>SJYT01069127.1:74941-306005 GCA_006410635.1 Cephalophus harveyi | reverse complement strand
GGCCCAGCCCACCCCACCCCGCCCTCTAGCTAGTCACAGAGCACCAGGTTAAGATCCAAGTCACGCAGCAAATTCCCACTGGCTTTCTGTTTTATGAACGGCATTGTGTATGTTTCAATGCTGCTCTCTCAGTTTGATCTGCCCTGTCCTCCCCCGCTGTGTCCAAAGCCTGTTCTCTATGTCCGTGTCTCTAGTCCTCCCCTGCAAATAGGTTACTCAGCACCGCTTTTCTGGATTCCATGTATGTGTGTTCATATACGGTATTTGTTCTCTTTTTGACTTACTTCACTCTGTGTAAGGCTCTAGGCTCATCCAGTTCACTAGAACGGGCTCAAATGCGCTCCTTTTTATGCCAAAGTGAAAAGGAAGTCACTCAGTCGTGTCCAGCTCTTTGCAACTGTAAATGGACTGTAGCCCGCCAGCTTCCTCCATCCATGGGATTTTTCAGGCAAGAATCCTGGAGTGGGTTGCCATTTCCTCCTCCAAGGGATCCTCCTGATCCAGGGATTGAACTCAGGTCTCCCACATTGCAGGCAGACTCTTTCCCTTCTGAGCCACCAGGGAATCCCCTTTTTATGCCAAGCAGTCTTTGAATCACCTAGATCGGGGCATTGAACCCAAGGCTTCTGGCTGGCGGAGGGGTTTGTACCTGGATGCTGAGCCTGTGTGCAAGGTGGTGTGGGTCTGTGCAGAGGGTGCTTCATTCTTTCAGACTCTCCAAACAGACCTGTGCAAACATCCATCCTGGAGAAGAGAAATAATGCACCTGTGGTCGCCGCGTGGACGGCAGCTCAGCCCCCGGGGCCTCCGAAGACCCCATCTGCCAGGTCACCAGCACTGCTCAGAGCAAAACAGGGCAGATGAACAAACAGCAAAGCCGGAGACGGTGAGAAGCAGGCTGAGAAAGAACAGAGCAAAGCGAGAGGAGATTGACGTGTCAGCCACGACTGATTCTGGCAGCAATGGGACAAAAGTCTTCCTTTCTTTTAAAATTCTTTCTGTATCTGCCAGATTTTCTACTTTACAAAGCTTTGCTTGAAAGCATTACTATTAAGAGAAGAAAACTTTCTTTGAAGGAAAAAAATAATCAGTAGCATTGTATGAATGTACCTCCTTTCTATTTTTTTCTACCCTCTTTTTCTATTTCTTAGGTTTGAAAGTTTATCTATTGTTTGATAAGTGATACATTTTGGTAACCAACTTTTCTAGGGGAAAAAACATGAGAGTTTAAGAATGCATTTAGTTTTCACTCTGGAGCTATTTAGTTTAAGGATTTCATGTAGTATAGTGTTAGTTGCTCAGTGGTGTCCAACTCTTTGGTACTCCATGGACTGTAGCCCACCAGGCTTCTCTGTCCATGGGATTCTCTAGGAAAGAATACCAGAGTGGGTATCCATTCCCTTCTCCAGGGGATCCCCTGACCCAGGGGTCAAACCCAGGTCTATTGCATTGCAGGCAGATTCTTTATCATCTGAGCTACAAGGGAAGCCCTCTTTAAAGGACTTGTCTGATAAGTTCCATAAACATCAGAGTGCATTGTTTGGAATTTTTTTTTACGGATAATTTTTATTTCAGTTACACTGTTGTAAAGTTTTGTGTCTTCAGGGACCGAACTGCATTCAGGGAGCTGAGTTTGCCCTGAGAAACCACTTTAGGGCAACCCTCTTATTTTTCTATTCTTAGTTTCAGTGGAGGTTTTAAAAATAAAATTTTAAACTGTGGCTACTGAGCTGTTAGCTACTGAACTTGGTAATTGTAAGATTTCCTAGAATAAGTTTAATTGGCATACAGATGCTTATAATCAGCTGTTATTGTTGCTATAAATATCTCTCTTGCCTTTTCAGGCCCTGGGTAAAGCTGCACTAATTGTTCTAGCCTCCAGAACAATGTTAGTTAGGCATCATACATTTATGGGACCTCATTGCAGCCAACTGTTTTGATTCAACTGGGACAGATGTCTGTGTAGCTCAGAGAAACTCCTCACACACACAAAAGGCAATAAAAAGTTATTCTCATTCTTGTGGGAAAAGGTCACCTTTTTTGGTGTGTTAGAATCAGTTTTACAACTCCATGCCTGTTTATATCTATGTCATTTTCTAAAATTTCATTTTGAATTTACAGGGATGAAAATAATTCGAATATAAGCCATTAAACTAAATAGATGCCATTTTGTCTCTATATATACATCTAACTTTAAACCCTTGTTCTGCTTCTAATTAGCTTTGTGGTCCTGGGCAGCTCACACAGCTTCCCTGATCCTTGTTTATAATACAGGGATGATAATATCTATGCCATAAGATGTATATCCTCTAAGACTGCTGTTTTTTGGAAATTAAAGTATGTGACGGTATTATTAGCACAGTGTGGAACACACCCAGAACACATTTAAATTTGTTTCCTTTTCCCCAGCTAATTCTCAGAGAAGAATGTCATTTTTACTCAACTAAGCAGACATTAATTGAGCACTCATAATATGCAAAGTACTGGAGATACCAACCCTCCATTCGAGGTTATTAAGAAGCTCATCGTCTTCTAAGGATAACAGACCCCTCTTCTGTCCTAAAAGTCTGAAGGAAGTTCTCAGGGAATCCGAGGGAAAAGAATATTAGTTTTGCCTGGTAAAAAAGGTTTTCATGAAAAGCTTGAAGCACCTCAGGCTAGTGCTTGAAGGATGAATAGGACGTGAAAGAGAAGCAAGCTTTGGAAAACCAAGAACGGAAAAGAACACGGGAGCAGACAAAATCACCAAGGAAGATGAGCCAGCACATGTGTGCGGTGCGGCCGAGGCGCACTGCGGGGAACTGGGCCCCTCGGAGGAGAGGACCAAGCGCCGGAGAGGAAGATGGGAGACAGTCGCCCAAGGCCCAGGAATACCTGCGGCTCCTCCACGTTGCCCCGCCAGCGCATGACCCTTCAAGGCAGCCTGACGTCCAGAAGGCAAGTGCTGGCACTCCTCCAGGCCTCCCGCAACCGCCCCCTACTTGGCTCCGCCTCTTCCTGGGCAGCCCCTGCCCCCGGGGTCCCGGTCCGCACAGAGGGGCCCTCAGAGAAGCAGGCAGCCAACTCCTCACCAGGTCAAGGCCCGCCTTCCACTCCACTTCCTGTCCCAGAATCCTCTTCTTCCTGCCTGATTGACACTGGCGTCGCTGTGGGAGAGCCTGCCCGGCACCCAGGGGCTTGGCTGCTGCTGGCTTGGAGCCCAGCCTAATCACTCCTGAGTGAAACCGAGTCCCCCTAACACTGAGTTCACTTACAAAGTTATGATCGACCTCTCTATCCAAGACTTCATTCCCTTTCTTGTCCTTCCCAGGCCCCCTCAGGATTGAGGAGAATCAAAGAAAAGGAGGGATTGAGGCCAAGCAGGACCCTGGGGGCCCTCCTGGGTACAAAAATCCTTCCATGCGCCCCATCTCTTGTTTACAGGAAAAAGGCCTGAGTCCCCTAGGTCTTCCTCAAGTTCCAAAGAGCCTGCTCACGCAGTTAACGATTAGAACAGTAGTCACTGGACTCCCGACTCCTCCCGGAGACACAGAGAAGAATCTGGTGCATACCTTGAGTTGTTCTGTAAAACCTAAGACCCTACCAGGTGGAGGATGGTGACTGTGCTGAGCACAGGCTGATGGGGCCAGAAGGGTGATGACTAAGATTCCTGAACCGTCGCCCTGCTACCTCCCGACGGATCAATCAGAAGGAGGCCCACAGTCAGGCATCCTAGGACCCTCCCCTAACTCTGTCTCCAAAACCCTCTCCTGGAAGCCATCAGGGGGTTCAGGTCTTTTGAGCCTGAGTCTCCCTTTCTCCTCTGTTGATGACCTGCATGTCAACCCTGACTTTGCTGCCAACACAGCTGCCAGAGTTTGGATTTCGGTGCATCAAGCACATGAGCCCTCCCTCGGTAACAAGAGCTCAGCTCGGAGAGTCATCCAGGGACCGCAGCTTCTCCTGCGGGCGGGTTCCTCACAGCCCCACCTGGTGCCCCTGGACGTGGTTCGCCCTGCTCCGAGCTGCTTGGGGCAGGAGCTGGCTTGGCACCTCGATTCTCCTCTCTGCTCTGCAGCCCGGGGTTGGGGGCAGCCAGGAACCATGAGGGGTCTGGCCTCTTGCCTGGAACTCTGCCTGTGCTGCTGAGTGTCTGGCTGGAGCAGCCTGTGGGCTTACGTGGAAAGGGGGGGTGTGGGGTGGAGGAGGCAGAGGACTGGCAAGTCTCAGAGTGGGCACGTGGCTCCTTTTACCCATCAGGCCTTGAGCTGAAGACCTGTCACCCTGCTTCCAAGTGAGATCCCAAAGGAAATGGAACAGAGTAGTTGCCCAGATTCAAACAGGACACAGAGCGAGCAGAGTCTGGACGACCCTGGAGGATGGAGACCGAGAGGGACACGCCATGTAACTTGAGCATGGATACTGATGGTGATCTCATGTAAGCCTGAGAGATTTGATTCCAGATCATTCTATGTCCCAGACACAGCACATGGGGTCCATTTTCTTGATTCCCAAGGTGAAGAGACTTGGCAAAGTTCCACTGCGGAGGAGTGGAGGTCAGGGATGGGGTGCAGGTGGGCCTGACCTGGGGACTGGGATTGTGACTACCACACCAGACAGCTTCCTACACAAGGAAGCCTGAAGCTTGTGGTGAGAAAACAAAATGGAAGAATGTGCTGAAGCAGGTCTCTGGGTCACGGGACACCATGCTGAGCTCATGGCCCTTGTCCGTCATAGAGTACAGTGGAATCATCTAGAATACAGTAGGGAACTACCCAGCAAGAGTCCTACAGGAGTTGCTTCTACCGCCCAGGCAAGGAGAGGAGGAGAGAAGTGGCCCCAGGACAAAGGCGCCCCTCCTCTAGGAGAGAAAAGAGAACACATTTATGAACCTTTCCTCACCCTCATCTCCTATCACCATGGCAACTGCCACGATATGGGTGGGATTCATCTCTCCAAATTCATGTTCAAGTTCGTAGCCCTAATGCCTCGCAACGTGACTTTCCCAAGAGACAGGGTCCTTAAACAGATATAATTGTTAAGGTAAGGTCATTAGGATGGGTCCTAATTCATGTTGACTGGTGTTCTTAGAAAAAGGGGACATTTGGACAGAAAGACAGACATAGAAGGACGATGTGCAAAGATACAAAGATGGCTGCCTGCAAGCCAAGGATGGAGTCCCTGGTGTGAGACAGTCCTGGCTGTGTGTGGTACTTGGCTCGAGCGGCCTGAGCAAATGAACCCACAGCCCACGAAGGGAGAGGTGTTGCCTCTACCTTACAGATAAGGAAGCTGGGGAAGAGAGATGTTCCATGCCCCCTCAAGGCTTCCCAGGTGGCTCAGTGGTAAAAAGAAAAAAATCTGCCTGTCGATGTAGGAAACATGGGCTTGATTCCTGGGTCAGAAAGATCCCCTGGAGTAGGCAATGGCAACCTTCTCCCATATTCCTGCCTGGGAAACTGCTGGTGGGCCACAGTCCATGGGGCTGCAGAGTCAGACATGACTGAGCAACAACAACAAGGGTCTGCCATCCACCGGAGGCTGAGATTGGGGCTGCCCAGCCTTCTCCTGCTGCCTGGAGCTGCTCTTCTAGGTGGGGGCGTGGGAGGCTGGGGGGCCCTGGGGTTTCCCAGGCCTGGAGCAGGCTGCACCCTTGCGCTGCAGTGGAGGAGGCCCCCATGGTAACCACGGTCACTTGTTCCTTCCGGGGTGCGGTGGAAACCAGTCTAGTGACTTCCCTGGTGCCCACATGGGCAGGACATCTCCCTCCCGGGGGAGGGAAGGGATCAGATTCCTGGCGGCCAGGAGGAAGAAAGTTTCCTTATTTACATCTGCCTGCCCGGCACCCAGGGGCTTGGCTGCTGCTGGCTTGGAGCCCAGCCTAATCACTCCTGAGTGAAACCGAGTCCCCCCAACACTGAGTTCACTTACAAAGTTATGATTGACCTCTCTATCCAAGACTTCATTCCCTTTCTTGACCTTCCCAGACTCCCTCAGGATTAAGGAGAGTCAAAGAAAAGGAGGGATTGAGGCCAAGCAGGACCCTGGGGGCCCTCTTGGATACAAAAGCCCCTCCATTCCCCCCCGTCTCTTGTTTGTAGAAAAAAGGCCTGAGTCCCCTAGGTCTTCCTCAAGTTCCAAAGAGCCGACTCACGCAGTTAACAATTAGAACAGTAGTCACTGGACTGCCGACTCCTCCTGGAGACACAGAGAAGAATTTGGTGCACACCTCTAGTTGTTCTGTAAAACCTAAGACCCTACCAGGTGGAGGATGGTGACTGTGCTGAGCACAAGCTTGGAGACCCCAGGCTGATGGAGCCAGAAGGGTGATGACTAAGATTCCTGAACCATCGCCCTGTTACCTCCCCACGGACCAATCAGAAGGAGGCCCACAGTCAGGCATCCTAGGACCCTCCCCTAACCCTGTCTCCAAAACCCTCTCCTGGAAGCCATCAGGGGGTTCAGGTCTTCTGAGCCTGAGTCTCCCTTTCTCCTCTGTTGATGTCCTGCAAGTCAATCCTGACGTTGCTGCGAACACAGCTGTCAGAGTTTGGCTCTTGGTGCATGAAGCACATGAACCCTCCCTCGGTAACAAGAGCTCGGCCTCAGAGTGCCATTCACCTGCGGTGATATGGATGGAATCCGTTCATTTCAGTTCCGTTCAGTCGCTCAGTCACGTCCAACTCTTTGCCACCACATGGACTGCAGCACACCCGGCAGCACGCCCGGCCTCCCTGTCCATCACCAGCTCCCTGATTTTACTCAGACTCATGTCCAATGAGTCGGTAATGCCATCCAACCATCTCATCCTGTCATCCCCTTCTCCTCCTGCCTTCAATCTTTCTCAACATTAGGGTCTGCATGGGTAGAATGCATCCTCCCAAATTCATGTTCAAGTTTGTACCCTGAATACCTTGAAACGTGACCTTCTCCGGAGACAGGGTCCTTACAGATATAATTGTTAAGGTAAGGTCATTAAGATGGGTCCTAATTCACACTGACTGGAGTCCTTAGAAAAAAGGGACATTTGGACAGAAAGACAGACTTAGAGGGACAATATTGTGCAGAGATACAGAGAGAAGATAGCCGTCTGCAAGCCAAGGACAGAGCCTCAGGACAGACCCTTCCCTTGTGTGAGACAGTCCTGTTTGTGTGTGGTACTTGGCTCCAGCGGCAGGAGCAAATGAATTCATACCCCAAGAAGGGAGAAGTGATGTCTCTATTTTACAAATAAGGAAGCTGAAGCTCATATAGTTTTTGTGTTCCCCACAAGGCTTCCCTGGTGGCTCAGTGGTAAAGAATCTGCCCTCCAGTGCAGGAAACACGAGTTTGATCCCTGAGTCAAGAAGATCCCCTGGAGAAGGAAATGGCAATCTGCTCCAGTATTTTTGTCTGGGATACTCCATGGATACAGGAACCTGGGAAGTTTAGGACCCTGGGGACACAAAGAGTCAGACACAACTGAGCAACAACAACAAGAAGGGTCTGCCATCCACCGGAGGCTGAGATTGGGGCTGCCCAGCCTTCTCCCGCCGCCTGGAGCTGCTCCTCTAGGTGGGGGCGTGGGAGGCTGGAGGGCCCTGGGTTTCCCAGGCCTGGAGCAGGCTGCACCCTTGCGCTGCAGTGGAGGAGGCCCCCACGGTAACCATGGTCACTTGTTCCTTCCGGGGTGAGGTGGAAACCGGTCCAGTGATCTCCCTGGTGCCCACATGGGCAGGACACCTCCCTCCCCAGGGAGGGAAGGGATCAGATTCCTGGCGGCCAGGAGGAAGAAAGTTTCCTTATTTACATCGGAAAGCTAATGAAGCCTCCTTGGGAGTTCCAGCTCTTTAACCCCATGGGGCTGAACCCTGGGAAAATAAATAAGGTGGCTTGGGGAAATGTGTGAAAGTGGCAGTGTGCGGGCCTTGGCGGCCCCTCTCCCAGCTGCCATCATCCCATCGCCACAGCTCAGGGTCTCCTGGCCCCTTCACAGGGCCTGCTGGCCTTCGCCCCTTCGCCTACACCAGCTTCTCCACCCCTGGGGGGGCTTGGGGGCTGGGAGCAGGGGCTGCTCCTACCTCCCCCTTGAACAGGGAAGGAAACCCAAGCTCAAGAAAGCATAGAAAGCAGAACTGAAACTGAAACAAGATTTTATTGTCTCCCCATAGAAATCTTCTGGAGACCGTTGCCAAACGCCAGCTGTTTGTAGGAGGGAAAAGTGAAAGTGTGAGTCACTTGGTCCTGTCCAACTCTTTGTGACCCCGCCCGACCCCCACCCCCCCTGGAGGCTGTCAGGCACCTAGGTGACGAGACGACTGCGCAGCCGGAGCCCTGCTGCGTGGATGGTGATGCTGGCGGGTTTGGGTGTGGCCTTGACACGGGGAAGACTCACAACGTCCACACGGGACAGACCCGTGGGGCAGGTGATGCCTGGGGGACTCTGCCTGCCCAATCTCTCTCCTTGGTCCTTTTGAACCAACGAAAACTCACTTGATACACCTGGAAAATCCTGCTCATCCATGACCCATGGAGAAGGCTCCCAGACACAGAGGCGAGCCCCAGGCCTAGAGTTTAATTGACAGATCAGAGGACAAAGCAACAGGATGGCTCCAACATCTAGAGCAGAGGTCCCCAGCCCCTGGACCACGGACGGGTCTGATCCATGGCCTGTTGGGAAGCGGGGTGCACAGCAAGAGGTGAGTGGCGGTGGAGCGAGGGAAGCCTCCTCTGTATTTACAGCCACTCCCCTTGCTCCTATTGCAGACCGAGCTCTGCCTCCTGTGGACCCAGGACAGAACTAGATTCTCATAGGAGGGAGAACCCTACTGTGAGCTGCGCCTGCTAGGGGTCTAGGTGGCATTCTCCTTAGAGAATCTGATGATCTGACTCCGCATTTTGGTGAGGTGTATAACTATTTCATTGTATATCACAATGAAATAATAATAGAGGTAAAGTGCAATGGGCTTTCCTTGTGGCTCAGCTGGTAAAGAATCTGCCTGCAATGTAGGAGACCTGGTTTCAATCCTTGGGTTGGGAAGATCCCCTGGAGAAGGGAAAGGCAACCCACTCCAGTATTCTGGCCTGGAGAATCCCAGGGACTGTCTAGTCCATGGAGTAACCAAGGGTCAGACACGACTGAGCGACTTTCACTTTGTCACACTTGTCACTTTGCACAATAAATGTAATGCACTTGAATCATCCTGAAACCATCCCCTCCCCATCCTTGGTGTGTGGAAAAATTGTCTTCCACGAAACCGGCCCCTAGTGCCCAGAAGCCTGGGGACAGCGGCTCCAGACCACTCTCCTGGGGGTGCCCCTCAGCTGGCTCGACCCTCTTCACCTGCTGCCAAAGCCCCTGCCAGGTCTGGGAATCCCCTCTCAAGGGGGGATTCCCCTCTTGAGGGAATCCGCTCAAGGGGGCTGGCGCCTCTGAGCCCACGGACAATGGATGGTCTGAGCCATCCATGGTCCCTCCTCACCCGCATCCCTGATGGCTTAGGCGAAGCCTTGGGAGGCAACCCTGGTTCCTGACGGAAAAGGAGAAGATGTGTATAAGAGACAGGTGGTGGGATGGGGGGATCATTCCATCAGATCCAACCTCTGGACAGGAATAAGCTACAGGCACGAGTCTATTCTCCTTTGTAAAAGACTGAGATAAATTCACAACACATAGAATTAACCCTTGTCAAGTTACAATTCCCTGGGATTTAGTCCATTCACAATGTTGGGCAACTACTCTCTCTTGTCTAGTCCCAGCACACCTTCACCTCCGAAGAAAGGTCACCTCCAACCTCGTGAAACAGGTGCTCCGCCCCTCCCCCAGCACCCAGGAGCCCCCCCTGCCCCCCCCAATCTGCATCTGTCTTGCTGGGGTCACCTCTTGGGGATGCTTCCCACAAATGGAACTGCACGACCCTCCCTTCTCTGTGACCTGCAGAGCACTGGGTTGAGAAAAGCTGAACCGTGGTTTCCATTCTGATATGTTATCCTATGTTGAGACTCTCGTATGTGTGTTTCATAATGAAAGTCACACATTTCATGGTAGGAAACCCAAAAATTGACAAAATCCCCAAATAGACACTTAAAATGGCTCCTGGTCTCACTGCTCAGAATATACTAATATTTCAGAGATATATCTTCCACTTTTCCCCTTAAGTAACATCAGTGAGCAGCCAGGCTGTTCTACCCGGCTACATAGATGGGGTTGGTTTCATGACTTCTCTGTATCTCCTTTCCTCACCTGTACAAGACATGAGAATAGTACCTAATTCAGGGTCCTTTGAGAGAGTGAATGAGTAGATAATACATGTGAAGAACTGAAGATGGAGCAAGTCACAGAATAAATGCTGAGCCAACACATGAAAGTGAAAGTCATCCAGTCTGTGACCCCATGGACTGTACAATCCATGGAATTCTCCAGGCCAGAATACTGGCGTGGGTAGCCTTTTCCTTCTCCAGGGGATCTTCCCAACCTAGGGATTGAACCCAGGTATCCTGCACTGCAGGCAGATTCTTCAGCAGCTGAGCCACAAGGGAAGCCCAAGAATACTGGAGTGGGTACCTATCCCTTCTCCAGGGGATCTTCTCGACCCAGGAATAGTACCTGGGTCTCCTGCATTGCAGGCTGATTCTTTACCAACTGAGCTATCAGGGAGGCCCAGCTATTATCATATTTTCCCCACAGCTCAATGTCATGGGGATCATTGTATCTGCAGAGGAAGAAACGAGGGGTCAGAGAGGTCAAGCAATTTGCCAAAAGTCAAATGGAAGCAAATACCGCTTTTCCAGTCTGGAGTGCGCTAGGTCGTCATCGCCGCCTCCTTTTGCAGAGAAGGAGGCCGAGGTGCCGGGAGGTTGGTGTCCGCGGTCACACAGCGAGCTGGGGCAGAGCTGGTTCCCAGCAGACCTGTGCCTGCCTCCATCCCGCCCCCACGGCGCCCTCCCTCACCTGGGATGGAGACCCCTGACCCGGGCCCTCACCTCTGTGCGGCTCCAAGCTCCCCATTCTCCCTCCTGGGTCCGCAGGGCTGCGGTCGGCGTCCCCCCTGGCCGCCCGCTCTGGTCGTCTCCGGGGCAGCCGGACGCGCCCCTGCGGGGCCCCCGGAGAGCAGAGCGGAGCCCTGGGGACGCCGGCCCGTCAGCGCGCGGGTCCCCGCCTCCGGGGTTGCCCGGGCCGCCCGGTGCCCACGGGGACGGTCCCGGGCCCCCGGGCGAGGCCGCGCCAGGACGCGCCGTCTGCTGCCGGCCCGGAGCCAGGCCCCCGCCGCCCCTCCCAGACGCCGTCCATGCGGCCTCCCCCTCCGCCCCGGGGCAGACTGAGCCCTGAGCAGCCCCGAGCAACGCCTCCAGCCCCGAGGCTCGGAAGCCGCCTCCGGCCGGAGCTCTCAGCGCCGCCCGCTCAGCGTGCTCAGCGTTGCCTTGTAACCAGAACACCCCATGGGGCGCGGAGCCTTCCCTGAGATTCCACAGGAGAGATTCGAGGCTGCAGCCTTTTCCCAGGATGCGAATTAAAGACACCACCCGACCAGGACGGCATCACAGATAATTCGCCCTGGAGGACCGCGGGCCCCAGGGCTCACGCGCGGCTCGAATCCCCGCAGGGCGCTCGCGGCCCCGTCCTCCGTCTGTCTGGAGGCCTCTGGAGACGAGGGCACTTCTCGGCAGGAGCTGCGCCCTCGTCACTAGGGGCCCACGCGCTGCCTGGGTCCCGGCCGCCCCGGGGAGCCCCATCCCTGTCGGGGGGGCGGCCTGGCTCGCTGGGCGGAAGCTGACTCTGGGAGCGGGACACCCCTCCCTCCAGTGAGGCCCCTGCGTCCTCCTGCTGGGGGCTTGGCGGCCTCGGGTAAACCTCCCGCTTCCTCAGTTCCCAGGGCGTCCCCAGGCGAAGCCTTGTTGGTGAGCTTAGAAATGCCCTGGACTGTGTCCCTGGAGGCTGTCAGGCACCTAGGTGACGAGACGACTGCGCAGCCGGAGCCCTGCTGCGTGGATGGTGATGCTGGCGGGTTTGGGTGTGGCCTTGACACGGGGAAGACTCACAACGTCCACACGGGACAGACCCGTGGGGCAGGTGATGCCTGGGGGACTCTGCCTGCCCAATCTCTCTCCTTGGTCCTTTTGAACCAACGAAAACTCACTTGATACACCTGGAAAATCCTGCTCATCCATGACCCATGGAGAAGGCTCCCAGACACAGAGGCGAGCCCCAGGCCTAGAGTTTAATTGACAGATCAGAGGACAAAGCAACAGGATGGCTCCAACATCTAGAGCAGAGGTCCCCAGCCCCTGGACCACGGACGGGTCTGATCCATGGCCTGTTGGGAAGCGGGGTGCACAGCAAGAGGTGAGTGGCGGTGGAGCGAGGGAAGCCTCCTCTGTATTTACAGCCACTCCCCTTGCTCCTATTGCAGACCGAGCTCTGCCTCCTGTGGACCCAGGACAGAACTAGATTCTCATAGGAGGGAGAACCCTACTGTGAGCTGCGCCTGCTAGGGGTCTAGGTGGCATTCTCCTTAGAGAATCTGATGATCTGACTCCGCATTTTGGTGAGGTGTATAACTATTTCATTGTATATCACAATGAAATAATAATAGAGGTAAAGTGCAATGGGCTTTCCTTGTGGCTCAGCTGGTAAAGAATCTGCCTGCAATGTAGGAGACCTGGTTTCAATCCTTGGGTTGGGAAGATCCCCTGGAGAAGGGAAAGGCAACCCACTCCAGTATTCTGGCCTGGAGAATCCCAGGGACTGTCTAGTCCATGGAGTAACCAAGGGTCAGACACGACTGAGCGACTTTCACTTTGTCACACTTGTCACTTTGCACAATAAATGTAATGCACTTGAATCATCCTGAAACCATCCCCTCCCCATCCTTGGTGTGTGGAAAAATTGTCTTCCACGAAACCGGCCCCTAGTGCCCAGAAGCCTGGGGACAGCGGCTCCAGACCACTCTCCTGGGGGTGCCCCTCAGCTGGCTCGACCCTCTTCACCTGCTGCCAAAGCCCCTGCCAGGTCTGGGAATCCCCTCTCAAGGGGGGATTCCCCTCTTGAGGGAATCCGCTCAAGGGGGCTGGCGCCTCTGAGCCCACGGACAATGGATGGTCTGAGCCATCCATGGTCCCTCCTCACCCGCATCCCTGATGGCTTAGGCGAAGCCTTGGGAGGCAACCCTGGTTCCTGACGGAAAAGGAGAGGGTCCTCTGGGGATTAGGGGAGGATTTCCTCCCTGATGGACAGGATGTGTGTGGAGAAATCACCCCTCCTGTTCCCGTATATGATTCCAAGAAGATTCGTGATCAGAGGCTGAGCCGCCATCTTGCAGCCATGAGACAAACCTGAGAACAAAAGTCAGTGAACCAAGCAGCGCAGAAAGCACCCAGGCCCTGGGTCAAACCACACAGCAGCTCCCAGCTGACGCTGTGCCCCTTGTTCGCTGTGCTGTGCTTAGTCACTCAGTTGTGTCTGACTCTTTGTGACCCCAGAGACTGTAGCCCGCCAGGCTCTTCTCCCTGGGGGTTCTCCAGGCAAGAATACTGGGGCAGGTTGCCATGCCCTCCTCCAGGGGATCTTCCTGACCCAGGGATTGAACCCAGGTCTCTTGCACTGCAGGCAGATTCTTTACCATCTGAGCCACCAGGGAAGCCCGCTGCTTGTATATGAAATAGTAAATCTGTAGTTGCTGATGGAACTGTGGAAGCTGTTGCTGTCCACACTTGAGTGTGTGTGAGGATCACTCGAGGAACCTGTTAAAGCACAGGGCTGTGATTTGAGGCTCCGAGGCTCCCGAGTTTGAGTTTACAGCAAATCTCAGATGATGCCGGTGCTGATCCTGGGCCACACTCTGAATCAAAAGTGAAAGTGTTGGTCCCTCGGTCGTGTCTGATTCTTTGCAACCCCATGGACTGTAGCCCACCTGGCTCAACTGTCCATGGATTTCTCCAAGCAAGAATACTGTAATAGGTTGCCATTTCCTTCTTCAGGGTATCTTCCCAACCCAGGGATCAAGCCCAGATCTCCTGCATTGCAGGCAGATTCTTTACTGTCTTAGAGTAGCCATGGCTGAAAGTCATTTTAGTTAGGCATTCTATTTCTTGCAACCCAGAGCATCCTAGTTGATAAGTGCTTTTGACCCATACGTGACAACAAAGAACTCTACTTCACATTCACAAAGGTCTGATGCAGCCCTACTTCATCTGATCCTAAGATTCAGGAGATGATTTGCTTTGCAGACGAGGAAGTTGAGACAATTGCATTTGCTGGAAGCCTTTTGTTGGCAAGGGACAGAATCCTGGCTCCAAAGGAGCTTAAACATAAAGGTTGTTGACTTAGGTGTCCAGAAAGAATAGGGGCAAATCCAGGCAGAGCCGGATCCAATTGTTCCAGTGATGTTGCCAGGGCTTTGTTTTGTTTTATTCTCTCTGACCGTTGACTGACTTTCTTCACGTAGCAGAGAACCTGACCATTGGTAACCTAAGGCTCTCACCGCCCCTCATGGGATTGAGATCCCAAAATGAAGTGTTTCTCTTGTACCATGTCCACATATGAAACCCCTGGACCCCTTGCCGGGAGGAAAGAATGAAATTGGTGAGAATGGTTGGGAAGCAACCCCAGTCGCCAGGTATGAGATGATACGGCTCGTTGCAGGCTGGGAGGCATAAAGGTTGTGAAAAGCAGCAGAGTGTGTTTGAATTCAAGTATCTTCATGAGATTTTCATTTACATATATTTAAACATCAGGCAAAAATACCAGAATTCTTGTTGCAGGGCTTGATCCTGAAAATGTGATTCCCTGTGGTTGGAGTTTTTCTTTGACCGTGAAGCTTGAAAATGTTAATTATCACCTGCTCTGACTCAATGGACACATTTGTGCAAACTTCAGGAGATGGTGAGAGGCAGGGAAGTCTGGCGTGCTGCAGTCCATGGGGTCGCAGAGTTGGACAAGACTGAGCAACTGAACAACCATTAGTTATAGGGACCCTGAAAGCAGAAAGTATGTCAATCATTCTTTTCCTCAACAAATATTTGCTGGCCCTGCTGTGTGCCTGACTGGAGGAACAGCATCGATAATGCTGTGTCCATCCCTTTAAGGATGTGGCATCTGGACACTCGGGCTCCCTGTGGACCGAGCATCCCAGGAGGGGCAGCCTTGGGGCAGAAAGCATCATTTCATCACACTTTCCTTCAATTTCCTTTTAGGATTTCTATAGGCAGCTTTGCCTTGGGTTTGACCACAGACTGATTCTACCATCTGCCAATTTAGAATTAGGTCAAATGTACATTTAGTGACCTCCAAAATGCATACACACACACACGCTCACATATACACTCACAGGTACACACATGTGCACACATACACACACGTGCACACATATACTGTGCACATGCATACACACACTCACACACACATATATACTCACACACACACACACATTACATACACATGCCTCATGCTCCCAGTGTCTTCAAGCCTCCCCAGGCTGGAGTTATGATCACCTTGACCATAATCTTTATGGCTTGCAGGTAGGTCTTCTGTTTATATTCCAGGCCTTTTCCATCCCAAAGAGCCCACTAGCTGAGCCAGAATGGATCTCAAACACCAGCTTCCAGACTATCTTCAGATCCCCGCACACCCTCTGGATCCTAAGCCTTCAATATGACTTATTTTCCCAAAATTCCACTCCTCTCTTGAGGTCTCTCACAGAGCTCCCAGCACCTTCCGTGGTGGTGTGAATTCATCCATCTTTGGTTCACAGAAACAGTGGGGATCAAAGCTGGGGTCTGCCTGCCAGCCCGGGACTGACTTCACGCCTGTATCATTTAGGCCTTAGGGTCGGCTCTCCTGTGTATGCCTAAACAAGAAACTGACAGGGGTTTAAACACAACAGCTGTTATCTCTTCCTTGTGTGATGGAGTCTGGAGATGGATTGCCCAGGGTAGAATGATGACCTCACAGCCATCGAGGCTTGTTCTTTCTACTTTTTTGGTTCTCCATCATCATACATCCTCAAGGGCACCCCTGATCCATGTCCAGTGCATGACAGCCGGATTGGAAGCGAGAAGGAGAGATGATGGAAAAAGCAGCGTGTGTATCTCCTTCACTGAAGTGAGTTTTCCTGCAGGTTCCACCTAAGACTTCTGCTTGTAAACAGGGACAAAGATGTTGCTGTCCACTAACAGTAACTTCCTTAGATGAAGAGCGACCCACCACCTTACCTGGGGTCGTAACAGTGTGGAACAGAGACTGTCTTTTTCAGTTCAGATATCTAGCCAATGGAAAGGAGATGGACGGTCAAGTCCAGCATCTAGAAAATGTCTTTCAGTCTGGCTCCTGCTGGCTCAAATGCAGAAATGATGGCTGGAGCTCAGAAGACATTTTGGACCATGGGGTAAAAGCCATATACTGAGGATATGAAACGAGATAGAAGGTGCCTAGGTCTTTGACAATCGTGGGATGTCTGTAACAGACTTGGTAGGCACACAGGCAGACAGTATTGTGAGACCTAAACATCTATCTTGATTTAGGGACTGTTATGTTAACCATTGGTGCAGCAGCTGGGTAAATATCATAAGAAATACATAGATGGGACTACCAACTCCTCTCAGGCAGTGACTCTAAACTGGGAGTTTAGGGATTGGAACTGGAGGTCATGCTCTCTTTGGGGTATTTATCAGAAGCTCCAGGGAGCTTTGGCTAACTGACACCCTTTTCCACCCCATCCCCCTGCCCAGAGATTCTGAAACACCCAACACCCTATTGGAAATAATTATAGGAACAATGTTAATGATGGACAGTGTTAAGTAAGGTAACAGTATGGAGGCAGGAAAGAAGTTGAGGCTAGTTAAGCTAGAAGGCTGATGATCACATGGGCACAATCTGGAGGATGAGTGGTGGAGGTGGCTTAGGTGGGTGGTATTAGATTTGGAGCTGATTGAGGCATCCACACGGTGATGTTCATCCATGTGGAGACGTCCATCCACGCCGCCCAGCCACAGGCTCATGCCCACTAGCCGGTCAGAACAGCTGCCTTGGAAGCTGCTGCAGAAAAGTTCTTTTTGAAGACTTGAGATCTGTAGAGGAAAACCCACACAAGAGGGAACCCACTCTGGGGGTACGTCCAGGGTTGAAGGGCAGGGAGAAAGTAGAGCAAAGGGAAATGGAAGAGACAAAGAAGCAGCATCTGGAGAAAGGGACAAAGCAGGGCCGCGATGATGGCTGGGTCCAGGCGGCAGCGTTTCTGGAGGGAAGGGGGAAATGGAGGGGAAGCACCAAGAGCTCAAAGTCAAGAGGGACAGACAACAGCAGAGCAGGGGAGTGAGGCTGGGGTTCAGAAACCTCTGGTGCCCCCACGGGGTGAGGCTCAGGGGCTTACAGCAGGTGGGACAGGTGGTAGTTTCATGAAGTCCAAGACAAAATAAATAACGATAATGCAAGAGGCAGCTGTGAAAAGCACCTTGATGGATCAGATCGTTTCCTGGTAAGCAAAGGTTATAACCAGATCCTGCACTTGTATGATACTTGATGCCTTGCCAGGCAAAACAGGCTGCATAATTTGCAAGACCTAGTGCAAAACTAAATGTGAGTTCCTTGTCCAAAAATATGAACAAAGATTTAAAGATGGTGAGAGCAGAGCATTAACACAAGTGTGGACCCCTGTCTGACTGGACGGGTTGTGGTTTATTATAGCAAAAGCTCACAGAGAATAAACAGCAAGAAAAAGAGGGCCCGGGCTTGGGGAAGGGTCCAGGAGAATCCCAGGGGTGAGTAGCCCGTGGTCCTCTCCCGGGAGACTCAGGATGGTCCTCACTTCTCCCAGCTGCCACGTGAGACGTGTGCACTGGGTTTAGCCAGCCAAGGGCATGCAGCCACCCTGGGTGTCCGGGGTCTTTACGGAGATGAGCCACTCAGACACAGCTGACCGCCCCTGTGGCTGACTTTTGTATCTGCTCCTTCCAGCAGGCCAAGCTGATCCTGCTTGGCCCATGGGCCCCACCCTAGACCACACAGTCAGCGCAAACTGTCTGGCATAGCCCCAAACCCAGGTAACCAAAGGCACTGCTAGCAGGCAGGACATTCCAAGGGCTTAGAGGTTACCTCCCAGGAGCTGGAGGCAAAGCCTCCTTTGGGCACAGTCAATCCTTTATTGCAGGGCTCCTTAACCCCTGTGACTCGGACTGGTACTTGTCCTCGGCCGGTTAGGAGTGGGCTGCCTGGCAGGAGGTGAGTGCCAGGTGAGTGAAGCTTTATCTCTTCTTTATGCTCTTCATTGCTTGCATCACTGCCTGAACCACTCCCCACGTGTCCCCCCACCCCACTGTCCTTAGAAAAATTGTCTTCCGTGAAACCTGAGCCTGACGCCAAAATACCTGGGGACTGCAGCCTTACTGCGCACCAAGCTGCCTCTCCCTCCAGCTTCTCTATCTGTTTCTCTGGAATGGAGGGCCCAGGCCCTAGGAAGTCCCTCCAACGTGTCTGCCCACTTGGACCTTCTCCCAGTCTCCGGAGGTGGGCACAGCAGACACTGTGATCTCAGTTCCCAGATGAGTCCGCGGAGGCCCGGAGCGTAGCAGCAGCTTCTCCAAAGTCAGCCGGGTTGTCCTCATGCTCATGTGTCCCGGGACCTAGGCAGTGTCCTTCGGACGGCACCCAGCTGCCGGGGCAGGGGTCACCCCGCTGGGCAGCAGCTGCGCAGGAAGAATCGGTCATTGGAAAGGTCACAAGAGTGAAGTCGCTGTGCTTCACTTTAAATGCACTGAGATCTGAATTTTTTAAAAACCCATACAAGCCTAAGCCTGCTGAAATTAACCATCCACCTGGCCATCCAAGTGTCCTCTCGGGGGAATACAGAGGCAGGGTTTGTGGATACATTTCTGTTGATCATTACAAGCTGCCAAAAATAGTCTTCCACAATTTCTGCCGATCGTTACAAGCTGCCAGAAATAGTCTTCCTTCTCTGTGTCGGGGAATCCAGCCTGACTTTCCAGGAGATAGGACGATCCCAGGGTGCCTCCCTGCACCCCCTGAATGGAAGCCATTCTTGTCTCTAGCACTGCTGTGAATTCTGTTAACCGTTGGTCCTCCGCCCTGGCCAAGAGGCTGAGCTCTTCGTGATGCACCAGGCTGTCTCCCAGCCAGAGGACGGTTCTCCCCCAGCCCTACCGCCGGCTGGTCCCATCTGCCGCGAGGATCCTGGGGGAGAGACGGTCACTAAGGTAACCCGAGGCCCCAGGGGCAGACACACAGACTCATAGCAGCTGCCGCTGCTGGGCACGTGCCTGTGCGCTGCTCTGGGTTGGGGGGTGGCTCCTGGGAGTCCTCTGCCAGCTGAGGCCTCTGAGCCAGGGTGTGTGCAGCTGCCTGAAGAGAGACTTCTAGGTCTCTGCACACTCCTGTCAGATCATGGTGACCCCAGGGACCTTGGAGACTCCCTCTCCAACTGGGGAGACTGCGGCCAGGACGGAACTGACACTTAGCACAGAGTGGGGACTTATCCTCTAGTCCTGACCTCTGCTCTCCCTTTGGGGTGACGTCTTGATGCAGTGGGCTCCCCAGGATCCCATAGAGAGGGGCTGAACACTGTTGCAGTGTCGTGGACGGCATTCATTCACTCACTTAGCAGACTTTTACGTGAGTATTTACTGTAGCTATTTCCCAGGGCTACCACAATTTGGTGATCTGAAATAGCAGGAAGTTATGTTTGAACAGTTCTGGAGGCAAGAAATCCAAAGTCAAGGTGTTGGCAGGGTGGTGCTCCCTCTGAAGGATCTGGGCTTGTGGCCATCTCCCCAGATGGGATCCTTTCATCCCATCTCTGCCAGCTCCTGGAGACTCTGGGCATCCCTTGGCTGGGGGCTGCAACCCTCCAACCTCAGGCTCCTGAACGTGTCCTGAGCTGCAGGCCTGGGCTCCTGAGCAGACGATAGGGACACCGGGGTCTGAGGGCTTGGCCTCTGATTTTCAAGGGCCCCCACAAGTGGCATCTCCT
Source organism: Cephalophus harveyi (assembly GCA_006410635.1). Classification (NCBI taxonomy): domain Eukaryota; kingdom Metazoa; phylum Chordata; class Mammalia; order Artiodactyla; family Bovidae; genus Cephalophus; species Cephalophus harveyi. The sequence goes on along the minus strand of SJYT01069127.1, from coordinate 286,068 downwards.
TCCTGGAGCTGCTCTGGAGGCCCACAGAGCAGCAGCAGCGAGTGGGGGGACCTGCTCCCCTGGGGCCAGGCGGGCCGTGGGAAGTCAAGGAAGGAACCAAACTAGAGCCTTCCTGGAAAAACTCTGCTCAGGAGGCTGCAGGCTGGGCAAGGGGACCTCCAGGGTGAACCCCTCGGGTCAGAGATGTGATGGGACTTCCCCGGGGGTCCAGGGGTTAAGATCTCATACTTCCACTTTGGGGGCCCTGGGTTCGATCCCTTGTGGGGGAATTAAGCCCCCACATGCCAATTGGTTGCCAATTTTTTACAACCAAAAAATTTTTAAAAAGATGTGAGAGGTCAGAGAGAGTACACCTCCCACACCAGGAGCCTCAGGAGGTGACGAGGGTAGGAAGCGAGGGATGGGGGTATCTCTGAAAAGCCCACAAAACACCCTGTGAAAGGAAGAGGAGAAAGGGGGCTGTTAAGGATGAATTGTACACCCACCCCCCCTCCCCCACACACACAAGTATGCTGAAGTCCTAAGCTTCAGGACCTGTGAATGTGACCTTATTTGGGAATGGGCTTGTGGCTAACGTCATTAGTGAAGATGAGGTCACCCCGGAGTCGGAGGTGGTCTTAATCCCCTGTGACTGGCGTACTTATAAGGAGAGGGAACTCCACAGGTGCTGAGAGGAAGAGGCTGTGTGAAGACAGAGGCAGAGACTGGAGCAACGCTGCCCACAGCCCAGGACACCAGGAGCCAACAGAGGCTGAAAGAGGCAGGGAGGGGCCCCCCCGAGACTTCAGAGGAAGTGTGGCCCTGTCCGAATCTTGATTTTGAACTTCTGGCCTCCAGATTGTAAGAGGATAGATTTCTGTTGGGTTAAGCGCCCCAGATCGTGGTGGCTCCGTGAACTTCCTGATGTTCAAGTTGGTTTTAGAAAAGGCAGAGGACCAGAGATCAAATTGCCAACATCCGCTGGATCATCGAAAAAGCAAGAGAGTTCCAGAAAAACATCTATTTTTGCTTTATTGACTATGCCAAAGCCTTTGACTGAGTGGATCACAATAAATTGTGGAAAATTCTGAGAGAGATGGGAATCCCAGACCACCTGACCTGCCTCTTGAGAAACCTATATGCAGGTCAGGAAGCAACAGCTAGAACTGGACATGGAACAACAGACTGGTTCCAAATAGGAAAAGGAGTACGTCAAGGCTGTATATTGTCACCCTGCTTATTCAACTGAGAGCACATCATGAGAAATGCTGGACTGGAAGAAACACAAGCTGGAATCAAGATTGCCGGGAGAAATATCAATAACCTCAGATATGCAGATGACACCACCCTTATGGCAGAAAGTGAAGAGGAACTCAAAAGCCTCTTGATGAAAGTGAAAGAGGAGAGTGAAAAAGTTGGCTTAAAGCTCAACATTCAGAAAACGAAGATCATGGCATCCGGTCCCATCACTTCATGGGAAATAGATGGGGAAACAGTGGAAACAGTGTCACTTTATTTTTTTGGGCTCCAAAGTCACTGCTGATGGTAACTGTAGCCATGAAATTAAAAGACGCTTACTCCTTGGAAGAAAAGTTATGACCAACCTAGATAATATTTTCAAAAGCAGAGACATTACTTTGCCGACTAAGGTCCGTCTAGTCAAGGCTATGGTTTCTCCTGTGGTCATGTATGGATGTGAGAGTTGGACTGTGAAGAAGGCTGAGCACAGAAGAATTGATGCTTTTGAACTGTGGTGTTGGAGAAGACTCTTGAGAGTCCCTTGGACTGCAAGGAGATCCAACAGTCCATTCTGAAGGAGATAAGCCCTGGGATTTCTTTGGAAGGAATGATGCTAAAGCTGAAACTCCAGTACTTTGGCCACCTCATGCGAAGAGCTGACTCATTGGAAAAGACTCTGATGCTGGGAGGGATTGGGGACAGGAGGAGAAGGGGATGACAGAGGATGAGGTGGCTGGATGGCATCACGGACTCACTGGACATGAGTCTGAGTGAACTCCGGGAGTTGGTGATGGACAGGGAAACCTGGTGTGCTGCAATTCATGGGGTCGCAAAGAGTCGGACACGACTGAGCGACTGAACTGAACTGAACTAAAGAAATTAACCAAAGGGCCCACCTTTGAGCATAGTTGCATGGCAGTGTGTGGTTATTATTTAGTTGCTAAGTCGTGTCTGACTCTTTACGACTCCATGGACTGGAGCCCACCAGGTTCCTCTGTCCAGAGGATTTCCCAGGCTAGAATACTGGAGTTGGGGCCATTTCCTCCCCCAGGAGCTCTTCCCGACCCAGGGATCGCTCCCAGGCCTCCCGCATCTCCCACACTGCAAGCAGATTCTTTATCACTGAGCTTCCTGGGAAGACCACACAGCAGGAACCAACAGCCAGAGATCCCAACAGGAACTCAACAGCGCTGCCTTGTCTACATGTCTCCTTTCCCTTCACCCACCCTCCTCCCCCAGCTCCAGAGGATCCAGACACCCCAGGTGTACAGGGAAAGGAGAGGAGACAGGTGAGTACAGACCAGCCACCGCTGTTTCTAGGAATTAACTAGCCTGGGAGGGGCTCCAAGGTCAGCAAACCCCCAAGATGTCAAAGCACCAAAGAATGCAGAGTTAAAAGGCCCAACTAATACAAGAATGGTTCGTTTGCTACTGCAGACCAATTGCGTGAGGAATGGCTTCTGCAACCTCCTGGAAGGTGAGGAAACAAGATGAGCTGAAGGACACACGGTGTCCTCGCGCCTGCTGCGGTTCTGCTTGCCCCGGGGGAAGGGCATTGCTTTGAACCAGACATGAGATGAAAATGGGGAAAAAAAAACAGGTCAGCCTCAGATTAGACTGAAATCTTTGACTCTCTGAAAATGGCCAGAATGAGCTACCAGATCCTCCTATATCATGCAGGAAATTGCCTCCAAATCTCAGACCGGGAAAGGACTACAAGGACACACGGAGGTAGAAATATCTGATGGGCTCTGATAGGAACTCCCCCCTCAGCTGTAGCAGCTGGAGCCACATTGACTCTGAAGATGCAGGTGGTGGCGGGAGTGATCTCAAAATCCCGGCCATCCTTGATGACTTTCCAAAACGGGAGGAACGCTCGGTTCAGCTTCACAGAAATTCTTCTCCGGGGACCAAAACCTAACCCTGCGCTCAGGTCACTGCAGGGAAGGGATCTGGACTTCAAGGAATTGCAAAACATGTGCTCAAGCTACAGATTCCCCTGGAGGCTGACCGGCCGTCTGCGGTGAAGAAGTGCTTTCAGACAGGGGAACACCTTTGAGACTGGAGGCGGTGATGCATATGCCAGTGAAACAGATCAGGGCTTCCTGGTTGAGGGCCTGGGTGCTTGGCGCAGATGGTGTGGGTCTTTTTTCTCGGCCAGTTGTGCAATTGGCTTTGTGGCTTTGTCACTGGGGTTTACTGCAGGAAACAAGACCCTCTAGCGGTTTCTAGGCAGAAAGAGAATTAGGACAGGGAATTAGGTGGTTACAAAGTCATCTGAAGGCTACTGAGGAAATGGGGGGTGGGGGGGGGTGCTCCAGACTGGGTCTCCAGGATTCCCTGGTGCTTAAGTGATTAAAGGGCTTCCCTAATAGCTCAGTTGGCAAAGAATCAACCTGCAATGCAGGAGACCTGGATCCAATCCCTGGGTTGGGAAGATCCCCTGGAAAAGGGAAAGGCTACCCACGTCAGTATTCTGGCAGGGAGAATTCCATGGACTGTGTAGTCCATGGGGTCGCAAAGCGTCAGACATGACTGAGCGACTTTCACTTTCCAGTGGTTAAGACTCTGTGCTTACCCTGAAGGGGATGCAGGTTCGATCCCTGATCAAGGAAGTAAGATCCTGCTTATAGCACAGCACAAGCACATCCAGGCACACACACACACACACACACACACACACACACTCACACACACACACACACACACACACTCACACACACACACACACACACACACACACACACACACACACACACACACACACACACACACACACACACACACACACACACACATAAGTCGACTGAGTCTCCAGGAGTGTATAAAGTGTAGTCAGGACTTGTTTTCATCAACATGCTAGGATACTAACCCGGAAGTGACTGCTGTCAGGGAAGAAGTGTGTCATGCTCACGGATCCCCTGAAACAGGAGGTCTATCAAGCTATGCAGGGCCACGTGGGAAAGCACCACAGTCCTTTGGAGGCAATGAGAGCAAGAGGAAAACATAGACAAGGAAGAGCCTCTCCCCTGTTCCCGGGGGAAGGGACTAGCTGAGGGCAGGCTGGCAGGCTGGCTGATGGGAATAACTTCAGCAGACTCTGGGCACGGAGCTGTCCCTCGTAGTCTGGTCCCTGCCTTTGGGGTGAGTAGGGCAGGTGAGCGGTGGCTCAGATGGTGACAGTCTTAGACTAGGTGACTGGGGGCCTGGGCTCTCTATTACTGGTCAGTTTGCGTAGGAAACACGTGTGTACAGACCAGCCACTGGCTGTCTCTAGGAAAACCCTGGGAGGGGTTCCAGGGTCAGCAGGAGCCCAAGATGTCAAAGCATCAAAAAGTGCAGAGTAAAATGCCCCGATTAATACAAGAATGGTCTCTTTGCTACTGCAGAACTGACTGTGTGAGGAATGGCGTCTGCAACCTTCTGGAAGGTGAGGAAATAGGCCGCAAGGAAGCTACTGAGTGTCAGTCTGAGGATCGAGAGGTGTGTACGAACTGCCAGCAGAGCTAAGGCATCAAGTCCTCCAGCCACAGTGCCCGCTGCTGTTCTCATTATTGTTCTGAACTGTGTACTTGGGCTCCACAACGATTGTATCACCAGGTTTGCAGTGAAAAAGCGAAATCGTCCCTGTCATCTGATTACCCACTAACAATCCAGCATCCCAGGAGCCCAGTTCTGATCGCGTGTGCTTACTTGGCAGCAGTCGTTGTTGTTCACTCAGTCATGTCTGACCCTTTGCGACCCCACGGACTGCAGCACGCCAGGCTCCTCCGTCCTTTGCCATGTCCCAGAGTTTGCTCAAATTCATGTCCATTGAGTCAGTGATGCTATCTAACAATTTCACCTTCCACCGCCCCCTCCTCTGCCTGCCTTCAATCTTTCACAGCATCAGGGTCTTTTCTAATGAGTTGGCCCTTCACATCAAGTGGTCAAATTATTGGAGTTTCGGCTTCAGCATCAGTCCTTCCAATAAATATTCGGGGTTGATTTCCTTTAGGATTGACTGGTTTCATCTCCTTGCAGTCCAAGGGACTCTCAAGAGTCTTCTCTGGCACCACAGTTCTAAAGCATCAGTTCTTCATTGCTCAGCCTTCTTTGTAGTCCAACTTGCACATCTGTACACGACTGCTGGAAAAACCATAGCTTTGGCTATACGCACCTTTGCCAGCAAAGTGTTATCTCTGCTTTTTAATATGCTGTCTAGGTTTGTCAAGGGCTTCCCTGGTGGCTCAGATGGGAAAGAATCTGCCTGCAATGTGGATCCCCTGGAAGATTCCTTGGTGATGGGAATGTTCCCACTCCGGTATCCTTGCCTGGAAAATCCTTTGGGCAGAGGAGCCTGGCAGGCCACAGTCCATAGGGTCGCCAAGAGTCAGACGGGATTGAAGCAACTGAGCGTGCCCTACACGTGCCGTAGCTTTCTTGCAAAGAGCAGGAGTCTTTTAATTTCACGGCTGCAGTCATCGTCCACAGTGATTTTGGAGCCCAAGAATATAAAATCTGTCACTGCTCCCACTTTTCCCCATCGATTTGTCATGAAAGGGTGGCATCGGATGCCATGAACTTTTCTAATGGTGAGTTTCAAGCCATCTTTTCCACTCTCTTCTTTCCCCTTCACCAAGAGGCTCTTTAGCAGCACTTAGATGCCCCAGGTTCAAGTGAACAGCAGTGTCCTGGGGATAAGCGAGTAGTTTTGAACCTCATTCTTCCATGAGGACTTGGGCCTTGCTGGGGATTATATTGCCTACGACAGGACCTGCTAGCAGGGATGGTTTCCAGCAGCTTCCTGAAATATCCCAACGGTTCTTTCCCACGTGGTGTGTTTTCTGCTGCCCACAAGCAGTAAAGTGAGGCGAGCCTCAAAGCAGGGTGAGGAGGAGGCAAACCCCAAATTCAACCAGGGAGGGCCAATCCCTGAATGTGCGTTTCCCGGAATTGGGGAACAAAGTGAGGGAACCGTTTGGTGAGCAGGGCCTCAGAGGACATCAGGGCTGGCGGACCACAGAGCTCTCCCCTTCGTCAACAAAGGCCAATGGTGGCTGCTTCAGCTTGGCTGGCTGCGCCCAGTTTCCCAGAAGAGATCTGCATTTCTTTGCACTCTTTCACTCACAACTTTTATGGATTGAATTAGCAACTCATCCTTCATAATTACAGAAGTGACACACACTCACTGTAAGACTGACAAATGCATAAAATGTATAAAAATAAATCACCACGGTGACAACGGGGGCCACACAGTAAGTCCCCTGTACACAAAGTAGTTCCATTCTGTTCCGATCCGAGCGTACTGCTTCAAAGCCCAGCAAAGTTAGGCTACGTACCCTAACTAACACGACGGATGATATAGTACTCTACTGTAATAGATTTATAACACTTTTCACATAAATAATGATAAAAAGCCAAAGAAACACAAAAATAAAACATGTTTAGCCTTCCGTTACCTTGAAAAGCATAGCAGGACAGTATAGCAGCTGGCACCCGGGGGTGGCATGGAGTGGATAGGCAAGCAGCAGACTCCGCACTGCCGTACTCTGCACGGTAAAGTACACAAAAGCGCAACCACTTGCCGAGGAGGCACGCGTGACAATGTACGCCAGACGCGTGAACTACCAACTTACATGCTGGGACATGCCAACGCACGTCTACATCTCTGAAAGTTTGCAGCTTGAAGGTTCCTGTGCAGGGGACGTGCTCTATGGCTGAGGCTCACAGCCGATGTGTAAGGATGTGGAGTGATTAGAGCCTCAGACTCAGCTGGCGGTAGCACAGCTGCTCTGCCAAACAGTCTGGCGGCTCCTCAAAATGGTCAGCGGAATTTATCCTGTGACCCAGCAATTCCTCTCCTTGGGACATACCCCAGAGACATGAAAACATATGTCCACAGAAGAGTGACAAGGTAACAGGCAGGGAGGCGATGGGTCTCCAAAAAGAGGAGATAGGCTGCAAGTGTCAGACACTTTTAATCTCTCTCTTAAGCGGCAGGAGGAAACAAACAAGTGTTGGGTTTTTTTTCCCTTCTCTATACAAATTTAAAAAGAGGTTTCTTTTAAAATTCTGTGTTTCCATGACGACACCTGGTTCCACCTGAATCTAACTTTTCTCAAATCTTGAGCTAACCAGTGCATTTTTCTTATGGAAGAGTTGGTCTTAAGCTATGTTAATGAACTATGTATTTACCCTAGACTCTGTCTTCAAGTTGGTTTGCCTAATAAGACTCAGAACCAACCTGACAAACCAGTATGTTTTACTCACGCAAACGTTCTCTTAAGCTGTGTTCCTGAGACTGTATTCGCGTGGAAACCTGCCTTTCTTTGAGATTTCTCTCAATGATTTCATGGCCCGGGACGACTCCCCTTGTGCCAATGTTATCTCAGAATGCATGTTGTGGCTGAGAGGCCTGGTGCCATTCTCTGAGTTTTGAGACATTTCCTTTCTCTAATTAGCAAACTGCTAGTAGCTATATAACATCCAGCTAAAGACTAGCAGGGGGGCACTCTTTCTGCCCCCTTCTGATGTCTCCCATCACTTCATGGGAAATAGATGGGGAAACAATGGAAACAGTGCCAGACTTTATTTTGGGGGGCTCCAAAATCACTGCAGATGGTGACTGCAGCCATGAAATTAGAAGACGCTTACTCCTTGGGCGAAAAGTTATGTCCAACCTAGATAGCATTTTCAAAAGCAGAGACATTACTTTGCCAACTAAGGTCCGTCTAGTCAAGTCTATGGTTTTTCCTGTGGTCATGTATGGATGTGAGAGTTGGACTGTGAAGAAGGCTGAGCGCCAAAGAATTGATGCTTTTGAACTGTGGTATTGGAGAAGACTCTTGAGAGTCCCTTGGACTGCAGGGAGATCCAACCAGTCCATTCTGAAGGAGATCAACCCTGGGATTTCTTTGGAAGGAATGATGCTAAAGCTGAAACTCCAGTACTTTGGCCACCTCGTGTGAAGAGTTGACTCATTGGAAAAGACTCTGATGCTGGGAGGGATTGGGGGCAGGAGGAGAAGGGGACGACAGAGGATGAGATGGCTGGATGGCATCACGGACTCGATGGATGTGGGTCTGAGTGAACTCCAGGAGATGGTGATGAACAGGGAGGCCTGGCGTGCTGCGATTCATGGGGTCGCAAAGAGTCGGACACGACTGAGCAACTGAACTGACTGACTGACTGATGTCTAAGTCAGAAGCTTTCTCTATCTCTTTTATACTTTAATAAAACTTTATTACACAAAAGCTCTGAGCAGCCAAGCCTTGTCACTGGCTCCAGACTGAATTCCTCTCCTCTGGAGGTCAAGAATCCCAGTGCCTTTTACGGCTCAGTAACAACCTTTCAAGACCCTGCCCACGAATGTTCACAGCAGAATTATTCACAGAAGACAAAAAGTGGAATCAATCCACATGTCCATCAGCTAACGAAGAAGTATAGAAAAAGGTGCTCTCTCCAGACAGTGGGGGCAAAGGGAACAAAGTCCTGACACAGGCAACACCATGGGTGAACCTTGAAAATGTTAGGTTAAGTGAAAGAACTCACAAAAGATCACATGTTGCAAAAATGTCCAGAACAGGCAAATCTAGAGACAGATAGTATATTAGTGCTTGTTTAAGGCTGGGGTGTGAGATGAGGGTTTCTTTTTTGATTATAAAAATGTTCAAAACTAATTGTGCTAATGATGGCACTTTATGAATATTCTAGAAATCACTGAATCATATTCCTTCAGTTCAGTTCAGTTCAGTCACTCAGTCGTGTCTGACTCTTTGTGATCCCATGAATTGCAGCACACCAGGCCTCCCTGTCCATCACCAACTCCCAGAGTTCACTCAGACTCACGTCCAGTGAGTCCGTGATGCCATCCAGCCATCTCATCCTCGGTCGTCCCCTTCTCCTCGCCCACAATCCCTCCCAGCATCAGAGTCTTTTCCAATGAGTCAACTCTTCACACGAGGTGGCCAAAGTACTGGAGTTTCAGCTTCAGCATCATTCCCTCCAAAGAAATCCCAGGGCTGATCTCCTTCAGAATGGACTGGTTGGATCTCCTTGCAGTCCAAGGGACTCTCAAGAGTCTTCTCCAACACCACAGTTCAAAAGCATCAATTCTTCGGCACTCAGCTATCTTCACAGTCCAACTCTCACATCCATACATGACCACTGGAAAAACCATAGCCTTGACTAGATATTCCTTACATGGGTGGATTTTATGGTATATGAATTATAGCTCAATGATGCTGTCATGAAAATTAGTTAAGGAAAAATATNAAAAGCATCAATTCTTCGGCACTCAGCTATCTTCACAGTCCAACTCTCACATCCATACATGACCACTGGAAAAACCATAGCCTTGACTAGATATTCCTTACATGGGTGGATTTTATGGTATATGAATTATAGCTCAATGATGCTGTCATGAAAATTAGTTAAGGAAAAATATGTGCACACAAAGATCTGTGTATGGATGTTTATAGCAACTTTTACAGCATAATTGCTAAAACATGGAAGGAACCAAGAAGCCAAGTAGGTGAAGGGGTACTGTGATCCATCTAGACAATGGAAGTTAAAAAGCCGTAAGCCATGGAAAGACATGGAGAAACCTTCAGTTCAGCTCAGTTCAATCACTCAGTCATGTCTGACTCTTTGTGAACCCATGGACTGCAGCACACCAGGCCTCCCTGTCCATCACCAACTCCCGGAGCTTGCTCAAACTCATGTATATAGAGTCGGTGATATCATCCAACCATCTCATCCTCTGTTGTCCCCTTCTCCTCTTGCCTTCAATCTTTCTCATCATCAGGGTCTTCTCCAGTGAGTCAGTTCTTCGCATCAGGTGGCCAAAGTATTGGAGCTTCAGCTTCAGGATCAGTCCTTCCAATGAATATTCAGGACTGATCTCCTTTAGGATGGACTGGTTGGATCTCCTTGCAGTCCAAGGGACTCTCAAGAGTCTTCTCCAACACCACAGTTCAAAAGCATCAATTCTTCAGCGCTCTGCTTTCTTCATAGTCCAACTCTCACATGCATGCATGACCACTGGAAAAACCATAGCCTTGACTAGATGGACCTTTGTTGGCAAAGTAATGTCTCTGCTTTTTAACATGCTGTCTAGGTTGGTCATAGCTTTTCTTCCAAGGAACCAGTGTCTTTTAATTTCATGGCTGTAGTCACCATCTGCAGTGATCTTGGAGACCAAAAAAGTAAAGTCTGTCACTGTTTCCATTGTTTCACCATCTATTTGCCATGAAGTGATGGGACCAGATGCCATGATCTTAGTTTTCTGAATGCTGAGTTTTAAGTCAACTTTTTCACTTTCCTCTTTCACTTTCATCAAGAGGCTCTTTAGTTCTTCTTCACTTTCTGCCATAAGGGTAGTGTCATCTGTGTATATGAGGTTTTAGATATTTCTCCCAGCAATCTTGATTCCAGCTTGTGCTTCATCTAGCCTGGCATTTCACATGATGTACTCTGCATACAAGTTAAATAAGCAGTGTGACAATATATAGCCTTGACGTACTCCTTTCCCAATTTTGAACCAGCCTGTTGTTCCATGTCCAGTTCTAACTGTTGCTTCCTGACCTGCATACAGATTTCTCAGGAGGCAGATAAGGTGGTCTGGTATTCCCATCTCTTTCAGAATTGTCCACAGTTTGTTGTGATCCACACAGTCAAAGGCTTTGGCATAGTCAATAAAGCAGAAGTAGATGTCTTTCTGGAACTCTCTTGCTTTTTTGATGATCCAGCTGATGTTGGCAATCTGATCTCTGGTTCTTCTGCCTTTTCTAAATCCAGCTTGAACATCTGGAAGTTCATGGTTCATGTACTGTTGAAGCCTGGCTTGGAGAATTTTGAGCATTACTTTGCTAGCGTGTGAGATAAGTGCAATTGAGAAGGCTGTGTGTATATCCTGTATGAGTCCAACAATCTGACTTTCTGGAACAGTCAAAATTACACAGAATGTAAAAAGATCACTGGTTGCCAGGGTTTGGGGAAATGGAGGGAGGGGTGAAAAAGCAGAGCCCGGGAGGTTTTTAGGACAGTGCTTCAATTCTGGATGATCCTGTGGATACATGTCATTATATATTTGTCCAGACTCATAGAATGTGTGCTCACCAAGAGTGAACCCTCCTGTAAACTATGGACCTTGGGTGATCATGAAGTGTCCATGTGGATCCTCTTTTTATCACTGGTACTGCTCCCTTGGGGATCTTGATCAGGGGATGGAGGCTGTGAATGTCTGAAGCCAGAGCGCTTATGGGAACACTCTGTACTTTCCACAGTTTTGATGTGAACCTAAAACTGGCCTTAAAAAACAAGACTTACTTTTTTAAAAATAAGTCACTTGAAAGAAAAAAAATCAGTTAGAGACTGATCACACACATCCGTGTTCACTCAGCCATCTGAACTGTGTGCTTGGAGTTTTGCAGACTTTTTATGTAGTTTCATGTTATAGTATTTTAACCCATTTTTCTTTACTTAGCAATATAATGTAAATATTTTTCTAAGTCAATAAACATTTTTATTGTATTTTCAAATATCTGCATGGAAATCTGTTATGTAGATGAGCTATAATTTATTTAGCATTTCACCTTTTTAGACATTCTTTTGTGTTAGTATAAAGAATACTGTCACAAACCTGACACATTCTTAGAATAAATTCTTAATGACAATAAATAGTGAATAATTGTTGAGTGTTTACAAGGGCCAGTGACTGCTCAAGTGCTGTACAAATGTCATCTCAGTTAACAAATGCTCAGAGAAGTTGAGGAAGCTGGTACTAGAATCAACTCCATTTTACAGGTGAAGTGACTGAGGTTTGGAGACATCAAATGACTTGTCCAAGGTTAAATAGCTAGTGAACGGTGAAGACTGCGATCAAACTTAGGTTTACCTGATTCTAGAACTTATGTCCTGAATATTCATTGGAAGGACTGATGTTGAAGCTGAAACTCCAATACATTGGCCACCTGATGTGAAGGACTGACTCATTTGAAAAGACCCTGATGCTGGGAAAGATTGAAGGCAGGAGGAGAAGGGTATGACAGAGGATGAGATGTTTGGATGGCATCACTGACTCAATGGACATGAGTTTGAGTAAACTCCGGGAGTTGGTGATGGACAGGGAGGCCTGGCGTGCTGCAGTCCATGGGGTCGCAAAGATTTGGACACAACCGAGCGATTGAACTGAACTGAACTGAACTGAGAACTTAAACTGTTAATTGTTTCTGATCCCTAAACACACGGAATAAGTTTCTGTAGCTTTTCAGTCTTTCCAGACCTTCTGTCCAATAGCCCTCCAGAAAGTTCATGATAATGTGTGTCTTCTGTTGGTCACTCAGTCATGCCCAGCTCTGGGACTGCATGGACTGTAGCCCACCGAGCTCCTCTGTCTATGGGATTCTGCAGCCAAGAACACCAGAGTGAGTTGCCCTTCTCTTTTCCAGGGGATCTTCCTGACCCAGGGATAGAACCTGGGTCTCCTGCATTGCCTTGCCAAAAGTACAGGAATGTACTCTTGACTCTCAGCGACAATGGTTTTACAGTTCTTCATAATCATTGTGTAATTTGATATTCTATAGTAAAAAAATGATGTCTTGTTATTGTTTCAACTTGTGATCTTTAAGTTACCTGACTGTATATTTGTATGTTTATTGCCTGTATCCATTTATTTTCTCAAGAATCAATTTTGAACATGCTTTTCTTTTTCTTTCATTGGCCTTGTGTTATATAATTTTCAAATATTTTCACACTTCATGCTTTTTCATTGTAACTTAACGAATCACATTCTTTTTTTCCTTATTGACTTTTACTTTTAGACTTTAAGAGGTTCCCTTGCTGATTCCTCTATACAGGAGTGTAGCAGCAACGGAGTTCCACAAGGAACAAGCCGACAATAGCTAGTTAGAGAGCCAGCTCCTGAAATGGCTTAAAACCAGTCTCTGCTCTTGTTTCCTCTCCGATCAAATCCAGATTAAATATTCATATTCTTTACTTTCTGCTTGAAAAAGAGTGAACATCAGGTATAGAAAGTCGGTATCAAAGGTGCAATCTGGAGCTGACACTTGGTCTGTAAGACTAAAAAAAAAAAAGTCACAGCAAAGTCCTCCTTATACTTTTGCCAAGTGATGAAAAATTTCAAGATAGGATTCACATACCAAGAAATTTACCATTTATTTATTTCTTTAATATAAATTTATCTATTTTAATTGCAGGTTAATTACTTGACAGTATTGTGTTGGTTTTGCCATCCATCAACATGAATCCGCCACAGGTATACACCTGTTCATCCCGCCCTCCATACCCATTAGGCAGTCTCTTCCCGCTTCCCCTCCCCCAGCCCTGGAAACCACTGCAATGCTTTCGGTTGCTATGGACTCCCCCGTTTTGTATAAATGGAACCCTACAACATGCGGCCTTTGTGCCTGGTTTCTTTCAGTTCATGCGTGCTCCGGTTAGAGTCAGTGCTTTTCTGTCGATAGCCAAACAATATTCCATTGTATGGACTTGCGTTCCTCCACTCAATGTTGATGGACAACTGCTTGTTTCCACTTTTCGGCTACTACAAATCATGCTGCTATGAAGATCCATGTACAAATTCTCATGTGGACGTCTGTTTTCCCTTCCCTTGGGTATATATCCAAGAGAATGGCTGTCTCATGTAGTAACATTATTTAACATTTTGGAAAACTGCTACATTTTTCCACAGAGTCTGCACTATTTTTCAGTTCCCACCGGCCATGTGTGAGGGTTCCAATTTCTCCACATCCCTGCCAACACTTGTTATTTTAAAATGTTTTTATTTTTATCATGGCCATCCTGGTGGGAGACTTCTTTATGGAGGGGACTTTGTTGAAATGAAGACACGTTTTCTGAGTGGGTCTTCCAGGGAACTACTAGACAGGTCAAATGATGCTCATTCTTTGGGAACGATGTTTTGAAAGAATTCCAGCTTTGTTCTGCTCCATCCAGCACCAGGAATGCAGACGGTTATTTTTCAAGGCTACTGATGAGCTGGAAAGTGAGGGATAGGACCAGAGCAAATTAAAAAAATGAAATTATATATATATATATACTTTTTTTTTTTTGCAAAATTGTCTGGTTTCTAAAACACCTTTTGAAGGACCCAACTGAAAACATTCATGGGTCAAAATCAACTGTGGGCCCAGTTAGGAAACTTGAACACAGAAAAGCGGCTTGGAATACAATGGTTTTCAATTGTTTTAAAGTAGTAGACAATTTTTGTCAGATTGCATTTTTTATTCAGAATCAAAGGTGATATGGGGCTTCCCAGGTGGCTCAGTGGTAAAGAATCCACCTGCCAATGCAGGAGATGCGGTTCCATCCCTGGGTTGTGAAGATCCCCTGGAGGAAAAATGGTAACTCACTCCAGTATCCTTGCCTGGAGAATCCCATGGACAGAGGAGCTGGGCGGGCTACTGTCCACAGGGTCACAAAAGAGTCTTGACATGACTGAGCACCCAGCACACACAAAGGTGATAGGGAAAATATTTCACGATCCCAAGGCCTAGCACCGGCCCCTCAGAACAGACTCAGCCTTAGCTGTGCCGGGTGATGCCCTTTGAATGGCTGGATTGTGGGGAGATGGCAGGGAGAGGATCCTCCCTCCATTAGTCCTCAGGGAACTGGTGTAAGGGAACCTTCTTTTAAATGGGGATGGGAAAGGAGAACGTGTCTGCTGAACCCGACCGTAGCCCAGACCCCGTGCAAACCGCACTCCCCAGGACCCAGGTCCTGCTCCCCTCCTCCTGTGTTCCAGACCCCCTGCCCCTCGTCTGCTACAGGATGAAGGAGGGAGCCGGCGCGCCTTGTTGCTGGGGTCTCCCCTCGCAGGGATGGGCGGGGCTCCCGGCTCCCTGGGTCTCTGCACCCCCATCCCTGCAGGTACTGAGGGGCAGTGGTTACCTCTTCCCAAGCACCTGGCATACTAGGGGGCTTCACCCTCTGAATGTAGGTAGGTCTCGGGCATCAGGACGGGGCTGGCTGAGCGCAGCGGTGGGGGCTGGAATCTGCAGACTGTGTTCTCTCAGCCCCACAGGCGTGCTCCTGGAGGAAGCCTCTCCCTCTGCGCTCCCCGCTTTACCCGGTCTCTCTTCTGATGCTCTGCTGCTGCCGCTGCTGCTAAGTCACTTCAGTCGTGTCCGACTCTGTGCGACCCCATAGACGGCAGTCCACCAGGCTCCGCCTTCCCTGGGATTCTCCAGGCAAGAACACTGGAGTGGGTTGCCATTTCCTTCTCCAATGCATGAAAGTGAAAAGTGAAAGTGAAGTCGCTCAGTCGTATCCGACTCTTAGCGTTCCCATGGACTGCAGCCTACCAGGCTCCTCTGCCCATGGGATTTTCCAGGCAGGAGTACTGGAGTGGGGTGCCATTGCCTTCTCCGCCCCTTGATCCTAGAGAAACAAAAGCCCTGGCGTTGTTAAGGTGTTTTTCTCAGGAGCTTCTGATCCGGCCTGAGTCTGGTTGATACTGTGAATCAGTGCTCAACAGGCTCCACCCTCTTTCATGATTGACACTTGTGCCCCCACCAACCCCCACCAACCCCCGGAATATTTCTCTGATGGTGGATGGGATTAATGACCTCACCTTTCTGTCGGCCCCTGGGTGTCAGCAAAGTGGGTTCAGTTCTCATCTCCACTGCCCGCTGCGTGACCTTAGAGGGTTCACCTGGTCTTCCTGGACCTCAGGCTCCTCAGTTAAAAACCTGAGATAAGACTGTCCTCCTTGTGGAATGTTACTCAGCCATAAAAAAGAATGAAAGAATGCCAGCTTCAGCGATGTGGACGGACCTAGAAATGATCATATGAAGGGAAGTAAGTCAGAGAGAAAGACAGAGACCACGTGATACCACTTTATGTGGAATCTGAAATAAGAACGAATGAACCTATCTACGGAACAGAAATAGACTCACAGAAGTAAAGAACAGACTGGGGTGGCCAAGGGGGAGCAGCTGGGAGGGAGTGGAGTTTGAGATTCAATGCAAACGTGTAGAATGGATAAACAGCAAGGTTCTACTGGGAACTGTGGTTGACGTCCCATGATAAACCCTAATGGGAAAGATTATTAAATCAGAATGCATACAATGAATAACCAAATCACTGTGCTGTACAGCATAGATTAACACAACATTGTAAATCAACTATATGTCAATTTATAAATAAATACATTAAAGCATTAAATAAAAATAAAAGAGTGTGCTTCCTGCAGTGAGGAATTAAAACAGTGTGTGGAAGGACCCAGCCCTCTCGTTGACATCAAGCTGGCTAGCAACAGAAGGGAGTTTCTTTCTCGGCACCCCTCAGCTTCCGGGGCTGAGCCAGCGGGTGGGTGTCCAGGCCCTCTGGGGGTACCCATAGGAGAGGACGATTCTGTGACCCTCCACTGACTGCCAGCTCCACCGGCTCTCAGCACATGACCATGATCCAAGGCGTAAACATGGCCCCAGGGCTGCAGAAAGGCTGCAGATGGAGTGAACAGCTTGGTGGTTCACTCGGGGCTGAGGCTAGACTGCTTGGGTTTGATTGCTGCCTCCACCCCTTCCTGTGTTCCTTTGAATCTGCAGCTTTTATCTGAAGACAGAGTCTTATCTAGAAAAAGGCATAGCTTGTGAGAGTACCCAGCTCAGAAAAGGTACGTGCAGAAGGAATGGGCTAAGCACCCCCGCTCTGCAAGCAGAGTCCAGACCTGGGAAGAAGGACCCCATCAATACAAACTAGTCTTCTGTGTTTTAACCTCACCAGTTGCCCTGAACATCCAATGGAACTGCAGTACGCAGGCTCTGGGTGAGTTGTATGTCGCTTTTTGAAAACAAAGGCTTTTAATCATTTGATCGAAATAGCAGTTGGGCTTCCCAGTTGGCGCTAGTGGTTAAGAACCTGCCTGCCAGTGCTAGGAGATGTAAGAGACACGGGTTTGATCCTCAGGTTGGGAAGATCCTCTGGAGGAGGGCATGGCAATCTACTCCAGCATTCTTGCCTGGAGAATCCCATGGACAGAGGAGCCTGGCGGGCTACAGTCCATGGGGTAGCATAGAGTCGGACACAACTGAAGTGACTTAGCTCACAAAACAGCAAAGAGGTTGGGAGGCTGGTCTTGTGAGTTTGGACCAAGTTCAGGAACACAGAGACCGAAAATTCTAGGTCTCAGGTAGTTCGTCTGCACTGAGGTATGGCTTCAGCTTTTCAAACTCGGGCTGCAGCTTGCTGGGGACGGGCGGGGTGGGGGTTGTCTTGTGGCGTAACTGCATAGTCCTCTTTTGGAAAGTGAAGGAAAGGACTTTTGCAAAGTGAAGGAAAGACGAGATCCATATCGGTCATCTGCGTTAACATGGCAGAGCTAATAAATGCCATTTTAATTAGAAAATCAGAGGAATTGAATTTGCAGTGGCAGCGGAGTGTCCTGCTCAGGGGAGGGTGGGGGAAACCTGTGGCTGCGGGCACAGAGCTGCTCCTGGGAGAGTCCTGGCTCCATCAGCAGCCAGGTGTGCCGCCTGGAGGGCAAGTGGTCTACCTCCCCAGGTCTGGTGTTCCTACTCTGAAACATGAGTATGCCTGCTGTCACTTCAGCCGTGTTTGACTCTTTCCGACCTTATGGATTGTGTAGACCGCCAGGCTCCTCTGTCCATGGGACTCTCCAGGCAAGAATACTGGAGTGGATTGCCGTTCCTTTCTCTAGGGGATCTTCCCCATTCAGGGATAGAACCCATGTCTCTTGTGTCTCCTGCACTGGCAGGTGCTGGGGTTAATAGTCAGCGCCTGTTACTCTGGCTAAGCCATGAGAAAATCACCATGGGAAGAGAATAAAAGCAAAATACAGCAATACAGCATAACCCAAATAAAAGTACATTGGCTGGATTAGTTGGGGTCGTCATGCCCTGCTAAGCTAAGGAAAAACATAGTGTGGATCTTGGAAGGCTGGGTCAGCCCAAGTTCAGAACGCCACTTGTGCACACACCAAGATGTCTTCCCAAGGCATGTGCGGGTCTATGATCTCCAGCGAGGTGATACCCCTTGTACAAGAAAATAAAGATAGTTTAAAGTAATCAATAAAACGGGAGACATGACCGGGGACACAAGAGGCTGACTTCATCATAACACAACAGATACTTTCCACTTGCCAAGATACTAAATAAACGTGATGGGTCTCCGAGGAACAGGGCTCTTGATCCAAGAGGTCTTGAGTCTCTTGGTCCCATCTTTAAAACTTCATTTCTGTCTCTAGTTTCTTTCCCCCCTAAACTGTGCATCGATCGCTTTCGAATCCCTGCTTGCGCTGGCCACAGCAGGCAGGCAGGTAGGTTCCTTACCACTAGTGCCACCTGGAAAGCCCTGAAACATGGGTGTAGCCAAGCCTCTGTCACCTGTTACAGATAACTGAGGAGAACAAATCCAGACAGTATTAGGTCCTACACAAATGCAAGGTTATGTCGTGATCACATCAGATTTTTCTCTCAGCTTATCTCCAGGGAGCCCAAGTTCACCAGAGAATGGAGATTTTTGTTTCTTTGTTCATTAATTCTTTATTGATGACCACTTAACGAGGATTCAAAGTAGCATATATATCTTCCCTTGTAGCTCAGTTGGTAAAGAATCTGCCTGCAATGCAGGAGACCCAGGTTTGATTCCTGGGTTGGGAAAGTTTCCTGGAGAAGGAAATGGCAACCTATTCCAGTACCCTTGCCTGGAGAATCCCATGGACAGAGGAGCCTGGTGGGCTACAGTCCATGGGGTCGCAAGAGTCGAACATGACTTGGCAACTAAGCCATCAAAGTAGCAGATGGAAACAGACAGTCTAGCAGCCTTCCAATACACGCTGCAGGGAACCACAGAGGGCTATTTCCTACAGGCAGTGCAGTGCAGTACAAGTGATTCTTTGGGATTCTACCTCCCACTCGGTTTGTTGAGTGAATGAATGAATGAATGGAAGGTAACGAATTAAGATTGCCTTTCAGGAAGATTCCTTTGTGCAGGGAGTGTGTACTTTTGCAGAGTCTGTGATAACTTGTTGGGTGATCTCTCCCTTACGAGCATAATCCAGTCCCAGAGGCATCATAAGAATGGGATCGATTTTTCTATCCATCATCACCAACCATCTGCTTGATGACAGAGAGGCTGACACTCCACGTTGACAGGAGGCAGGACCAGGATGTGACATGATCAAAGGTCTGATGAAGCACTCCTCTGAGGGCACGGACAGAAATCACCGGTAGAAACACAGATGCTTTACCTCTGAACACAACAGAACTGAGCAAAGCTCTCCTTTGGAGAACTGGGAATCTTGAGCCTGACCGGGATAGAAAGAGGACCAATTGCTGTGTCCTCCGTCTTTTGGGGAAACCACGATGGAGGGAAATGAAAGGATGCTGTGAGCTGTGTCCCAGAGCCAGGCCTCAGTTCACCGGATCAGCTCTGTACACCCTGACTCAAGATGACGTGGGCCCCATTGAGTACGACTCCTGTTCTGGGTGGCGCGGTTGTCCTCAGCCACTGGAGAAACATCCAATGAAGACCTTAAACAGAACTTTGGGGGAAGATTGTGAGGACGGAGTGCTTAAGAAGACATTCGGAAAGCTTATCCCTCGTGAAAAAAAGAAAGCAGAGAAATAGGTGAAGCTGGAACACACCGGGAGAACCAGCACTGGACTCGATGACTCCACCTCAGGAGGATGAGCCTGCTACCCTGAAACGAACTTGAAGAAAGAACGCTGAATATCTGAGGTGAGAACCCCTGCCCAGGGATACGTCTCTTCACTCTGGACTGAATCTTTGTGTCTGCCCACCACCCCACTCCCTGGCCTTGCCCCAGATTCATATGTTGAAACCCTAGTCTCAGTGTGGTGCTATTAGGAAGTGGGACCTTTGGGAGGTGATTAGGTCATGAGGGTGGTGTCCTTATGGATGGAATTAGTGCCCTGCTAGTCAGGGTTCTCCAGAGAAATAGAACCAGCCGGAGACATTGGTTTAGTTGTTGTTTAGTCGTTCAGTTGTGTCCAACTCTTTGTGACTCCACAGACTGTAGCCCGCCAGGTTCCTCTGTCCATGGAATTTTTTCATGTAAGAATCCTGGAGTGGTTGCCATTTCCTTCTCCAGGGGATCCTTCTGACCCAGGGATCAAACCCACGTCTCCTTTGTCTCCGGCATTGCAGGCAGAGTCTTTGCCTACTGAGCCACTGGAAAAGCCCCCAGTACTGCTATACTACTATAGTCCTACACAATCCATGGTTGGTTGAATCCAAGGATGTGGAAGGGTGGATTCAGAAGGCCTGCTATAAAGTTATACACAGACTTTTGACTGCAAGGAGATGGGTGACCCTAACCCCTATGTCATTCAAGGGTGAGCTGTACTTCCCATTATGGGCCTCCATCAAAAACTTCCCAAATCACTGGTGGAGGCCGAACAGAAGGCTCTCAGGTTTCCATCCCCCAGACCCATTCGTAACTAAATACCAGTAAATAAATAAAGATATGAATACATGTCACTAAGATGAAACATCTAATAAATATATTTAAAATATTAAATCACAGTCTTAACAGTAGGTACCCTTTTTTATGGAGAAGGAAGTGAAAGCCCAATCCAGTACTCTTGGAAATCCCATGAACTGAGGACAGAGGAGTCTGGCGGGTTACAATCCATGGGTAAGGCTGGCAAGGATTAGAGCAGTCATCCAGCCCATGGCTGGAGGCAGGGTGGGCTTCTGGTGTGCTCACATGTGCCTCTAGAAGCCAGCTTCATAACTCTAACAAAATTCATTTGGAATCTTTGTCCAGGGAATTCCAGCTCTTGGAATTTATGTTAAGGAGATAATCAAATGTCCAACCAAAGGAAGGGATTAAACAAATTATGACATGGCTGTATATGGAATTCCATGCGGCCCTTGAAAATATCTTAAATCGCTGACAGGGAGAAATGTCCACCCCATGTGAAGGAAATGAAGCATGTTGTAAACCAGTAATGTAGAGCCTCATGGAAATATATTCACATGTAGAAACCTACACCTGTGTGTATATGATCAGAAACAATTTGAAATAACATGCACCAGATCAGATGGTGAGATGATGGACATCGTCTCCCTCTTTTTATTTTTTAATGTTTATTTTACTCATTCATTTATTTGGCTGCCCCGGGTCTTCGTTGCTGCATGTGGGATGTTTAGCTGTGGCATGAGAACTCTTAGCTGTGGCCTGTGGGATCAGTTCCTTGACCAGGGATTGAACCCTGGACCCCCGCCTTGGCAGCTTGAAGACTTAGCCCCTGGACCACCAGGGAAATCATTCCACCTTTTGCTAAATAATCTTCTGGTTTTTCTATAACATTCATTATAATTCTATAATGAATGTTGTCTATTACCTGAAGATTGAAACTAACATAAGGTTTTAAAATACTTACAACTGTTCAAAGAGTGGTGGAGGGCCTGCTGTTTCCACGTGTTTAGCAAGCATGTGACTAACCAGTGGTGGCGAGCCTTGCTCCTTGGTCCTGGCACGTGCATCCAAACTCTTGGAAAACTAAGGCCTTGGTTTCCCAGTTGGTACATGGACATCAGGACCCACCATGGAGGGCTGGACGAGAGACCAAGGAGAGACTCCTGGAAAAGTGCCCACCATCACATAGAGCCACACCATCACGCCTCACGCTGTCTTGGTTCCTTGGGGAGGAAAAAAAAAGGTGATTCAACAACAAGAAGCAGAACTGGAACAATCCACTTCTAATCCAAATTTAAAAAATAGCACTCAGCCAAGCCAGTCTTTGGAGAATTAGAATCATATGAGAGTGTGAACCGGAAAATGTGAAACAAAAAGAGGTCTGGAGGAATGGAAAATCTGTTTCACTGCTCATGCTTTTGTTAGCAGACTACTTTTTTTTTTTAAGATTAAAAAAAAAAAAAGTGGATCATTTTGAAAGTCTTTATTGAATTTGTTACAATGTTGCTTCTGTTTTATGTTGGCGAGGCATGTGGGATCTTAGCTCTTCCACCAGGGATTCAACCAGCACCCTCTGGGTTAGAAGGCAAAATATTCCATTGGACTGCGAGGGAAGTCCCAGAAACTCCTTGATTTAAGAAAAAAGCCTTGCGCCTGTTGGGAAGAGCTCTCATGCAGGACTGTCCTGGGGTCTGAACACCGAGCAGTTGTGAAGGACGGGTGCTCCGCCATCAGAGGCGCCAGCCTTTAAAATCTTGGTCCTGTTTTTCCCAAGGTATGTGACTGTTGAGAAAAACCCTCTTAGCCTCAGTTTCCACCTCTGCAAAATGGGGACTGTACAGGCATATTGAGCAGATTAGATGAGCTATGAATCACAAGAGCCTTGTATGATGGCTTGTGTGCATGCTCAGTTGCTCAGTCGTGTCCAACTCTTTGCCACCCTGTGGACTGTGTAGCCCACCAGGCTCCTCCGCCCCTGGGATTCTCCAGCAAGAATACTGGAGTGTGTGGCCATGCCCTCCTCCAGGGGCTCTTCCCAACCCAGAGATCGAAACTTTGGCTCCTGTGTCTCCTGCATCGGCAGGCAGATGCTTAGCAACCACCGAGTCGTCTGGGAAGCCCTAAATACTGCTCTGAAATAATTATCCTTATTACTACTGCAGCTCTTGCTGCATGACATCAGGGTACAGGAGGAAAGCAGCTGGCCCTGGGGCAGAGGCTGGGTGCCTGACAGAGCCTCTTTGAGACAAAATCCCATCTTCTAGGACCTATACCATCTTTTAAAAGCATTACCTTTGAAGGAGAAATGAACATCCATATTTGCAAGGGAAAGTCATATTCTTTGTTGCTGTGATTTTCAATTAAATGTGGGTTGAATTGGAAACCGCATGGCTTGATGTCACCCCGCCACCAGCTTCTTTTTTCCCAGTTCTCAGTGCAGTCCCAACAGCAGGGGAGCTGAGCCTGGGCTTCTGTTACTCAGCTGGGGGCTCGAGGGGCGCTGCCTTCCATTTCCTGTAATGCAAATGTGCTTTCCACCCTGGGCTGCTGACCCGGTCCCAGCCTGCCTGGGCAGTCGTTTCAGAAGGTTAACAGACCCAGAGGCCATCATCACAACATCATCTGGTGAGAAACAGAAAATCAGACACAGACCGATTTTACCTCCTCCTCAGGGCCGACATTGACAAGCAGGAGGAAGCCTAGACTGAATTATCTGCTCCATGTCAGTATGGCCAATGGAGCTTTAAAGGTTCCTGCAGGGGGTGCGGGGGTGCCCCTTTGTCCTTCCGAGGTGGAAACAGAGAGAGGTCAGCCTGGGGGGCTCCTGGCTCTGGCTTGGCCTGACTCTAGGGCTTCCCCAGTGTGGTTTATTCCGTAAAAACCACCCCCTGGCTGATGTCCCTGATTCCACACTAGCTGCCTGTGACCCATCCTTCACACAGCAGGAAAGTGCAACATCCTAACCCCTTGCCTGGTCCTGAAACCAGGAACATCCTAGCTCCTCCTGGTTCCTGGGCTTGGCTGAGTGGGACCCCTGCCCCCCATCCCACCTCTTACTGCACTCCAAACTGCAACCCGTCCCCACCGGCACCCCCACCCCGAAGCCCTGCCATCTTCTTTCTGAGGGTAGACTATACCCTGCTCACTCTCTCCTCTGCAACTCTGAACTTGCTGGTCTCTGCCCGAACGAGGTTCCTACCAGCTGAGGTCACGTCGCACGTGTCACCTTTTAGAGGATGTTCCTGACCATCCAGCTTCATGAAAGCATCCCTTCCCTGTCACATTA
Source organism: Cephalophus harveyi (assembly GCA_006410635.1). Classification (NCBI taxonomy): domain Eukaryota; kingdom Metazoa; phylum Chordata; class Mammalia; order Artiodactyla; family Bovidae; genus Cephalophus; species Cephalophus harveyi. The sequence continues at coordinate 262,135 of SJYT01069127.1, read as the reverse complement.
CCTGATTTTCTCTACGGCACCATCACCCCCCACCCACTGAACTACTCAACTGTTCTCAAGATCACTGTCTGGTTTCTCCACTGGAGAATAAGCTGTTACCTGCCCTGCTGTTTTGAGGCTCCCAGAGGGGACCGATCTCCTGCAAAGGATTAAAAAAATTTTTTATTGGTGTATAATAGCTTTACTTTGCCAACAAAGGTCCATCTAGTCAAAGCTGTGGTTTTTCCAGTAGTCATGTATGGATGTGAGAGTTGGACCATAAAGAAAGCTGAGTGCTGAATAATTGATGCTTTTGGACTGTGGTGTTGGAGAAGACTCTTGAGAGTCCCTTGGACTGCAAGGAGATCCAACCAGTCCATCCTAAAGGAAATCAATCCTGAATATTCATTGGAAGGACTGATGCTAAGCTGAAACTCCAATACTTTGGCCACCTGATCTGAAGAACTGACTCATTGGAAAAGATCCTGAGGCTGGGAAAGGTTGAAGGCAGGAGGAGAAGGGGACGACAGAGGATGAGATGGTTGGATGGCATCACTGACTCAATGGAAATGAGTTTGAGCAAGCTCCGGGAGCTGGTGACAGACAGGGAAGCCTGGCGTGCTGCAGTCCATGGGGTCGCAAAGAGCTGGACAGGACTGAGAAACTGAACTGAACTGATAGTGGCTTTACAACATTGTGCTAGTTTGTGCTGCACAGTGAAGTGAATCAGCCATTGCTGCTGTTCAGTCGCTCGGTCGTGTCCGACTCTTTGTGACCCCATGGACAGCAGCACGCCAGGCTTCCCTGTCCTTCACTATCTCCCAGGGTTTCACAGACTCCCATTGAGTCAGTGATGCTAACTAACCATCTCATCTTCTGCCGCTCCCTTCTCTTTTTGCCTTCCATCTTTCCCAGCAGCAGGATCTTTACCAATGAGTTGTCTCTTCTCATCAGGTGGCCAAAGTATTGGAGCTTCAGCTTCAACATCCATGAATCAGCTATACGTATACCTATATCCCTCTTTTTATGGATTTCCTTCCCATTTGGGTCACCACAGAGCATGGAGTAGAGTTCCCTGTGCCATATAACAGGCTTTCTTCAGTTATCTGTATTATACATAGTAGTATATTTATGTCAAAAATTAACAAATGGGACCTAATTAAAAGCTTTTGTACAGCAAAGGAAACAATAAATAAGACCAGAAGACAACCCTCAGAATGGAAGAAAATATTTGTAACTGAAGCAACCGACAAAGGATTAATTCCCAAAACATATAAACAACTCATGCAACTCAATAAAAAACAAAAACAAAAAATGGGCAGAAGAACCGACATAGACGTTTCTCCACAAAGGGTTTTGATGTCCAGTTGCACAAGTTAGGGCTTCCCAGGTGATGTTAGTGTTAAAGAACCCACCTGCCAATGCAGAAGATATGAGACACAGGTTTGATCCCTGGGTTGGGAAGATCCCTCGGAGAAGGGCATGGCAACCCACTCCAGTATTCTTGACTGGAGAATCCCATGGACAGAGGAGCATGGCGGGCTACAGTCCATGGGGCCACAAAGAGTCAGACAGGACCGAAGCAACTTAGCACGCATGCCGGAAGCCAGCGTGAGGAATTCCACCCGTGACAAGGTCATGCGGCAGAGCTCTGATGGCAAGGCTAAATCAGACATCAGGTTTTCCCCTGATATTTCCTGAGCATGTAACCCCAAAACCAAAAATCTGCCGGCCTTTGTACTCTGCTTTTCCACTCTTCTGACACACTCTGGAAAAAGTCAACTCAGGGCTTTAGTCTTGTGCATTTGAAAGGGATGTTTCAGTTAAACCCCCTCTGATAGCTCTCTAGCTTGCCTAACAGGTGAATTGCTTACAGCCCCCCCTCAACCGCGAGAGGCACAAAGCTTAAAAGCATCTTAAAGATACAGAGCCTTTTCCAGAGAGCTAAAAATCATATTGGTGACGGGTTTTCACTGTTGACTCAATGATCGCTGCCAGGCCTCCATATTCTTTATCTTTTAGGCACCTGGGAGGATGTTAATCAATGTAAACAGGATATGGAAAAAGATATATAGTAGTTTTGATGTTAGCAACACTAGACTTTTGAGTTACTTTTCTTTTGTTATAAATCACTGTACTCCTTTTACTTGTTATAAATTGCTGTATCTTTGCTTTGTAAGAATGTAACTTTATTTAGTACTTTCTGAGAGTGGCACCAGACTTTGGGAAGATCAACACAAATAAGTCTTCTGGTTAACAAACCCTTATCAGAAAAAAGGCTGTAAAATGTTAATTGGCCCTTTTGGCCAGAAGATGATGTAAATTACCTAAGACTTGTGTATACAACTACGTATGCAGAGAGAAAAGCCTGGTTTTTGATAAGAATCTGGGCTGCTAACGCTGCATAATTTTGTATTACCCATTGATCTCTATGTACAATCAAAAAGGTATAAAAGCCCTTTCTAGATAGTAGAGGCCGGGCCAGTCATTGGAAGGACTGGTTTCCCTGTGTCTCCTCTTTACTCTAATTTCAGGCTGAATTCCCATCTGGGGCGTGGAGGCTCACCATGTCTACTTACTTGTCCTGGCTTCTAAGATCCGTAAGAGAGAGAGCCCAAGGTGGGGCACTCTCCGATATTCAAACGGACGCCGGTGGCCCAACGTAGATGGTGCAAGTTCCTTGTCTGGAACTTTATTGGTTTTCCACGTAAACCAAGTTATTCAGCCTCTTTTCTCCACCTAATTTTCCTACTATACTATTATTTCTTAATCTAATCTTATACTAATTAATAAATAAGTTTTTTCCTCACCTATCCATCTCCCCTTCAAATCACCCTGGATCCACCAGGGCTGGACCCCGGCACACGCACACATGCACTTGCATGACTTAATGGATTGTATGCCCTTTCTCTCTTCCTCAGCTCTGGTGATTAGACTTGGGAGTGACATCTCGACCCCGTGCTCTGTGATTTCTGTGTGACTCATCTGAAAAGTTCTACTGCCAGAGATTGGCAGCAGAGCCTCGAGGGAGCAGTTGGTGAGCGCTGGGGCTTGAAGACCTGGAAACCCCTGGTTCAGCCCTGCTTCGTCTAGTCCAGTGGCCCCTTGAGCAAGCATCAGTAAAGTGCAGATTTTAAAGAAAATGTAAGCATATGTTAAAGAATCTTGGGCTTCCCTGGTGGCTGAGTGGTAAAGGATCCACCTGCCAATGCAGAAGATATAATAGACATGGGTTTGATCCCTGGGTCGGGAAGATCCTCTGGAGAAGGAAATGGCAATTCAGTCCAGTTTTCTTGCCTGGGAAATCCCATGGACAGAGGAGCCTGGTGGGCTACCGTCCATGGAGTCTCGAAAGACTTGGACACGACTTTGAGACTAAACAACAACCACCAAAGAACCTTCTATCCCCCCGCCCCCAATTCTATTTTAGTCTCTTCAACCTTTACCTTGGGAAGAGCAGCTGGAGTTGTTTCTGGCCCCATAATTTAAGGTTCACATCCTACACCGCTCTAGGCCAAGGGTTCTCATTCTTGATCATGCATGACAATCACGTGGAGGGCTGTGAAAACAGATTCCAGAGTTTTGGATTCAACAGGGCTGGGCAGGGCCCAGGAATCTGCATTTCCTTGTTGCCAGGTGGTGAGATGCTGCTGCTCTGGGGCCACGCCTTGAGGACCACTCACCTGGGCCGCGAGGCTTCGGGTCAGCACAGCTTGGTCTTGTGCAGTGTTTTGTCATTCACAAACCGAGTTTTAGATGCAGTATCTTGTTCATTCCTCCCATCAGCCCTGACAACATTATCAAGCCCAGTCGACAGAGTAGACGGAGGTTCGCAGTGTCACACAGGAAGCCCCCGAGAACACCGCACAGCCAGCTGGCCCTCCCTGGGCTTCCTGGCTGGGCAAACATCCTAGATTCCAACGTCCGCCAGGTCACCAACCCTGCTCCCCCTATGTCCTGCTACTCTGGCGTGAATGAACCAGAAGCCTCCTTAAGGGGTCTCTGCCTCTGCTTTGCCCTCTTCCCAAAGCAGCAGAGCACCGGGGTTGAGAGAACAGCTTTCTAGTTAGGAGAGGGTTTTAACTCTGTGGTCTGACGGTGCAACCTGTGGGATCTGGGACAGGTTTCAGGACACTCTGTAGTTTACAAAGCATGCGGACACCTTTGAGAAGATATTGCCGGTTGGGTGCTGGATCACTGCGAAATCCAATATCGCAATAAGGTTGCTGCTGTTTAGCCACTAAGTCGTGTCCAGCTCTTGTGAATCCTATCTGTGGCCCGCCAGGCTCCTCGGTCCATGGATTTTCCAGGCACGAATACTGGAGTGGGTTGCCATTTCCTTTTCCAGGAGGGGATCTTCCTGATGGAATCCACATCTCCTACATTGGCAGGTGATTTCCTTACCACCGAGCCACCCGAGAAGCCCATCACAACAAAGGGTCTCAAATAATTCAGGCTTCCCCGTGCATATAAAATTACGCTTATCTTATAATCTATTAAGTGTGCAGTAGCATGGTCTTAGGAGAAGGCAAGCCACTCCAGTACTCTTGCCTAGAAAATCCCATGGATGGAGGAGCCTGGTAGGCTGCAGTCCATGGGGTCGCTAGGAGTCGGTTGCGAGTGAGCGACTTCACTTTCACTTTTCGCTTTCACACAATGGAGAAGGAAATGGCAACCCACTCCAGTGTTCTTGCCTGGAGAATCCCAGGGACGGGGGAGCCTGTTGGGCTGCCGTCTATGGGGTCGCACAGAGTCGGACACGACTGAAGCGACTTAGCAGCAGCAGCAGCAGCAGCAGCAGCATGGTCTTAAGAAAACAAGTAATGTGTATGTGTGGGTGTATGCTCCGTGGCTTCAGTCATGTCCGACTGTGTGCAACCCTGTGGACTGTGGCCCGCCAGGCTCCTCTGTCCGTGGGATTCTCCAGGCAAGAATACTGGAGTGGGTTGCCATGCCTTCCTCCAGGGGCTCGTCCCGACCCAGGGATCGAACTAGCATCTCTTGCATCTCCGGCACTGGCTGGCGGGTTCTTTACCACTAGTGCGACCTGTGAAGCCCAAAGGATATATATATATACCTCAATCTAATTTAAAAAATACTTTATTGCTAAAAAATGCTAACCTTCATTTTTGTCTTTTTCCTGATGGAGGATTTAGAATATTTTAAGAATGACCAAAATGTGATACAGAGACACAAACAGAGAAAATGCTGCTGGAAAAAATTGTGCTCATAGACTTGTTTGTTGTGGGGCACAAATTTTCAATTTGTAAAAAATGCAGTATCTGTGAAATGCAATACAATGAGGTATGCTTGCAGTTTTTTGTTTTTCATTTATCTTCTCTCTTGATAGGCGTTGATCACTCTGGTATATATAGGTGCTGAACTATAATGCTGTACTCTTGAAAGATATAATTAATTAATTATAATAAACCATAGTGTTTTAAGGGCTTCTTAGGTGGCGCTAGTGGTAAAGAACTCGCCTGCCAATGCAAGAGACATCAAGAGACGCTGGCTTGATCCCTGGGTTGGGAGGATCCCCTGGAGCAGGGCGTGGCAACCCGTTCCAGTATTTCTGCCTGGAGAATCCCTTGGACAGTGGAACCAGGAAGGTCCAAGGGGTTGCAAAGAGTTGGACACAACTTGAAGCTACTTAGCACACAGTGGTTTAAAACAATCAAAAAACACAAACTCCCTTAATTGCCTCTCATTGCCTACAGGTTGGAATTTGAGATTCTTGGTAAGGCATTAAAAGACCTAGCCCGTCCCCTTCTCCAAATCTCCCCCCAGGATAAAGCTGATTTTCCCGGTGTTTTCAGCAGGACTGCTGGCACCCTCTAGGCACTCAGGTATGCATGTCTCCGTGAACAAAGCTCTGTGTTGCAAACATGCTGTGCTTTTCTTTCCTTTGTTCATTTCTGAATCGCCCTTCCTTTTTTTTTTTAATCCATTTAATTTCTTCTATTTTCAAAGAAGCCTAAATTAACCTCCTGGATGACTCCCAGGTTTATTCATTCAATGAACATGTATTGGCTGCATCCATGTGCCAGTAATTTTACAAGATGCCAGGGGTACAGTGGGCACGGTGGAGCCCATCAGAATTAGATGTTCTGCCGGGAGCAGCAGCTATGTTTATGGTAGCCCTTAACCTTGGCAAGCGGTCCCCGCCAGACTGCTGATAAACTCTGAGCTGAGAGCACAGCTTCTTCACTTCTGTGCGTGCACAGGGGCTGAGCCATGACTATTTCACATCAAGTCTGACAAGCTATTTATGCATTTTTGTTGGGTTTCACTTTATCTGGTTAACCCTGACAAGACAGCGATTTCTGACTTTCCCCAGTATTTACATCTGTATGTAGACATATCTACAAGGAAATGAAAATTTGCTTCTTGGAAATAACTGCAGCTTCAAAAACACCCACTTTGCAGGTGATTCACCCCTCAAGAGCTTAAACAGTCAGTAATATCTGACCTAATTCCCTCAAAAAGGTGCCAACTGTATTCTCAAGACCCTCAGCTTCCTCACCTGCCAAAGTTGTAACTGAAAAGCAAAATAAATCGTGCAGACATCTTTCCTTCTTTTTCACTTTAAATATCAAACGACTTCAAAGGCAAGTTTACTGTGCTAAGTCAAAACGTGTCTTTTACTCAGTTGCTGGTGTATGAAAGTCTTTCTTTTCTCACTGAAATTCACAACAGCAAGTCCAAACTTGCAGAACACCTGCTGAGCACCAGCTGTTCTTAAGGAAACTCCTCTGATAAAACAAACTGCCTTAGAAAGCCAATTTCTTTTTAACAACTTCCGGTCTCCGCAGTACACGTTCCTCCTTAATCAGATTAAGCCTAATCTAAAGCATCAGAGGCGTCTGCTCCCTCCCTAACACTGGGGTATTTGCAGCCTTCACGTGCGTGGCACCATTTGCCAGATGATCACAGCTCTGCGACTCTTCTGATATATTAACTCCCTTTCTTTCCAGTCCTCTGTTAGGCTGTTCTCATGATCTACTCTTTCTGTACGGGGGCCTGAGAGACGGGGCAAGGCACATCTTCCCCGTAGTTGTTTAGTCGCTGTGTCTGACTCTTTGACACCCCATGGACTGTAGTCCATGAAGCAGGGTGAAACTTTATTATAAAGTTAAGAACTCCAATAGGAAAAAAGTTCAGATTTCCATCAAAATGGTACAGAACTGTATTTAAGAACTGAAATAAACATGAGATCATTCGGTTATCAGACTTGTGCCCAGCAGCTGCTGTTTCACCGACTTGTTTAGCGTCAGTCCCCCTAGGAGGGCAGGGACTTTGTTCATTGCTGGTCCCAGCAGCAAGAGCAGTTCCTGACACATAGGAAGTGTTAATGAGTGAGCCTTGAGTCGCTCAGTCGTGTCTGACTCCTCGTGACACCATGCCAGGCTCCTCTGTCCATGGGACCCTCCAGGCAAAATGGAGTGGGTTGCCATTTCCTTCTCCAGGAACTGTTAATACGTCTCAGTTAAAAGAATAAATAGGTAGACAGAACTGAAACAGAGCAACATGTAGGGATTTTAAATTATTTGGGGCCTTTATATCTTTCTCCGCTGAGTCGGCCTCAGTGGTAAAGAATCTGCCTGCTGGTGCAGGAAACGCAGGAGATGTGGGTTCAATCCCTGATCAGGAAGATCCCCTGGAGAAAGAAATGGCAGCCCACTCCAGTATTGTTGCCTGGGAAATCCCATGGACAGAGGAGCCTGGTGGGCTACAGTCCATGGGGTCGCAAGGAATCAGACATGACTTAGCAGCTGAGCACACAACACCACTGAGTTACCAGGGATGGTAGGAACATTTCTGATGAAACACTTTCTAATTATAACAAGATTCTTCCATGTATACCTATAGAATATAAAGTCTAAATGTACAAAGTACAAAAGTACAAAGAAAATTTCAACAGGCTCTGAACGACTCCTCATGTTTATACTTCTATCTTAAAGAAAAAGCTATGAGCCTGACTCGTGTTGTGCCTTGGATTTTTTTTTTTTTTTAAACAAAGCACTGTGTTAAAACTTGACTCCCAGATGTGAAAAGCACATGGCGTGCCATTCAAAACACCTGCGAAGTGAAGTACCTTAACTTGCTGAGATATTAAATGGTCTATGATCAAGATCCAGCCAATATCTTTCTCCAAAGGTAAAAAATCAAACATTTTTCTCCCATTTAAACCAAAAAAGTAATTCAAATTAGACATTCCTGTCACTTGTGAATTGGAAGGGAATTCTTACAGAGTGGGAAATTCACTCAAAATATAGCAGTCAATATAATTAAAATAAATTCAGTGGCCGTTTTAAAAAAAGATTATAAAATTGAATTTATTGAGTTTCACACAAGATGCACTTATAAAATTAGTATTGAATGCCATTTTAACAGAAGAAATGAACATCAGTCCAAACTCCCAATATATTCTGAAAAAAAAAAACAAAAAAAAAACCCTTCCAAAAATGACAGCATAGTTACAGAGTCATTCAAGCTGAACTGAAAGATATACCCACATCATATTTTTGCTCTGATCAGGTCTTTGTTTGGCAAAGGTTTCCTCAAGCTATTCCCATTCCTCGTGGACACTTTTCCTTATGGTGGCGAAGAGAAGGTGGAAAAACAATAATAACACAATAACAATTCTAATATGGGCCTTCACTGGAACATACACAAAGCAATTTCAAGTCTTTCATTTTTAACTTAAAGTACTTCCTGGTTTCCCAAAAGCATTTCTGTACTATTTCCTTTTTCTTTCTTATGTGAACAATCATCTTCAGATTCCTTTAGCTTTAATGCAACACATTAAAATTTGCTTTTATTTTTCAGAGGAACGAGTCAAAGCATTAAAGCCTACTTTATGTTTCACCCAGGAGATAAGACAAATCAGCTAAAATTTACCTTCTGTGGTAACATGCGGGGAATATCAGCACAAGGGCTGAGCTTCAGATGAAAACCTCAGAGGAAGTTAACAGCTAACGGCAACATCTGGACATTCTGAAATCAGACCCTGGAAAATCTTCATAAAAATGCAGAAAGGCTCCTCAAGGTAAAATGTGGTGGAAAAGAACTCGTCCTGAGATGTGGGCCACGGACTGGTAATTAAGCAGAAACGGAATCTTGATCTCAAAGCCAAGAAGCGCCGTTTGGCTGCTCCCCACACAAGCCCCTGTCCACACCCAGACGGCCACCTGCACGCCCCAGACGCCTCCCTTCCTTCTCCCCACACAGCCTGCCCACCCTGGCACATACGCACCCGAGCACCCACCGCCCCCCAGGGCACAGACCCGGACCAGGGACGGGCGCACAGACAGACAGACAGACAGATGGGCCGACCAGCTCTTTCTAGGAGCCCAAGCAAAACGATGCCCCACCCACACAAGACTGACTTTAAAACTGGGACTTGAAAAACCCAGCTGAAGTTGATATGTTTGAATTTTGTCCTCTGATGGTTCCTCAGCCTGTTTAACACCAAACCCTTTTAACGGTAACAACTTAGGAAGCAATCAATTTGAAAGGGAAACCAGTTAACTCTACCTGAAAATGAACACTGCTCTGCTTTTTTCAGTATAAAAAGTGCCTTTCTGTCGGGGAATTCTTATTTTATCCACTGCAATTACACAATACACGGCTCATATTTGGCTGTGAAGAGTAAAAGTGAAAAATTAGGAAACATTTTCTCAGTGATGCAAACCTTCATTCATTCATATTTTTTAAATAAACTGGCTTAAGGGTTTTTTTTTCTTTCCCTCTATAAAATGCTACTATCCATCATGTCTCATTTAAGGTAGCTTTTTATTCTGATTAATTCAGATACATCTTCGAAGAGTATTCTGGTGGTAAGAACATTTATCTTAAGTTTATCGTTATCTTTTTTTTTTTTTTAATGCTTTGGCAGATGAAGTTTGAAAACTGTGGGAACAGAATGAGGCTGGAAATAGAGCGTCGTGTGAGAGATCCACCATGTCCAGCGCATCCCGACACCGAGGAGGACTCGAGGTGGAATCCTACCCTCTGGAAGCACAGAGTGACAGCGGAGGGGGTGGTGGGGTCGCCCCCGCGGGGCCCAGGGAGACTGCGGCTTCCCCAAGCAGGAGGGACCCTTCCTGAGCCATCCATCTGTCCAAGGGCTCGAGGCTGGAGGTTGCTGCTGGCTGCCCCGTGTGACCTGACTTTCTGCCAGACCACGTCACCGGAAGAAGGACACTAAGATTTGCTTTCTGTCAATAAGTTAAGTTCTTAAATAAATATTTAAGTGCCGTCTTCAGCATCTGTCCGTCCGGGGGGCACCGCCTCTGGGGCCCCGGGACTGCGTCTTTGGCACCCGGAGCTCCGGAATTCAGTCAATTCGGTTTCCACAAATTGTGAACCTGTCTATCTCTAACAGATCTTTCTTTGAGGACCTGTGTTTCAGTTCCGAGTTCTCCTGTGTTATGTCCTTCTCGTCGCCATCCGGGGTGGTCAGAAGCTGATCAGAGCTGCTCGTGACAAGCAGTGGGATCGCATTTTCCTTCTGATGAGAGGGCTGGCTGGTGACCGAGGCAGACAGGGTTTCTTCTGTGGAAAAACAGATCCGTTAAATTAGAAAAGGGTGTCCCGCCGGCCTACTATAACCGCAAGCTTTCCAATACAGTGGGACTGAAAAAAAGTGTTGACTGTCCGCGCTTTCGGATAAAGCAAATCACAGCCGAATATTAACAGCATGCTGTATAAACCCTATAGCTTATCATGAAACTCAAGAGGCTATGCTGTTTCCACTTTCTCATCCAAAGTTGTATATGACGGTGTACTGTGGACCACGGCACAAACTGGCACCGTTGGTGGACGTGGGGATCAGAGCTCCCGGGTCACCGCCGCCTTCCTGCACAAGCAGGTGCTAGGGAGGCTGCTGCGGACCGGAACACCAACGCTGGCTCCCGCCCGGGACAGCAGGGTGAGCGGACTCGAGACCTCTCCGCCTCTCGTGTGCGGTCACGGTAGTTAGAGTCGGCATTTTACCTCCGGGAAGTTCAGATCGGAGATTAAAAACACACCAATGAACGAACCCCCAAACGGCCATGGGGATCCAGTCTGGGGGCCTGGACCCGCAATCTCTGAATCACACACGCCGCCCTTACCTGATCAGCGCCATCGGGGTAAGAATGACACCCCTCAAACGGTGCCTGGTTAAGACGGAGGATCGGACGGGCGCTGGCACACACAAGGCCGCGACGGAGAGAGGAGCGCGGCGCCCCACTCGGCACCCCTCGCCCTGTCTCAGCCTCACCCACGGGCTCGCCCCCGGCCCTTGGCGGGCACACGCCGCTCAGGCACTGGCCCCGGGCCTCTGCCCTGCCGCCTCGCTGTGGGCCCCCGCGGGTCCCCATGCTGGCGAGCCCCGCCTGCGCCAGGCCCTCCTCCTTGCACTCTGGGATTCAGTCCAGGCCTCGCCAGCTCCGGGAAGGACCCCTCTCCCGAACCCTCTACAGCCCCACTGCTCTCGGATCTGGATCAGCCACTTGTGCGGTCTCCTCTGTCAGTCTGTGAGGTCCCAAAGCTTGACTTATGTGCCTCTGTAGCACCAGTGTCTCACATACCGCCTGGCACAGGCACGGGAGAGTAAATGATTTAGACTAAAAGTCATCTGAATAAATACTCATGTGGACGTGGAACTGCTGTCCACTGAAAACAATTAAGCCCCAGTCCTTCCTGCAAATCTTCCAGGCCAGAAATCCTGGGATCATCCTTAACTGCTCGCTCCAGGGCACGACCTTGCCAGCAAGCACGGTGCTCCTGGAGATGCGCCGCTCCCACGGTGACCTGTGTGCTGAGCTGGGCGTTTCCCTGCCGGCCTCCACTCCTGGGCTCACCTTCCCGAGTCTATTTCCCACAGAGACTGAGAGTGACCCTGTATCCTGGCCCCCCTCTCTCCAACGGCCCCTTCCCACAGGGCAGAAGCCGAGGTGCTCACGAGAGCTGCGGGAGACCTGGGCGGTCTCTCGCCACCCTCTCCCCCCTCCCCCCGTCCCTCTCCCCCGGGGTCGGGGCCCTCTCCCCCGGGGTCGGGGTCCCCGGGCCTCCTTGGCTCCTGCTGCCGCTGCCCGAGGCCTCTGCACGTGCAGCCCACACCCCAGCCCCTCACAGCTGGGGAGCCCCCACCCCACGTGTCCTCCCGCCAGCCTGCTCCGCTCTCCCTGACGACTCGGTGCACATCCACCCGCTCTACCCCCAACCATCTCGTCTGCAGCCCAGCTGTCCCTCGACCCGCCAGGTGCCAGGAGCCCAACGACCATCTACTGACCAAGGGACAAACAGAAAAAGGCTTCCCCAGGGGTGCCTGCGATGCGATCTCAGCATAAACAATAAAAACCCACAGCTGAGCAAAGCAAAATCTGGTCTTGAAAGCGCTGCTCAACAGTGATTTTTTTATCATGGAGAGTTCAGACAACTGATTCTTTAGGTAATATTCACAGAGGTGATGAACAGAGAGCCAAACCCACCTTGGGAGGGTTTACACTTGTTTTGTGATTTACTGGACGGTTTGCCGGGAGCGCTGGCCGGGGGAGGGTTAAACAACTTCTCTTCCATTTTGGCCTCCTTCACGTACTGGCAGGATTTCCCCAGCAGGACAATGCTGTTCAGGACTTTCAGGGAGATCAACCTAAAACCGAGAAGAAACCACCACGCGCTGCCGGGGTCCGTCTTTGCATAGGGGGGCCAGCCGCCCCCAGCTCGGCCAGTGAGGAGGAGGGGAGCTGAGGGGATGGAGGACCACCCAGGCACCACAGTACCAGTTCCTCGTGCAAACCCTGAGTTTCTGGAGGCTTCTTTACCCCAGGGAAGCATTTTTGAAAAAACTCCTTGGTTTTCATTATAGGAACAAATTTTACTTAGAAGTCTTACCTGGTGCTAAACTGTCTAACATGTATTCTCTTACTACAAAATAAAGACATTTAGCAAACGCAGATGAAAACCAACAACAAAAGCTTAGAGCGCCACGCTGCAGCGCAGACCACCACGCCACCTGCGCATGAACCTGCAGTCACCTGGGCTCTGAACGGACATCTATCCGTGCCTCTCGCTCTCCAGAAACGGGGTGTCTTTACGAAGGCAGTAGGGGATTGGAGCTCACAGCCGGAGCAGAGACTCTGGGGGCTGAGCGTGTGGGTTCAAGTCCTGACTCCACTGCTCAGGACTGTGTGGATCTCAGTGAATTTCCTAACGAGTTAATCCACAAAGGGGTGATTTCAGTAAGATGCTCGGAACAGTGCTGGGCACACAGAAATGCCAACCAGTTCTGCTGTATGACCACCACTGTTGTAAATGACAATACACCCAGAACATTCTCCCGACCTGCTGGTGCTCCTCAGTGAGCTGACCGTGACGGGCTCACAAAGCTTCACTGTGCTGGCCATCATATAACAGAGCCCCCAGAGCCTTCAATTTCGGGTTACTTAGGGTACTTCTAACATGCTGCTTCTATTGTTACAGAAGTGGGATTTCTGGGTCAAAAGGTACATAATATTTTTAGGCATTTGAAATAAATCTGGCAAAAATTCTGAAAACAAAACTCTTTCACATTGATATGTGTGTTTCTGTGCGTGCATGCGTGCACGTGTGCTCAGTGGTGTCTGACTCTTTGTGATCCCATGGACTGTAGCTTCTCTGCCCATGGGATTTCCCAGGCAAGAATACTGGAGTGGGTTGCCATTTCCTTCTTCAGGGCATCTTCCCAACCCAGGGATCGAACCCATTATTATCTTGTGTATTGCAGGCAGATTCTTTACTGTCTGACAAGGCCTAGAGTGTGCTTAATACTTAGTGTGGCAAACATAGTAGAAAAAAACATTTTTTAAAACACAGAACAACATCTGATTGTAATGGCAAATTTTATCATAAAAGAAAACATGGGTGAAACTTGAGCCTTAAATAAGGAGGACTGTAAGTAAGTGATTTCATTAAAAGATTAAAATAAAATCTAAAGTGCCATCAATACTTTTGCCCAACAGCATATTTAATTTAGCCAGAATTTAACTGAGTCACAAATACATCTGGGGACACATGCTGTCAAGGGAGATCCCAGGACAGTTGTGACCTGGTTGCTGTTAACTTCCCCTACATTGTGTACTTGTGTGTGTGTGTGTGTGCGTGAAGTCACTTCAGTCGTGTCTGACTCTGTGTGACCCTAAGGACTGTGGCCTGCCAGGCTCCTCTGTCCGTGGGATTCTCCAGGCAAGAACACTGCAGTGGATCCTGCCCTCCTCCAGGGGAATCTCCCCGATTCAGGGGTCAAACCCGCATCACTTTGCGCCTCCTGCACTGGCAGGCAGGTTCTTTACCGCCAGCGCCACCTGGGAAGCCCTCTGTGTTCACACTTTACTGTATAACCAGAAACATATTAAAGAACAGTTAATCTTACCCCAAATAGAAGAGGATGACGCAGGCATAAGACAGGATTCCTTGCACCTTAATTGAACTTGTTACCACTCTGATGAGCTAGCCAGAGACAAACCGAAACAACAAATCACAAAAACAAAGCACACAACCAGAGTTACCAGTTAGTAATTAGAAGGTTTCTCCATGCCGACTCTAACACCCTGGGCACCTTCCTGTGGCCTCTGTCAGAACCCAAGAAAGCAGCTCTAGGACGTGTCGATTCACATCAGAACCTGGCTGCTTGTGGAACCTTTCATGGTAGATTTAGATTCTTTGGGCAAATCTAAAATGCCCGCTAATGCCAAATTCAGCCGCTGACTCTAAAGTCAGACACTGCTCCCAGCTCGTGACTAATATGTTTACCTGTACTTAAGAAAGATGCAAATTAGTTAACTTTAAAAATAAAAATTATTCTGGAAAATATAAACGGATTCATCTTGGTGCATGCATCCCCACCAGGGCTGGAAGCATTTGGTGGGCATTTCCCTCATTCCTGCTTTTTCTGTCCTTTGTTCTTTGACCCTCCAAGAACCCCAAGGATTTGCTGAGCGAGACAGAAAAGGGAACCCTTAAGAGGCGTGTACTGTTTAACGAAACTAAATACTATTATGAAACTAATTATTTAAAGGCCAGAAAATTTCTCTTTTGGAGAGTTACGGTAGCTAAGCTGCTTCAGTCATGTCTGACTCTTTGCACCCTACGGACTGTAGCCTGCCAGGCTCCTCTGTTCATGGGCTTCTCCAGGCAAGAATACGGAAGTGGGCTGCCATGCCCTCCTCCAGGGGATCTTATATTTTCTTACTTATCTCACAGAAACATAAGAGTAACAGCACTACCTCTGGACATTTGCTGAATAATCTGATGGGATCTGTCACTGAAAAGTATCTACACATGTTATAGGTTTAGCTTAATGCGCCCATATATTAGGGTATGCAGAGACCGCTATGCGAAAACAGAAAATCAGAGAAAATACCCAACCTTATCCAGTAATGCCACCCTCAAATGGAAGAGTCTCAATTAAATAAATAACACAAGAACATTTCAAGTGACATTTAAAAAATGCTTTAAGTAAAAGAGCAATTGGGAGGAGCTAGACAGAATGAGCTGCCACACATATTTAATAAAACACCTGGCTCAGTCTCCAATGGGGAAGTGACCTGTTGTCAAACATTTGTGATGGAAAGTAATACGGTTCTAGAATTTTGTTCAAAAATATGAAAAGCAAATGGAGGCTTCAGTGACTTCATTTTTACCCAGTATATTATTAGGTAACTTTAAGATATGTATGTCCCAAGTCTAATTTCCTTGAGACCTTAATATGATTTACTTTTCTTGGATACAAACTCATTCTAGGGCTTAAAGTAACATTTACAAGGAAACACTGCCACTCTTGGCCTTAATGCAAGAATTGGCTTGGTTACCAAGGCCTCAGTTTATTCCTCAGGGGCCCGAGATTTCTGCCAAAGCTCTGCTGTCACTCTGGCGCTCAGTGAGAAAAACACTGCAGAAGAAAATCCCCTGGGTCTGCACGTAGCTCCATAATCCCCTTTAAAACTACAGGAGATTCCCCAGAAGTGTTCTGCTAATCAAGTATTAACTAAACTTAAACCTTCTGGTATAACAACCATAAAGACTCACATAAAAAATAAAATAAAAATTGATGAAAAATCTAAAGATATTAATTTAAAAAATTCATACTAATTATGATCAGAATTTTTTGGTAAATAAATTATTAGACAAATTATTATTTGGCAAAGCAGGGCCACATTTTAATCCAACCACTTAACTAATCCTTAAAAAAAAAAAAAAATAGCAGCCTGGGTTTATTCTCACACTGTATGTATCCTTTTTCCAGTTGTAGAAAACATAAAAAAAGTCTTAAATTCTATTTTATCAATCTCTTAAACCATTAACAAATAATTTCACTCTTCAAAATTTTCTGTTTTTCCAAAATTCTAGGAGTTCCTTTCGCTAAGCAAAAGAAAGCCATATTTGTATATAATAAAAACAAGCTACTAACACAACTGAAAACATTTAGGCTGTTTTTATCTGGGGAGTCCTGCTGGAGTTTAAAATAACATACCACTCATCCTCTAAAAAAAAGTCAGGCAAGCTGGTAAAAAATACAGCTAGTATGACCAAAACTTCTTTATACATCTCTTAATTTCCATGAGACTTTGCGTCTTTGGAAAGCTTCAGATGTCCTTCAGTGAAAAGACAGCTGCATTTATTTTGATGTGAGAATAGTTAGCCAAAAAGTGCAGCCAGCAAAATCTTCTTAATTAACATTATTAGAGCCCTAATTAAATATTACAGTAACTATTTGCAAGGCTGTTCTGAGCACTTCATTAAAATATCAGAAGTTGATGACTAATGTTTTTGATCGAGTAAGTTTCAGTGCCATTATTTAAAAATATATATGATATTTCCTGTGTATAACAGCATAAAATTCCCTTGTAAAAACTTTGGAAAAAAATTTTAAGAAGTAGTACTTATAATGAACACAGAATAGTTTTTCATTTGAGCATGCTGTATTTATTTAATCTATGTCATCTGTTGCCAGATCTTTACTACTATAAATGCTTCTGCACTGCATAACCTTTCCTATAAATCGCCGTGTGACTTTCATGACTGTTTTCTTAGGAGAAATTCCTAGAACTGGAATTACTTCATCAAAGCATAACACTGTCACAGGGCTCTTTAGAAATGCTGGATCAACTTATACTTCCACCAATACGTGTTACAGTGGCCACTCAATGCCTATCACTAGGTATTTCCATTCAAAAAGAAAAATCACTGCCAAATGAATAAGCAAAAATGAATATTCTCATTGTTAGGAAAGCTATCATGTAAAATATGCCTTAACATCTTTTATCCATTACATGGCTCACAATCCAAAAGGGAAATATTATAATTTAAAACAAAATTTCCTTCTAAGTCATGGACCTTTAAGTTTACTATCAAGTCATTTTAGAACAAACTGGTTGATAATCCATTTATTCATATTCTTTAATGCCGGTCATCTTATCATAAAAAGCATATGGACTTACTAAAACAGCTAGTGGGAGAGGAATGAACCCCATCCTCCGGGCCACAGAGTCACTATAATCAGTATACGCCTGGACAGAGAGAGGAGAAAGGGATTTATGGGATTTAATAAGCACTTAAAAAGCAGAATTCATCAGAAAAGTCAGGTACAGGAATGCTGTCTGTGCTCACATGTAATGTTTCTTATTGTTATCTTAATTAAAATAAGAAATGTTTCAAACTTTAAAAAAAAAAATGTACAATTCACTCATCACCAGCAAATACTCTAAGCAGGTGAGACTGTGTAAGAAGAGACCCTAGTACCTATACTGAAATTTAGTAAAACAATGGAGTGATCTAAATGTTCATAAGACGTTTAAAATACAAAGTTGTATAACTGTTACAATGCTGTAGACATCGTACACCATGTAATAAGTATTAGCATTATTTTTATTATTTTGTAAACATTTAGTGTCAAGAACAGAAATAAGGCAGTTTACCTAGCTTTCCCATAATATCCCATGCTACATTAAATTATTGTTCAAAAAATTAATTATTAAATAATTAAACCATTGTTCAGTTAACTTCAGATTATGCCTTTTATATATATAATGCTTACATTTTTCTGTCGACTGCTAACAAGGTCAAAAGCAAGGCTGGCTCTATATTCACTGTAGACCTAAAGACAAATAGGAATGAGGTATTAAGTAATACAGTGCAAATATAGAACATGGAAAGATTACTTTGTAGATAAAATGTTCAATATCTAGCCAGGAAGGAGCTGCTAATAACCAAGTGACCTCTGGGTAGTTTTTCCCTATTTGTTCACCTAAAATAAGAGTGAAAAAGAGCCTCAATTTCCATTGATATGTTCAAGGCCTTTTAAAGGTTTCCTTTAAAGAGGGATAAATATTCAATGATTATGGTTGTTGAGAGTTTAGACTTTTAGAAAGAGTGGCTATTTTAAGTAGTGCACGGCATGGAAAATAATTCTGAAAATTTAAATTAAATGAACAGTTTTAAAAATTATTACTGTATATCTAATGATAATGATGTCTTCTTAGAAGAATGAATGCTAAATATGATATTAAGCTGAGTTGGAGAATACAGTAGTCCTGAAGGCACTTGTAAACTGTCATTTCCACTACAAAACACACTAAATATTTGAATCAAGGCTATCAGTTTTGACTTGGGTTGCTGAGAAAATGTCCCATGAAAAGGGATTCCTGTTTTGAGGAAGCCAAGAGAGTAAAGGGTGAAACTGTTGTATCCGGCCTTTGCCAGAAACTGCATGATCACGTTTTATTCAGGATATTAAAACATTCAGAAATGCCATAATCCCATCATCGACTGCAGCAGCTGCAGCTGCACTGCATTTTAAGTCTTTGCCTTTTAAAATATGACAATAAGCATGCACAAGCCAAACCAAATCGAGATACTGGTAAGTTTCCATTCGTTTTGGGCCTGCTCTTGAAAACTCAACTGGTGGGATGGCTCAGTGAGCAGGCTTCATTTTGTTTATATCAAGCCTACAGCCACATTTCTATTTTTGGAAATGCTACAAAATACCTCTTGTAACATAAAGCAAATCGCTCAAAGTTCCAACAAATGTTTTCAGTAGAAAAATATAATGTGTTTGTCTTCTAGGACTTACCAAAAACCTATTAATACTCACAGGAGAAAAGAAAATCAACTTTAAAATATAAAATTCTGAACGATCTAGTCAAAGAGAGTAGTTTTGGTATCTAATATTTTAAATAGGAACAATGTGACTTTTAAAAGTTTAACAAGACAGGTTATGATGGTATTAACAGTTTATAATGGTTTTAGTGACACCTTGATCTCAACTACTGATCAGTCTATACCTCTACACAAATGTACAGAAGCAGAACTGTTTAATATTGAAATAATGTACTTTTGGCAGCAAAACCATTTTTAGAAATTTAAAATTATAATTCTAACTTTAAAAATGTAGTTCTTGTCTATCCTATTCATAAATTCAGTAAATTTAACTTGCTATCCTACAACCTTATGATACTTAATCAGAAGTCAACACTAAACATTGAATTGCCTATTAAAATACATACATCTGCCGTGATGTCATTGAACTTTGTAATAAAAGCATGTTTTACAATATCCACAGCAATTTCTGATGCGACCACCATACAGACATCTGGAAATAACACCCAGAGATGATCTATAAAGTAGGGGAGAAGAGAGACAATTACATCTCGTAATATGAACAGAATCGATAACATCCTATCACAGGCTACCACAGAAATGTGCACTCTCCACAGGGTAAAACTAGAACATTTTCAACGAGTGATCATGGAGAGAGAACTGGCATAGAATTAATTATGAGGCAGAGTCATATCTTATCAGGATAAAGGCTAAGTCATTCAACAAGTGCTTACTCTGAGCTTGGTACAGGGGAAGCCTGGAGGGGCGCCGGGTTAGCGGAGCCCGGCTTCTCCGTAGGGAGAGGCACAGGACCCGCGGGATGGTGAGTGAGGGGGCTCAGTCTAAGCCTCTGGGGCTGCCTCGGTGTGACAGTGCGTAACCGGGAGGACATGGTGCTAAAGTCAACTGGACCTTTTTTCTCTCTTTGATCACTAAGGTTCAACGATACTGATCCATCCTTTATTTCACCAGCATACAGAGGTAACCTGCCAAATTGGCTCACCTTTACCATATTTATTAAAACGTCAACTCAGTACCAAGCGCCTGATTAACAAATGCAAACAACAGGATAACCTGCTTAGGCCTTGAAGGAGAATATACGAGGGGGACAGAGCAGGAAGATCAGAAATGCTGGCAGGGAGTGGGGCAACCCCGCCCTGAGGCAGCTGGCGGGCGGGTGGAGGGCGCAGGGCTGGGGCTCCGCCTGCTGACCAGGAAGGAGGTCTCGGCGGGTCTCACTTGGTGCTCAGCTTTAGCCAGGGCACCTCGCCCTCTTTCAACACTTAGCTCCGCCACTGACTGGCTACCTGACGCTGGAAATGGCCTATTAATAAGTTCCAGTTTCCTCCTCTGCGAGAGAGAAAAATGTCTACGCGGCAATGCTCAGCAGGGCCACTGGGTGTGCGGCTCCAGCAACGCCGCGTGGCCCGTGGGAACCGTGTGCGCGCTCAGCCGTGTCCGACTTTGCAACCCCACAGACTGTGGCCCGCCAGGCTCCTCTGTCCATGGGATTCTCCAGGCAAGAACACTGGAGTGGGCTGCCATTTCCTACTCCAGGGGCTCTTCCCCACTCAGGAATCGAACCTGCGTCTCCTGAACTGGCAGGCAGGTTCTTTACCACCGGCGCCATGCTGGGCCAAAGACTACTGCGGGGGTCTAGCTCCCAGCACCCCACAGCGAGCACAGTCAACCCATCCTACATGTGAAGAGTGGACCAGCTAAAGGCTTCTGGAGTTTTCTGCACTTTTCTGCATACTCATTTTATTCCATGGAAGAGAATGATTTTTTGCTCAACAGTAAAATTGAAAGGCACCATAATTGTTAAGACTTCCTTACCTGGATTCCAAGAAAACTGCTCCATGTTTCTCAGACATACTATTAGCAAAAGCACATAATTTGTGAATCGTTCCTTAATATCTGAAAAAAAGGTTAACATGAAAATAGTAAAGTGTATATAAATAATAATACTATAGTATGTATCCAAAATAATTTTCTTGTAAGTCAGAGTATGATGAAATTATATTACAGTGTAAATGTCTGTGAGATAAATATTTTATTTATAGGGTGGTGCTATACTGGCAAGCCATTTACTTCTTTCACCAACATAATCCTAGTACAGAAATGCCAGTTCTCTACAAACCTCAAAAAACGTTCAAAGCATCAATCTGGTCAGACTCAGTCAAATTCCTCCAAAGGTCTTTGGGGACATAAGGAAACTGTTTTTATTTTACAAAAGAAGAAAAAAATAGAAGCAGAGAGTAAAATACAAGACTTTGGGTAACATAAAACCCCTGCTTCCCAGACTTCTTCCGATCTGGTAAGTATTTCAAGTCTGGAATACAAGAACCAACCGGATGACTCCTTTAGCTAGCTAACAAAGCCAACAGCATTACTAAGGGAACTTAGGGGAATAAGATAAGCCAAAATTTAGGTTTCATGATGATATTCACCTTAATTACTAAGTATTCTGAGCTTAGTCTGAATGAATTTAATAAAAGCAAAGAACTAAATTCCTGCTAAGGGCTAGTTAATACATTTCACTTTTTAAGCCGTTATCTTCTTATCAGCATCTAAGATACTATGTAATCAGGAAATGGAATGAAATAAATCTCTGTCTGACTTGGGGTGAACTCTTACGTTAGTTAAAAAGTGAAACTTCTACCAAAATGGGAATGTTTTCTCTTAATCGTTATTCAGTTCAGTTCAGTTCAGTTCACTCGCTCAGTCATGTCCGACTCTGTGTGACCCCATGAATCGCAGCACACCAGGCCTCCCTGTCCATCACCAACTCCCAGAGTTCACTCAGACCCATGTCCATCGAGTCAGTGATGCCATCCAGCCATCTCATCCTCGGTCATCCCCTTCTCCCCCTGCCCCCAATCCCTCCCAGCATCAGAGTCTTTTCTAAAGAGTCAACTCTTAAAAACACTGGTGATTACTACTTTAAAAGTATTTTTGATATTCAAATTATTAAACTCCTTTTTCTAAGTTACCACTAACAGGGATATACTTTAACATATTTACAATCACATTTTAAATGTGAAGTGACTATTTTGTTTCCAACAGTTATTCAAATGAATGCAAGTACACAGGCTTATGTTAAGAGACTTAAACAGAATCACCCTGAGCTGGAACCTTACTTCACACCAATGTAACGCGTGCAGGATCTTTCTGAATGTACAGTTCACAGTGTCAGTGGGTTACAAACTATGTAAAATTCTTCATTTTAAGAACCCAAGTCAGAAAGGCCTAGATTCCATACTCAGCTTTGGCTTACACTGACATGAAGTGCAAGAAAGGAACAAAAGTTAAAAAGTTGTGTTTTATTAACTAAACTCTATTTTGTGTGTCTTCGGACAATTCCCCGAAAGAAAAATACAGTCAGGCAATAAAATGAAAGGGATAAAGTTGCTCTGAAGTTTCCAAACCAGGTTTTCAACATTAAACTCGCGCGAGGTACTGAATTTGAACAGGAGGGTCTGGGTTGTTTCTAGTTTGGGGCTATGAACTATTCTCGTACAAGTCCTCCTGAGAAACCATGTTCCTGCTGCTGGGCGACAGGGCAGGTAGCCGTGTGAGGCTGGAGGAAGCCCCCTAAGGGTTCCCGGAGCAGCTGCAGCCTCGCACGCTGGCCCTCGGTGCGGGCGCGCCTCAGCATCACTGACCCGCGCCGGCAGCCACTGGACCGGACATTCCGGTAGGTGCCTGGCGGTCTCTCCTTCGCTTTCTCACCCCCATGTGCCACCACGGTGCGGACAGCAACATGGTGAATGAGATAAATGACATCTTCACAGGACAGTCTTGACTTCACAGATCCAGGGATCCAGGGATCCGTGGGCCACACCTTGAGAACCAAGACACTGCTGTTCTGATTACAACTTCGGTAGATACCGTTTCTGGGGTAAGCTCCGCGCCCTCACACTGTGTAGAGTTAGGGAGGAGGCAGTCAGTCATAACTGAGGAAGCTGAGACCTAAGAGCCAGGCTGACGTGTCCCACCAGGATTCTGCGCTCAGGGGCTAAGTGGGCGGCCTTGAGCGAGTCAGATCATTTTCTCTGTATTTCAGTTTACACCTCTGTAAAATGGAGTAATATCAGCAGCTTCCAAGAAATGTATGAGTTAGAAAGATAAGATAATAAATAATTACGGGCATTTGTGTAGCACTTTGTGCTACAGTACGGTAAAGTATAGTACCTTACTATACCATTGTATGAAAGTATGGTAAAGTACTATACAAATGCCCGCAATTATTTATCAAACATCCTCAAGATCACAATAGCCAAAATACAAAAAACATGGTAAAGATGTTGAGAGAGTTAAGAGAAAACACAGCTTTAAGTCAAAGAAACAGTGGCCTGTTGGAAATGTGACATTAAGAGCTTCAGAATGAATTACACAGTAACTCTGCATAAAGCTTCAAGTCGAATCTGATTGTACGTACCGCTATTTGACATTTGAAAAAGATTGTTCTTTTCGAACTTCTTGAAAACACTTCCTTTAATTTCAACAAACTGAAAGAGAAAACACAAGTCATCTTTATTATTACCACAGTTTAAAAAAGTGACATGCTATATATTAAACTTCCCAGAGAATAAATAACAATTAAGAAAAAAACCCAATTTTTTCCGATCTAGAATACTGCTGTTAATCTACCCATACAACCTCAAAAATGTAAAATAAAATCTCATACTTACATTATTAGACATCATGATAGTAAGCAGGGACTTGTTGTGTGAGTTAAAAGCCACGTTGAGAGTTGTTGCTTGAACCATTATAAGGATGGCATGCAAAACTAGCAGTTAAGTGATGTCAAGGGAAAAACTGAATTTTGGTTCCAGTTTATATTAACAGATATGTTATTAAAATCACGGAAGTTTCAAATGGGGAAAAATATGACTATGCTTTCTAAATCATGCCTTATATAAGTACTTCATTATCTTTGTAATTTCCCTGTTAGCTATAGTTGTTACAAATTTGATGGGATAAGAAACCTATGAAACAAACTACGGAACAAACAAAAGCAGACGATCCAGGCACTCAGACGGCGAGTTCTGGAGGACAGCCGTCTTGCTCTTTCTGGAGCTCTGGCACTGGGCACGATGCTTGGGAAACAGGATCTCAGAAAAGTTTATTAAATCATGGAATACATTATGGTAAATCCTGAAAGAAGAGACTTACATATATACATTGTGAATTCAGATAATTTGCATCTTAAAACAGAAAAGAACATAAAGTGAGAGTCAGTCTGGAACTGATTTTCCTCTCTGGTTTTCATCGGGGGATGGGGAATGCAGGAGTCAGAAATGTCTGGTAATTAAGATTCTTCTTCAGATGCCAGTTCTGAAGACATTCATGAGCTGCAGAATTATATCGCCTGTGGAAGAGCTTAAATTCCATGGAAGAGCTTAAATTAGAAAAGTAATTTTTTACTCCACTGTGTCTGAAACAATCTTTTACTCGCCACAGACATTTTCCCCATATAGTCCCTTAACTTCCCAGATGTTAACCCAATTATTTTAACCATTGCTCTTTCAAAGACAGGACAAAACAAAAACCACATGACACATTCCTGTGAACCCGCCCTACTCCCATAGGAAACGAGTGTGAGTACGCACATGTATGTAAACACACAGGCATGCATAGTATACATGCATGTGCACACTGTGTTACATAGTAAAACATTTATTCTCCAAAAGAAAAGCTTTTAGATGGAGATGAGGGAGGGGGAAAGAAAACCTCTAGGATTCCTCCCCAGCTAATTTCAAATTTTACTTCTAGATGAACTGTATACAATTTATTTTTCATTTATTTTTTATTGAAGAACTGCATACATTCTCAGCTGAAGGTTATAACAAAGAATTCATAGGTTTAAGGGCAACTTTATAAAATTCTAATGTAAGTATGAAAAAGCTATATAGATCTATATAAATCTGGAGTATGTATAAATATAACTATCCCTTTATTCTAAAATCCTTCCTTATAACCAGTTTCTAGCAGTTTAAAGCGGCATGCACACATGAGACTCTTTAACTTACAGTTAGAGTTGACCCTGAGCAACATGGGTTTGAACTGCATGGGTCCACTTACACATGTGTAATTTTCAAGAGTAAAATACCACAGCATTAAATGGGCTGCTGTTGGCTGAACCCTCGGATACAGAGACTGGTTATAATTGATGCCCGGAGTGCTGCTGCTGCTATTTAGCTGCTAGGTTGTGTCTGACTCTCTGCAACCCTATGGACTGTAGCCCGCCAGGCTCCACTGTCCATGGGATTTCCCAGGTAAGAGTACTGGGGTGGGGTGCCATTTCCTTCTCCAGGGGATCTTCCTGACACAGGGATCAGACCTGCATCTTCTTTGTCTCCTGTGCTGGTGGGTGGATTCTTTACCACTGAGCAACCAGACGAAGCCCCATACTTGGATGAGTCCCTGTGTCGTTCAAGGACTAAGTGGACTGTTATAACCAATTT
The DNA here is from genome assembly GCA_006410635.1 of Cephalophus harveyi. NCBI lineage: Eukaryota > Metazoa > Chordata > Mammalia > Artiodactyla > Bovidae > Cephalophus > Cephalophus harveyi. The sequence goes on along the minus strand of SJYT01069127.1, from coordinate 236,564 downwards.
CTCAAAAGAAAGTAGACATTTCACATTAATCTTTAGGACACACACACATACACCCTCCCCTCTAAGTCTGAGAAACAGACTTAGCTCTAAACTAAGCGAGCAGGACGACGTAAAATGCGCTGGCGTCTCCGAGCAGCCTGGAAGGATACAGACGTAGAGGACTGCCATGAAGAAGTGGGGGGCCACCCCGATGTGGGCCCTCCTCCGCTCCTTGGGCTCCGTCGCTGTCCAGTACAGAGCGTCTAGTATATCTTGCCCAAATGAGGAAAACAGGCGATCTGCTACCTAAAGAGAAAAATTAAGGAAGCGCGTTTCTTACTAGGCCATCAGTACATCTTATTAAAATTCAGACGTAACACAAACACCAGAGGGGATAAGCTCCAACAGACAGGATCTTTGTTTACTTCATCGTTCACATTTTCTTATTCTCTGACACACGCGGACCGCCCAAGTGTTGTACTAACTGAATTAGAATTTGTCTAACTAGCCATGTTTGTAACAAGGAAAATCTTAGTCATAAAAATAAAAGGCAGACGACACATCAAAATCATAGTTCTTCTGGCTTTAACTCTTTGCATTTAAATTCAGGACTCAAACTTTTAAGAACAAATATATCATTTGACCCATTCTCCTCATACCTAATATTGGTAAGTAACAATAGCTGTGATTTGTTTGAAGTTTACCATATAAGAATATAATAAGCAAATTTATTCTTGGAAGACATTTTCAAGTACTCATCTCCATGAATATAGTCCAAAAGATAAAGAGAAGCACATAAAAAAGAAAAAAGGGGGGCTATCATTCAGGATTCAGCCGGAACGTCACATTCTGAGACAGGACGCTCCTGGCCTATCCAGCCTTTGGCGGCTCCTGTGCTCTCTAAAGCATCACCCTGTTCCTCTTCATCACGGTATTTATCACTGCCTCTCTCCCACCTGTGGAATATTAGCCAGGGGACTAGGCTTGTCCACCTCGGGCTCTTCGGGATCTCAGCATCCAGGAAGTGTTGATTAAACATTTGCCAAATGAAGAAACGATAGCTACCGTTGAGGGAGCTCCCACCACACGCCTGGCTTGTGCTAAGCTCCTTCTATTTGCTGTCTCATGGAAGCCTTGTAATTCTCCTAATATCTCCATCTCACAGACGACAAGCTATAGAGCAGTCACTCAGCAGCTGGACGCACGTCCAGGATAGCCAGGATCGGAGGGAGTTATCTCTAGACTAGAGCTTGGACTCTGCTCCACTGCGCTTAAGCTACATCATCAACTGTAGTCTACAGAGTGAGTATTTAAACCACCGGGATCAGCAATTCATGGATCCTCCTGCTTGGCCTATTTCCTGAAACAGCAACAGCAGCACCTTGTGGGCAGTGCTGTATAACAGGAGGCGCCTATCTTAAGTTTTGGGGGGAGGGAGAAGCCTGGTCAGCTCAATCCCCCCAGGGAGGAGGCAGTGGGACTTGACAAGGAGAGCTACCCACATGGCCAGAGGGGACAGGAGGCCTGGGCTTTTCTTTGACGGGAGGGAGGCGAGCGCAGGGACGGCTACTCTGCTTCACAAACCCAGCCAAACCCACTGTCACATCTCACCTGACCTGGCAAAGCAGGCGTGCGGCAACAAGCCCGCACCAGGGAAGCCGGGGTGTGGTTCCAACTCATCTCAGTTGATGAATTTAGGAGCAACCAGGATGGATGGAGTGCGTGGTTTTGTGAAGAGATGGGAAGTCCCCACCTATCACACCCAGGCAGTGGCACAGCAGAGGGGCCAGCAGCCCCACATCACCCCACGTGTCCACCACGTCAGGAAAACCCACTAGAGACATGACTTTGCCCACAAAGGTCCGTCTAGTCAAAGCTATGGTTTTTCCAGTAGTCACACATAGCTGTGAGAGTCGGACTGCAAAGCAAGCTGGATGCCAAAGAATTGATGCTTCTGAACTGTGGTGTTGGAGAAGACTCCCGAGAGCCCCCTGAACTGCAAGGAGATCCAACCAGCCCCTTCTAAAGATCAGTCCTGGGTGTTCATTGGAAGGACTGATGCTAAAGCTGAAACTCCAATACTCTGGCCACCTGATGTGAAGAACTGACTCATTGGAAAAGACCCTGATGCTGGGAAAGATTGAAGGCAGGAGAAGGGGACGACAGAGGATGAGATGGTTGGATGGCATCACCATCTTGATGGACTTGAGTTTGAGTAGGTGCCGGAGTTGGTGATGGACAGGGAAGCCTGACATGCTGCGGTCCATGGGGTCGCAAAGAGTTGGACACGACTGAGCGACTGAACTGAACTGAATCTAAGAGACAGGGAGACCTTACTGGTGTCCCCAAAAAGTAGTACAGAAAAGTGCAAACTGAATCGTAAAGGTTAATGATATAACCCAGGTTAGTTTACTATTTAAAAAAAAACTTAAGATTCTGCCTATAAAGCAAAGTGGTTTTTTATTGTGCACTTTGTATAACTGTTTATTTTTTACATAAATGCAGCTTTTCACAGGATGACTACTTTAAAGTGTAGTGTACTTTGAAGACGTATTGTATTAAAAGTGTTAAACACTTAGAGAAACTGGGAAATCGTTTACTTGTTCTGTGTGAAAATTTAAAAGCAATTTAAAATACAAATCTACTATAGCCAATAGTAAACACAAAATCCTAAAAATCTCTTCATAAGATTTAAAGTTCTAACAGAAAGCACACACGGGTTACAAATGAATCGGGAAAATACTCCCCTGTCATCTGACAGTTTACACTCTCAAGCGGGCACTGACTCCAAAAGGCCTAGGCGGCCGGTCGCCCTCCTCCCCACCCGAGGACGCAGGGTGCCCTGCGGCCTGGCGCCCCCAGTGTGCCCTGGGACGCACAGGCACCCTCTTGTTAGAGGGATTCTAAGTCGGAACGTGCATTCTCACAAGGCCACCCCTGACGGCACGAAGCCGAGGCTGGAGGCGCCCCTGGCAGAGCCGGCGGGAGGGTGTCCTGTGCGGGCAGCCGGGCGCCGCGGGCCGGGCCTGCCAGGCTCACCTCGAGCATGTTGTAGATGATGTACAGCTTGATGACCGACTGCCCCCGGATCAGGTGATACATCATGGAATAGTCCACGTAGTGCATCATGAAATAGCAGATGACCAAGATGACCCCCTTCAGGACGTCACACACCTGGGCGGGCTGAAGCACGCGCCTGTCCCTGAGACAGATGAGGAGCAATAAAGACGGTGAGTCTCACCTTCCGAGCTCTTGAGTAAACCATCTTTACGGGATAGGCAGTGGCAAACAGAGGGAGCAGCCAACAAAAGCTTCACGTTAACGAAGTTATGTTGAGCAGTTATGCCGACTGCTCAACAGTAGCAAACTTCCTGCCCAGGTAGAGAATATAAAGATACTAGACCAGAATTACAATGAGAGGAAGTGGGAATCTTAGCGAGTGACCACAGAGGGCAGGTGGCTGCTGGCCGAGCGCCTGGAAGCAATGGATTTCCACAATGAGGACACAGGCCTCCCAGCTCATCAGGATCCCGGGACCCACGGGCGCGGCCCTTCTGACACAGGGGTAGGTTCTACGCTATTTTCCATTATCAGGTCTTACAGACACCACGGTGTTCCACTGCGTGGATGCATCATAATTTAACAACACCGACAGATTTCCAGCCTTTTGCAACTATAAACCATGGTGTAAGGTACATGCCATACCTCGTAAGTGAAAACACGTCCATAGGATAAAGTCTTAAAACTGGAATCTCACGTTATTTATGTTCACTTGTGCTTCTGGTAATACCTGTGGGGCCCTCTGCAGGAGTTGCACCAATTTACACTTGCACCAGACACCTCGGAGCTCACGTGCATCCATGCAGGGACACTGGCTAATGCCACTGGTGAGAAATCCGATCCAGCGGTTTCACTGTTGACTTCTCTCACTAGAACACTGACATCTTCTTTATATATTTATCTAAAGTTTCTGTGAATTCTCTCCTTGTATCTTCTTACTAGTTTGTAGGATGGTTGTTATATTACAAACATTAGCCTTCTGTAACATGAGTTGGAAATACAGTTCCCCCTTGAATAACATGGGTTTGAACTGTACAGGTCCACTTATGTGTGGATTTTTTTCAGTAAACACGTTACTTCAGCACTACGTGACCTGCAGTTGGTTGAGTCCACGGATGAGGAACCAGAGAGAGAGAGGAGTCCTGGATACAGAGGGACCGTGGATATGGCAGGCTCTACAGTGCGCGCGGGGCTGGCACCCCAACCCTCAGGGGCCCGGGCCGAGTGCTGACGACGGTTTTTCCCCTAATTAACATGAGCAGAATCATTCCTTACTTCCGAGGTCAGAGTACAAAGAGCTAAACCTAAATTGTAAATGGAAATGAATTCCTGCGATACAGGGAAAAAAATACATTACAAAAGAAGACATTAAGATGTCTATCACGACAGGTAAAGTTCCTGTGGCTAGAACGGAAAGGCGTTTTCTCTCAGTCCACTGCGGGCGGCTCCTCAAGGTGGAAAACGCGGCCCCTGCCTTGGCAGCTTTTTCAAGGTCCGCGTCAGGAGACGCAGAGCCTCTGCGCCTCTGCCGCTGTGACGGCGCTCTGCCTCCTACTAGGGGCGAGCTCCCTTCCCAGGGCGCCTCCTACCAAGGGCGAGCTCCCTTCCCAGGGGCGCCTCCTACCAAGGGCGAGCTCCCGTTCCAGGGGCGCCTCCTACCAAGGGCGAGCTCCCTTTCCAGGGGCGTCTCCTACCAAGGGCGAGCTTCATTCCCAGGGGCGCCTCCTACCAAGGGCGAGCTCCCTTCCCAGGGGCGCCTCCTACCAAGGGCGAGCTCCCGTTCCAGGGGCGCCTCCTACCAAGGGCGAGCTCCCGTTCCAGGGGCCGCCTGCAACTAGGGGTGAGCTCCCTTTCCAGGGGCTGCCTTCTACCAAGGGCGAGCTCCCTTCCCAGGGGCGCCTCCTACCAAGGGCGAGCTCCCTTTCCAGGGGCCGCCTTCTACCAAGGGTGAGCTCCCTTTCCAGGGGCCGCCTCCTACCAAGGGCGAGCTCCCTTTCCAGGGCGCCTCCTACCAAGGGCGAGCTCCCTTCCCAGGGGCGCCTCCTACCAAGGGTGAGCTCCCTTTCCAGGGGCGCCTCCTACCAAGGGCGAGCTCCCTTCCCAGGGGCGCCTCCTACCAAGGGTGAGCTCCCTTTCCAAGGGCCGCCTCCTACCAAGGGTGAGCTCCCTTTCCAGGGGCCACCTCCTACCAAGGGTGAGCTCCCGTTCCAGAGCTGCCTCCTACCAAGGGCGAGCTCCCTTCCCAGGGGCGCCTCCTACCAAGGGTGAGCTCCCTTTCCAGGGGCCGCCTTCTACCAAGGGTGAGCTCCCGTTCCAGAGCCGCCTCCTACCAAGGGTGAGCTCCCTTTCCAGGGGCCGCCTCCTACCAAGGGTGAGCTCCCTTTCCAGGGGCGCCTCCTACCAAGGGTGAGCTCCCTTCCCAGGCCGCCGTCGTCCTGAGCTTTCACTTACTGGCTGTTCCCTGGCTGCCTACTCCCTGAGCTCCTGCCGAGCCCTCGGACACATGCAGATCAGGGGTGCTTTTCTTGCAAAGATCCTGGTTGGGTTCAGCAAGGACGGGTAACCGCTGCCCAGAGTGCTGTGCGCTGTAAGGTGAAGGAGAGGCACGCAGGACCTCAGCGACGTGCCCTGGGCACGGCTTTCAGTGTCATCCCAGAGAGAACACGGAGCCCCACAAACGCCCGGCAAGAGGCAGACTCTGTGAAGACTGCGTCCAGGGAGGGCCGGCAGCGGATGGCCCTGCGCTGAACCAACGAGCTCAGATGCAGAGACGGGCCAGGACGGTCCAGGCCACACCCCGGGCCTTGAGACGCGCGCAAGAGAGCGAGGGGACTTCTTCTCAACAGTGAAAGTTCAAATCTTGGGGAAAACTGCCTCCAGGACAAGGCGGCTATACCTCCACCATCACTTCTCTGCCCCTTTCTGTCTCCAGTGCTCTTCTCCCTCCCCGCAGACGCGGCCCTGTTTTTCCCCATGAAATCCAGAGTGAGCTATGTCTTAGTTCAGACACTGAGCCCAGAGCACAGAACTCTGCCAAGGGCTGTGCAACTCTCAAGGGAATTCGCTGCCCCCTCCCCCCACGCCGAGATAAATATTTATCAAGAGCCAGAGGTAAACATTTCTAAGGCAAACAATGAGAAAAGGGGACGTGAGGACACTCTTGGGCTCCTGGACTGTCTGTACCCCCGAGACAGCCGGGGCACAAACGGCAGCATCAGCCAGGAGCGCCCGCCCACGTCCCTGCAGACGTGCGGGCACAGACGGGCACTCACTGAAACGCACACATCACCCGCGGCCACGGCCTTCTGTTCAAGCGCTGGAGGCTGTGCTTTACGAACAAAAGAAAACGACAGGATGAAACGCAGGATGGCATTAGTGAATCTGCATTAATTACCCAAAGGCTTTAGGTAACTAACTAAAGCAGAAATCTGTAGAGCTTTTAGGACCAGAATGGCATCTACTCAGTTAACTGGTCTCAGCCAAAGCTCTTTAAGAGATGAAGGGACTTTTAACACATATATGTTCAACTGTGTCTCTTTATAAACATTTGCAACAATGGAACAACGAGTTAGTATATTCTCTAAGAAGGAACAGGCTTCCCTGGTGGCTCAGATGGAAAGAGTCTGCCTGCAATGCGGGAAACCTGGGTTTGATCCCTGGGTCAGGCAGATCCTCTGGAGGAGGGTATGGCAACCCACTCCAGTATTCTTGCCTGGAGAATTCCATGAATGGAGGAGCCTGGCGGGCTACAGTCCATGGGGTTGCAAAGAGTTGGACATGACTGAGTGACTGAACTGAACCAAACATTGAAAAGCTATAATCTCAAATAACATAATACTACACTGTTTTAAACCAAGATGATACCAAGTTTAAAATCTAGCATAAACAACTTTAACTTAGCTTTATGTTGCCTAGGATTAAACCAGGCTGGGAAAACGCAGAAGCGCTGTAGAAACACGCTACAATCCCCAGGCCCTGGTGGCAGGCCCCTCTCCAGGCACTTCGTACATCCTCTCGTTCAGTTTCCACAGTAACCTTAGGAGATCCTATGAGGAAGGGACCACCACCATCTCCTAATTTCCCAAAGCGTATCAGGAACGTGCCTGCAGCTGCAGTTCGGAATTAACAAGTGGCGGAGCCAGGATCCGACTCTTGCCCTCTGGTTCTAGAAGGCAATTTCTCACTCCCGCCTACTATTCTAGGCATTTCTTTAAAAGAACTTTTTCAACTCACAGGAATCAGCAACTCAGCATGTTTGATCTTTCAGCATAATTTAATACTGTATAATTTATCACTGCACTGTCATCTCATTTGGAAAAATGATTGTGCTAAATACCAAATATAGCTACAATTTTTGCTCTTTGTTTCTAAAAAGAGGGGAAAAAGGACTGTTTCCACTGGATCTGCTGCTTTCTGTGTACTCTCTGCTTTGGTGGAAATGTTCCATTGCTTACATCATAACTGGTTGCTATGGAGATGACTGATTTTAAAAATTTAAGAGATTTATTCAAATAAAAGATAAAAGAAACAGAACTGTTCAGAAACAAAGGATCTTGGTATCATATAAATGTCCCTGCAAATGCAAAAACTGAAGAAAAAAAAATTCTAAGGTGGCATCACAACCTCTCTGAAGTCAGACTGAACCTCAGAGTAAGTTCACCTGGTGAAAACAACCCGAGCCAGCTCCAATGTTTGTTTCCTTCTCTGCCAGGACACTTGTGGATGACTGTGTGATACGTGTTTCCAACTCCAAAGGAAGCTTATCCACCAGTCCTGCCAATCAGCTTTGAACTGGTTCCTGAGTAATGCTTTCAGGGTGAAGCTCTTCCTTACAAATGCCTATTAAACAGCAGTTACTCCCAATTCATTTTGCAAATGCTGACAATCCCACACAAACACATAAACAAGGGGAGGAAGTTGCTGGACCAAGTGACAACCCCGCTAACCTAATTTATAGCTTGGCTATCAGTTATCACAAGACAAGTACTATTAAGCAAGAAATACAACAGAACTTAAAATCATTTAAAACTTTCAGGTTAAGCCACGCTTGCGGAAGTTAAACTTTCTACATTTCTAAATTTTATCTTTCGGTCATTCAAATACTTTCCCTGGATTTGCACATTTACCCGGGAAAGGAGCCCGCTGCTTCAAGGGCACCCTTGGGGAACAGAACGAAGGAGCAGATGGTCGGTTGCAGGCTTTCCTCACCCTGTGCAGCAAGAAGTGCTCAGCTGACTGAGACTGACGCGTGAGCTGGCAAGTGAACAGAAAGACCAGCAAAGAGGAGGCAGCACCCGTGACCACGAGACCACGGTAACCCGTGCCTACTCCATGTTCAAACCCCTGTTCGAACGTGCCAAGGCTCCAGCGCGAGGCACTTCATCACAGAACACACAGGCTGGAGCTATCTTTCTCTCTCTCTTAACGCTTCTGGCTGCTCACGGTAGGACTGAAAGAATGATGAAACACAAAGGACTACTGGAAAAATGTGAAGAGTCAAAAATGGTGTCCATTTTTGAAAGAGAAGTCACTTTCTAATTTTAAAGTAAACTGCAATAAACTATTGAGATTAAGAGGTTTTCCTTACTCAGAAGACTGAAAATTGAACACCTTAAGCTTTTGCAACAGATGGTAGAAAAATTAACCACAAATGCTTAGACTGAATGACTAAAGTGTTTCTTGGGCTTTAAAATGATTCCAAACTACACTAGGGAAAAAAGCACTGGCTTAATAAAGCTATGTTTGGTGCTTGGATGATGCAAAATAAAAACCGCTCATGGTGAAGGAACTTAAGCTCACGTGAAGGAACTGATGTGGTGTGGGGAGTGAAGGACTTGATGTCAAACCTGGACAACATGTGTGATTGAAGTTCATCTTATCAAGTGATCTTCCTAGGTTAGGTGAGATTCTGCTCAAATCCTGCACAAATGTGGACAAAACTATCACCAAGTTAGGATAAGGAGGCTCGTTTCCTTCCAAAGTGTCCATCTCCAAACAGTCATGTCTGTTTCTCATTATAATCAATATCTTGTTTGTACTGATGTCAATCTGGCCAAAAGAATAGAAGAAAAATCAGGGTTTACTCACCACGAGGAGTCCCTGCGACACCACATTCCACTCTACAAAGGAAGCGAGAGTGCTCCTCCCTTCGGTCTGATTTACGAGAGAGAAAGAGAGAGAGAGCGTGGTCATGTCGCTACGCTGCTGAGCGCGCCAAGGTGAGGAGGAGCAGGGGACAACGAGCCCTGCGGTGGGAAGACCCTCTAAGGAGACCCTCTCTCTGCACACGAGCACGGAGGCCCGGCCTGGGAGGGGGATGCCGGCCGGCCCTGAGTCCCGGAAAAGTGACGCAAGCGTGGCCGGGGAAGCACAAATCACTCAGGTCGGAATTAAGGCTTATGTCTGAAAAGAGGAAAAGGCTCGTGTGTGTGTGTGTGTGTTCGTGTGTGAAGTTCACTTCAGGGAGAACTACCTTGGAGGAGGCAAGGCAGGGGGAGGAAACCCAACGGGTTAAGAAACACTCGAGCATCTGAAATTCCTAGTTCTTCAGGAGATGAGAGATTTCTATGGGGTAAATTACCACTGCCTTAAAAACAGAAAGGTACTTGAAGCTTCCCATAAGAGAAATGCTTAAAACCAGGGTGAGAAATCAGTGAAATTTACTTGCACGTGTTTTATTTGCTCTAATAGTAAAAGAAAAATGCTCCACCATTTACTACTTAAACCTCACCTAAGCTTACTGCTGTCTAAAACATCACAGCAAAGTTTTCAAAACCACCGGTTCTTGGCACCAGACAGTATCATTTTTCTCTACAACTTCGCTCACCTTCTAACTCAGGTAAGACTGAGGATTCTAAAACACAAAATGAAGTCACAGCTTGGAGGAGGAAAAAGGATTCATAAAAATGCCAGGTAAATTAGAAATACACATACGGCTGTTATTATGTTATTATTTATAAGGTCAGAAAAATAACATTGGATACCTCTTTAGTATAAAGCACATTATGCTACATTTAGCATAATGTAGCTACTGTAGATGGAGAAGGCAATGGCACCCCACTCCAGTACTCTCGCCTGGAAAATCCCATGGACAGAGGAGCCTGGTAGGCTGCAGTCCATGGGGTCGCTGAGGGTCGGACACGACTGAGCGACTTCACTTTCATGCACTGGAGAAGGAAATGGCAACCCACTCCAGTGTTCTTGCTTGGGGAATCCCAGGGACGGGGGAGCCTGGTGGGCTGCTGTCTATGGGGTCACACAGAGTCGGACTGAAGTGACTTAGCAGTGATTTAGCAGCAGCTACTGTAGAACAGTCTACTTTCCTAAAAACAAAATACTTTCATTCTTTCAAGAAACAAAGATATCTCATATAATAAACCAAAACTTAATTCTCATTTTCATCTCATTTAAAAAATTATCTTAATTCAAGAATTTTCTCAAATGTTTTTCCAAAATTATACTACCCTACCTGAGAAAGAGGGAAGAAATACATAAATCAATAGGCTTTAGAGAACCTGTATGCGTTTATTAATAACCTACAACAAGGTATGTAAGGGCAAAGATTTTTCAAGATTGTTAATTCGTCAGCAATAATTTTCACCTAGTTATTCTTGAAATTGCTAAGGGTGGGTGTAAACTTTTTATGGAAGCAGTGCACCCGTTGCAGATAACATGCATACAACTACAGAGTCAAGAAAAATTACCCTGCCAACATCTCAAAATAAAAACATATTTTCGCAGGGTCAGAGGCAGGCAGAGTGCCCACCAGTGGAGCAGCCACAATGCAGGCCGGCCTCCCTAAGGGCTGCTGAGTGGCCTCAGCCTGAAGGAAAAGCAGCGAGTCGGCTCGGTGTCAGGGCCGCGAAAACCCCCAAGCCAATCCCTGTGGCGGCTCACAGAAGATGCAGAAGTGGGTTCAAAGAGTCCTTTCTAAAGCAGAGACTGTCAGCTTCCATAGGCCCCACAAACACCGTGCCAGACACGACTGCATGTACAGGAGGTGAGAGCGCCGACCCCATGTCTGAAAGGGGGCCGTGCCAGCCCTCGGCCACTGGGGACGCCGACAACACAGCCCCAGGGCCTGCCAACTGCTGCTGCTGCACGCCAGCGCCTTCCCCACTTTGACAAATACCCTTTCTCCTCCCTCCCGACTTTTTGGGTATAATTTCTAAGAACTAAGAGACTAGGAAGACAATAACTTTGTTTGTTTGGGGCTGCAGCTAGAGGCAGGTGGAATTTTAGTTCCCGGACCAGGGATCAAACCTGTGTCCCTGCACTGGAAGCATGGGATCTTAACCCCTGGACTACCAAGAAGTCCCTAACTTTTTTTTTTTTTTTTTAAAGAAAGGAAACTAAAACACAGGAGTGTGAGAAAAAGGAAACAGAAAAAAATACGATTGACCTCTTTGCTGATCTTTTTCATTTCTTCTTATCTCTTCCAAAAAATTAAGTTAGACTGAAGGAAAGAGCACTTTTTGCTTGCTGAAAAAGATGGAACATGATACAGCCACAGGAAAGAAAAGTCAAATAATCCTGAACAGAACAGAATGTTGGAAGAAAAAGAAGGCAAAACTTGTCTGATTAATAATTTTGTAGAAGAGAAAACGTACTCATATACTCCTAAAATATCTGAAAGGTTTTAGACTTACTTTAACAATAGTTCTGGTAATACAATTTTTTACATTATATTTTAAGTTTCAAATATTTCAAGTTAGGTGCTTTAAAAAAAATAATGCTCAGAAGACTTCGCTTTCTAAATTGCTCAAAGAAAATATGGACTGCAGCCCATGTCACCGTCAGCAAAGTACTCCATTCTGATAAAGCACACTTAAGGCGCTGAGACAGGGAGGCAGGGTCTTCATGTTCTGTATGATCCGCCTATGCTTACGGAGTGCTTAGAAGTGCTGATGTTCTGTTATACCATTTTAACTGCCCTTCACGTTATATACACATATATAAGTGACGGCATAAAAAGCAATTTTTCAGAGGAGCCAAACTGAGCCAAACTGCAGGCGATGGCACCCCACTCCAGTACTCTTGCCTGGAAAATCCCATGGATGGAGGAGCCTGGCGGGCTGCAGTCCATGGGGTCGCTACGAGTCGGACACGACTGAGCGACTTCACTTTCCCTTTTCACTTTCATGCACTGGAGAAGGAAATGGCGACCCACTCCAGTGTTCTTGCCTGGAGAATCCCAGGGGCGGGGGAGCCTGGCGGGCTGCCGTCTATGGGGTCGCACAGAGTCGGACACGACTGCAGCGACTTAGCAGCAGCAGCAGACTGCAGGAACAGGAAGAACCCTCTGCCCAGGAAAAGTGAAGGGCGCCTTGCAGCACGGTGACGGGCTGCCCTCTAGTGTCGGCCTGGCTGCAAGAGCGTGAAAACAGAACAGACTTGAATCCTGCTTTAAAATGTCACTCAGATTAATTTAGATTAAAAAGTATTTTAGAGAAATATATGAAAGTTATCATCTTTATTTTATAAAAAAAAAAAAAGAAAATCTGAAAAGGTCTAGAAAAGGTTGGCTCCAGGGACCATCGACCCACTGAAGCCACCAGGAGCAGAGGGCTGAAGGCGTCCTGGCTCTCTCCCACAGCTCTCCCAGTTTCCAGAACACACACCAAGGGCTTCTCTAGGCGACCTTGGTGCCTTGCTCCCCCAGGGGACACAGACACAGTTTAGATGCCTCTGCCGCAGCAAGAACTCAGCTCTTCAAATAAGAGCTGCGAAACAGGGGTCCTTGGGAATACGGCAAATCCCCTTCGTCACTCACCCCGTGAACATCCACTGAGGGCTTGAGAGACCCCAGGAGCCCCTCCAGAAGGACGGGGTCTTTACGTTACACAGCCTTTTGACTCTTTACCTCATCACGCCAACAGCCACACAGAACACTCTTAAAGACAGCTAGAGTAGGAACCTGCCTCACACTGCTGAGCCGAGAATAACTCAGAGGGAAGCCAGCTCACGGAGCAGACATCAAAATCTACATACGGCATGAATTATCTTATGTTAGGCAGCCTCACCTGGCTCTACCCAACTTTCCGTGTGTTCATCCTTGTTACGCAATCACACATGAAGACTTCTGTTTAGTAATGTCTTACTAGACTTTTTTTTTACCCTGCTCTTCTGAAAAGGTAACTGAAATAACCATGACTTCCTTGAGTTCCCAAAGCTGATAAAGAAATAGGGATAGCATAGAAGGTGAGGCTTTGTGAATGTTACAGATGCCTTCCAAAAAGGTTTTCTGGTATGAATAGGCCTTCTTAAAAATTCTTCCAAAGGCATAAAGCAAGTACTTGAATAACTGAAAGTTGATGGTAAATTCCTAAAAAAGATTTTCCCATTTGATTAATTATACTTAATAAAATATAAAACATAATTCTGTCATTCTCAAAGCAGAGTAAGAAGACAAGAGTATAAAGTATTACAAGTAACAACGATGTGATCTTAATCCTTGTAATTGTTTTATTCCACGCAATCTTGTAAAGGAGTTTTTACTCTTATCATAATATCATGATAAATAAATTCTTCTAATTTATATCAGAGGGATTAGGGAAAACAGTGTCAGACTTTATTTTGGGGGGCTCCAAAATCACTGCAGATGGTGACTGCAGCCATGAAGTTAAAAGACGCTTACTCCTTGGAAGGAAAGTTATGACCAGCCTAGATAGCATATTCAAAAGCAGAGACATTACTTTGCCAACAAAGGTCTGTCTAGTCAAGGCTATGGTTTTTCCAGTAGCCATGTATGAATGTGAGAGTTGGACTGTGAAGAAAGCTGAGCACGAAGAATTGATGCTTTTGAACTGTGGTGCTAAAGCTGAAACTCCGGTACTTTGGCCACCTCATGTGAAGAAGAGTTAACTCATTGGAAAAGACTCTGATGCTGGGAGGGATTGGGGGCAGGAGGAGAAGGGGACGACAGAGGATGAGATGGCTGGATGGCATCACCGACTCGATGGATGTGAGTTTGAGTGAACTCCAGGAGTTGGTGATGGACAGGGAGGCCTGGTGTGCTGCAATTCTTGGGGTCGCAAGGAGTCGGACACGACTGAGCGACTGAACTGAACTGAAAAGTGATTAAGGCTCATTTTCAAAAAGGCTGAATGTCATTCGGTACTTACTCAATACCAAGTACACACTCATTTACTAAAAGAGAAACTTCCAAGACTTTAGTCTTTGAAAAGAAAACAACATATAATTCTGGATATATTGTATATTAAACTCAGTTTCTGTGTTTATTGATAACAATGTTATTAATTATACATTTAATATATCCATGGAATAGTCACCTACTTCATAGCTAAGTTTCGCATATTATTATCCATTTCAGCATTCTGAAACTTTTTGGAATGAAATGTATTTTAAAAAGTGATGCAATGTTAGAAATGCAACTTGGGCAACTGTGCTAAGAACTGTAATAATGTTACGGAGAGGGACTACATAGAGTAGAGGCATGGAGATTCAAGTACAGAGAAAAAAACTATAAAATCCAATCTCTAACCTCAAGACCAATAAAGCATCCAGATTCATGTAAGCTTTACGTTTTCATCTTCCTGTTCCTAGTTTCGGAAGAGAAGGAAGGAAGGAAACTAGTATCTGTTCCTGTCACTACGCTGGGTATTCTTTTTACATCTCTCAATCTTTGCAGTAAAAGATGCCGGCATTAAATATCCCCTTTCTGAGGATGGGGACACAGGCTGAGAGAAGTCAGGCAGTGGCTCAAGAGTCATCAGTTCCTCAGTGCTGCGCCAGGCTGTCTGATTCTTCCCACCAGGACAATGTCTTTCAGGGTTGTCCCCTCTCACACATCAGAGGGTGTCTCACCTGTAAGCAGGTAAGGCTTGCCAGACCACGAAGACGGTGGCTCTCAAATGAGATGGGGGAGGAGCCCTGCAAGGGGAGCTCCGTGGGAGCTACTGATGCTACCCGGCCCTCCACGTCCCAGCCTAGAACCTGCTCCTCACTTTATACAGACGATGCCCATGAGGCTGGGGACGGGAAGAGAATAGAGGTACAGGCTGAGCCAGCACATGGGCCACGTGGTCCAACCTGGCCCTCAGCGCTGGGCCCTTTCTATACTTCCCTGGTGGCTCAGATGGTAAATGCAGGAGATCTGGGTTCAATCTCTGGTTAGAGATCCCCTGGAGAAGGGAAAGGCTACCCACTCCAGTATTCTTGCCTGGAGAATTCCATGGACAGAAGAGCCTGGCAGTTCATAGGATTGCAAAGAGTTGGCCACGACTGAGCAACTAAACACACACACACACACACAATCTCCTGCATTATTAGGATTGCAAAGAGTTGGACAGGACTGAGCAACTAAACACACACACACACACACAATCTCCTGCATTATTAGGATTGCAAAGAGTTGCACATGACTGAGCAACTACACACACACAATCTCCTGCATTATTAACATTTGTCGTTCAGAACCATTTGGGAAAAAAAAAAGTACAGATAAAAAGTAGAAATATTATATAAGCATATTATATAATATTCACTACAAAGATAAACAGCATTAGTTGATGCATTAAGGGCCAAAGTATGAAAGAAACTTAATGAATTATTCCTATTCTAAAAAAATCTATCCAAGTTGATTATTAAGCACAAGTAGCAAAAATAATTTAAACCTTTACAATAGTTCATCATCTTAAACTTACCTGAGGCCATAGCAAGGCAGGGTGAAGAGCCTGAATAGGGCCAGGAAGACTCTGACGGGAAGCAAGGTGAACACATACAGAAAGGCGTCCAGGCACAGAAAGATTCCAAAAACCATGAGCTGGATTTTAAAAGGAGAGAGGATCGTAAAAGACAAAATGCAAAACAAATGTTCTTTAAAATACTATAGATGAAAATTTCAAACAGTCAAGGAATTTCTAAACTTGGTAGCAAATTCATTTCTCATAACTTAGCTACGGGAATAACAAGTTAACAGTTCTCCTTGTGGAAAGTGAGCCATATTCTAATAAAAGATTCCTTTTCAAAATGCAAGCTTGTAGTTCTTCTTCCGGAGCCTTTGGTTTATCATCTACACAAGTCAATTATTCAAAAGACAAGTCACCCTCAACCACAACTATGTCACATCTGACGTAGCTCTCTGGGTACTTCCTCAAGCTGCAGAGATGTTATAGAAAACCTTTCAGATAAAACTTAAACTCTAACTTTAATGTAAGAGATTATTTATTTTAATACAATTTTAGGTACACTTGAACTTGCTGTGCAAAGAAGTCATTATTCCTAACCGGAGGAGTAGCTGTTAATGTCTGCATCTCTCCTTTCTCGTGTACTTGCCACATCCTTCCTATTGCGGGTGACACTGTACACTTTCATCTGTTACATTTAGGACTATATTTCATGCTCTCCACACTTCATGGCAAACAGAAGGGAAAAAGTGGAAGCAGTGGCAGATTTTATTTTCTTGGGCTGCAAAATCACTGCAGATTGTGACTACAGCCATTAAATTAAAAGAGGCTTGCTCCTTGGAAGAAAAGCTATGACAAACCTAGACAGTGTATTAGAAAGCAAAGACTCTGTGATAAAGGTCCATATAGTCAAAGCTGTGGTTTTTCCAGTAGTTATGTATGGATGTGAGAGTTGGACCATAAAGAAGCCTGACTGCTGAAGAACTTATGCTTTCGAATTGTGGTGCTAGAGGACTCTTGAGAGTCCCTTGGCCTGCAAGAAGACCAAACCAGTCAATCCTAAAGAAAATCCACCCTGAATATTCATTGGAAGAACTGAAGCTGAAGCTCCAATACTTTGGCCACCTGATGAGAAAAGTGGACTCACTGGAAAAGACCCTGACGCTGAGGCAAAAGGAGAAGGGAGTGGCAGAGGATGAGATGTTTAGACAGCATCACCGACTCAATGGACATGAATCTGCGCAAACTCTGGAAGACAGTGGAGAACAGAGAAGCCTGGAGTGTTGCAGTCCACTGGGTAGCAAAGAGTTGGACACGAGTTAGCAACTGAACAACAGTATTTCACAGATGGAGGGTAGAATCTTGTGATGCCTTAGCAAACAGCCACACCCAGGCTGCTAACCTGTACTATTTCAAGAGGGGTGACTTTCTGTACATTTGACACACAGACATGGTATGGTGCACACACCCTCACACACAACACTCCATGTATTCTTAGTCAATAAACTGACCTCCAGCAATGTACTAAGCAGCTAACACCCACACCGTGACTGAAGAACTGCATATGCTCCCCGCAATTCATATGCTGAGGGCCTGACCACAGCTCTCCCTTCCCACACCTCAGAATGTGACGGTATTTGGAGCGGGGGCTCTTTAAAGAGGGAATCAAGTTAAAATGAGGTCGTGAGGATGGCCCTTCTCCAACATGACTGGTGTGTCCCTGTAGGAGCTGTTAGGAAGCAGACACACTCAGGGAAGATAATACGACACAGAGAAGGCGGAGTACACAAGCAAGGGGAGAGGCCTCCGAAGACACCAACCGAGACAACCCTTCCATCCTGGATCTTCTCACCACGCTGAAATCGTCTCTTAAAGAATCGGACTTTCTGTTAGAGAACAGTCATCCTTCTTAGGCTTAGAGAAACTTGTTTTAGTATTGCTTCTCATCCATGGCAAGCAACAGTAACAAACGTCTAAGGGCCTTCCCATCGCATTTTAAATCAGCCCAGGAAGCAAAAATCCCCTCACCCCTGCACGCTCAGCACCTAGGGACCACCGGAGCTATCGCGACGACAGATCACAATGTGAAAATGGAAGGAAGCAAGCGCTGTGATCAAAGACACTTCAACTGGGGGCCAGCAAAGCACCCAGCTATGCCTTTCAGGGTTCAGAAATGTAAACAAGTGACTCCATTCCTGTATCTACTGCTCAGGTGTTATGTTTGTTCACAAAGCACAGCATTCTTTTAAATCCTTTGCAAATGATAATGAGAAAATGTCCTTAAAAGGCAATAAACAAGAAGTAATCCTGAGAACAGTTACCCTTGAGGGAGGGAGAGGAATCCCTGGGTGCCCTGATGGGCACTCCAGGGCATCTGGTTTAATCTACCTGGTGACCCAGGTGTCTGGGTGGCTGTGCCAAGAGGGACTCCCGTGTCCTTGGGCCTCTGGGCGTGTGGCATTGAGTGCCGACGCTTCATCCCTGTCAGCTCCTGAGCCGCTGAGTGCCAGCCCTGCTCGGCACACCAGGAAGCCACAGTTTTGGCGGCTGGACCCCGGCCCAGGGTTGCATGTTCCACTGCAGGAGCTGGCCTGTGCCCTGCGGCTGTCTACCCCCAAGCCCCGCAGAGATGCAGCCATGTGAGCGCAGCAAAAGATCTCAGGCCCAGATTTTGCTAGGTATAGAAGGCAGTGTGCTTTGGCATCTTGATAAAATGTTGTAGACTGTTGTGGTTGCTTAGTCACTCAGTTGTATCTGATTCTTTGTGACCCTATGGGCGGTAGCCCGCCAGGCTCCTCTGTCCATGGGATTTCACAGGCAACAGTACTGGAGTGGATTGCCATTTCCTTCTCCAGCGGATCTCCCTGACCCAGGGAATGAACCTGAGTCTTCTTCATTGCAGGCAGATTCTTTACCCCTGAGTCACCACGGAAGCCCACCTTAATAGAACAGACAAGGATTATGATTTACTTTTCATTGGGATCAAATAACCACAAGGCAATCACACAGTCTGAAGCAAGAGCTGATGAAACTGTCTCTAAAATGTGCAAGGTGTTAACTACAAACCAGAGAGAATAGTGTCATATGCCACCCTCTGTCTCCCTTCTGAGAAACAAAAATCTCCTTTAAATGTCACTGGAAAGGTCAAAATGAATACAGTGGTGTGGCTAAAATCAAAGCAGCACGAGGCTGCTGGAATCCATCCCGACCGTGGGTGAACACCCGTCCAACCAGACGGCAGTCACGTCACCGTGCGCCCGGGTCCCTGTCTCTAGCTCGCTCTGTCCCCATTTCTCTCCTGCTCCAGCTCCATGCACCCACCCCCGCACCACTTTACCCATCTTGCAGAAGGTGATAAATTATGTATAAGTATGTCTAAGTTATAGCTATCTCTTGCCTTAGCTGTGTCTGAGCTTTACGGGGTAGTGGAGGGGGAAGCCTTATAAATATGTCATCTCTCTGAACCAGCAATTATATGAATTAAAAAAAAAAAAAAAGTGAAGTCGCTCAGTTGTGTCCGACTCTTTGCGACCCCATGGACTTGTAGCCTACCAGGTTCCTCTGTCCATGGGATTTTCCAGGCAAGAGTACTGGAATGGGTTGCCATTTCCTTCTTCAGGGGATCTTCCCAACCCAGGGATCGAACCCAGATCTTCTGCATTGCAGGCAGATTCTCTACCAGCTGAGCCACCAGGGAAGCCCAATTATATGAAATCTAACAAAATGCAAAGACACCAAAGCATAATGACCATGCTTCAAGAAGAAATCTACACTGCAGTTGCCGGCTTTTACCTCTTTTCCAGCTGGTGGATTTTCCCTGGGTTGGATGACAAAATGCTACCCGAGGTTGTGTGTGAAAACTTCCCAGGGCTGACTCAGGCTTTGATTTCTTCCTCCTTCTCTCTCTTAACTAAGCACTCATTGCATGTTCTAAGAGTCCTCGGCCTTTCTGTCTCGCAGATCTTGTGTGGAAGGGTTTCAGAAGCCTTTCGCAGGTACTGGGCAATAGGGCCAGGCGCTGGCCTCCGCCCATCCTCCGTCCAGCCTCATCTCCAGCTGGACCTCATCACCATGCCCCCAACTCTGCAGCGAGGTTCGGGGGCTCGCCTGGGGCCTGAGCAGGAGAGGCAGGGCCAGCCCCCCGCAGGTCTGCTGAAGACGTGGCTTTGAGACTGAAGCACTGTTTCTACTAACGACACCTGCCACTCAGCCTCAACCTTGCCACTGGATTTGTATGTTAAAAAAAAAAAAAAGGATTTACCATTAAGTTTTTAACATCTGAACCTCAATGTGAAAACCACAACAATTCTGTAACACTGGTCAACATCACCTTCTAGTGAAAAGTTCCACAACCAGCTCTTACCACACTCATTTTGAACCTACTGCTACTGCTCTTGATCATCTGAAAGATACTAGCCTCAAAACAAATAAAAACAAATAAAATGCTGGCCCCTCTCCATGGAGAGCAGAGCAAGGTTTCTTCACCTTTTAAAAATGTTTCCTTTTTTGACCAAAATTTCCTGCCTTTCTTTTAATGCCACTTGCAATTTCAAAATAAATAAAATGTTATGGCTACAATTAAAAGCAGCACAGGGATTTGGAAGATGCCTCTGTGAGCTGCAGAAACCACCTCTGGCAATTCTGTATCCATTCCCCCACAGCCCCCAAGCAGCGCCGGGAGCAGAGGGCACTGCTACGGGGTGGGACCCGGGAAGCAGGGGTCAAGCAGGAGGAGGGCTTTCTTCCCGCCCCTGCTCTCAGTGTGTGAGGCTCTGGGTCCACTCCTGCGTCTTGCTCAGTCCTATACATGGGATACGAGGTCACTGGGGAGGGACCCCTTCCCCAGGGAATTCAAAGCTAGCGAGGAGGACCGCATGGTAAGGGCTGGATGAAGGATGTGCTCTGGGTGCGCTGGGGACAAGATAAGGGCTGTGCGCCAGCTGGGGTGGGGACGGGGGCTGGGGAGTGGGCACCCTGGGGTGGCAGGAACAGTCAGCAAAGCTCCCCCACGAGGAGAAAGATGGGCACGAGCTGCTGCCAGGCACGGAAAGGAGGAAGCACCTTGACAAGAGCGCCTGAGTGCTCTCTGCTAGCTTCACAATGCCATCTCAGGACTGTCTCATAGACATAAAAGCGAAACAGCGGCTGCAACTACCTCTTCTTAACATACCCTCACGCTACAAAGCAACCAAAAGGCTTTACGTGCTATTTTCATTCAGTTCCTTATTTTGAAAAGAAGTTTTTGATTTATTTTTCCTAAATGTTTATCACCTGTCTGACTGTCAAAAGAGCAGAACTGAGTTCCTCCACTAGAGAGATCAAATCCGCCTTCTGTGACTCTTTCCCTTGCTGCCACATCCTCTCCTTGTGGGCAAACTCATTCACAGGGTCACGGACTGCCGGCCCTCCTGAGATGACCGAGTCCAGCCTCCTAATCTCAGACAAAGACAGTCAAAGCCAAAGCAACGCCTTGATCGGCGGATCTGAGATGAGAAGGTGAGGTTGTTAATCTCCACCCCAAGACCCCCTGTGCAACACTAACCTCTCCTTTGCAATAGTAACATAGTCTATGCCCCAAACACAACGTTCTATACCTACCGTCATACTTATCTCTTCAACCTGATGTGACCTATGTAGTTACTATTTAAGACTAAGCAGTTGAATTCAATTTTCTATAAATAACTAACGTACAAAGCATGGTAACAATGAAAAAGACTGTCAAAATGCACAGAATTATAAGGCAAAGAAAAGTCAAAATTATGATTTCACCTTAGTTCTACATCTTAGGATAGGCAAAGCTGTATTAATGTATGTTACCATAGAAAAGTAATTTTCATGAAAGTCTTCATAATAACACCCCTACATCTGACACGTGTTTAACTTGAGGGATAGATTTCTTAAAGAGGTAAATTAATCAACTGGTTTGAACCTGAAGAGCACACACCTGGAGTGGTCTTGACCTCTCCCTGTTTCTTTCATTTCCAGTCCACGCTGAACATCTCTACGCTTCAGAAGCAGAGCTCTGGCGGGGGCAGATGACCCCTCACCACCCTCAATCTCTTTCTCCCTTTGCTGGAAAAGCCTAATCTACCCCGCCCAGTCCCCGTGCAGCAGGGTGGCTGTGCGGCTCAGTCTGGCCGACAAGGCATCGGCGGGAGGCGGCACACTGGGCACTTCTGGGGAAGCTTTTAATTTATTATGAAAGGGTCGGTGGAGAAGGCGGCGCTGTCCATCTCCTCGCCTCTGACTGTAATGCAGATATAAGGTCGGAGGTGCAGCTGACATCTTTCTAGTGCAAGGCAACAAGGGGACCAAGAGCCAATCTGCCAGTGATGGTGGAAGAGAAAGAGAAAAAGGACTTGAGTCCATGCTGGCCTCATGAATCCGCTGGAAACAGATCTCCTTCCTCTAGGCTTGTTAAAAGTTTTTAAAACCCTTTTTGTTTGAGTCACTGTTAGGTATTCACTCTCAGTCACTCACTCATGTCCGACTCTTTACAACCCCAGTGGACTGTAGCCCACCAGGGATTTCCCAGGCAAGCACACTGGAGTGGGCTGCCGTTTCCTTCTCCAGGGGACCTTCCTGACCCGGGGATAGAACCCAGGCCTCTTCTCTGTGTCTCCTGCATCAGGAGGTGGGTTCTTTACCATTGTGCCCCTGGGAAGCCCATTCTGTAATACAATACACACAGCTAAAAGTATTCTCGAGGAAAAAGTTTTAATTTACTCCCGATGCCAGCCTAAACTCCTTAGTCTAACCTTCAGATTCACGTGGTTCCAACCCGTCCTTTCAGTGCGCCTGTCCTTTCTTTTGTGTTCCTGACAATCTCCCAGCTCTGGGTCTCCCTAGTATAGCTCACCCCCTCACCTCCACATGGACTTCCCCGTGGCTCAGACGGTAAATCATCTGCCTGCACTATGGGAGACCCAGGTTCAATCCCTGGGTCAGGAAGATTCCCTGGAGAAGGGAATGGCAACTCACTCCAGTATTCTTGCCTGGAGAATCCCATGGACAGAGGAGCCTGCTGGGCTACAGTCCACAGGGTCACAAAGAGTCGGAAAACATGGAGCGACTAACACTAACCAGCACCTCCACGTATGCCCTAAACCGTACAGAAGCGGCCTCTTTCTCCTCATCACCTTGCCATTCCCTTCACGAGTCCCATGTTCATCTCTGTGCTTCCCCACAGTAACAGCGCCTGGACCACAGCACTCAGATCAGAAACCGAGAAGAGGAGCGGCTGCACGCGGGCGGGGGGCGGCTGCTCAGTCGCTCAGTCGTGTCTGACTCTTTCTGCCCTGTGGGCTGCAGCGCGCCAGGCCTCCCTGTCCATCACCAACACCCGGAGCTTGCTCAAACTCAGGCCCATCGAGTCGGTGATGCCATCCAGCCATCTCATCCTCTGTCGGCCCCTTCTCCTCCTGTCTTCAATCTTTCCCAGGATCAGGGTCTTTTCCAGTGAGCCGGCTCTTCACATCAAGTGGCCAGAGTATTGGAGCTTCAGCATCAGTCCTTCCAATGAAGGGTTGCTTTCCTTTAGGATGGACTGGTTTGATCCTGCTGTTCAAGGGACTCTTAAGAGTCTTCTCTAGCACCACAGTTCAAAAGTGTCAGTTCTTCGATGCTCAGTCTTCTTAAAGGTTCAGTGCTCACATACGTATATGACTACTGGAAAATCCATAGCTTTGACTATATGGACCTTTGTCTGCAAAGTAATGTCTTTGCTTTTTAATACACTGTTTAGGTTTGTCATAGCTTTTCTTCCAAAGAGCAAGCATTACCTCTGTAGCCATCAGCTAAAGCCCCATGAAAGATATAAGCTTCACTCTCAGATAGCTTGACTGCAAGGAGAAAGGGAAGAAAATATTTTTCTTAAGGTTCTTTCTGCCTGAGATCAGCAATCCAAGAGGCTGGGGGTCAGAAATCATGACCCTTCCAGAGTTAGAAGAGCCCTTTATTAGCATGTGAAACAGGATGGTTAGAAGTAGAGCCGGAGATCAAAGAGGGACACAGAGAACCTTGAAAACCAGTCCCCTCCCAACCACTCCCTGCTGGACTCAGCCCAGGGAGACCGCCATCCCCACTGCAAATGAAACGGCCACTGCAGTGCAACCAGGGGACAAGAAACCTTTCACAGCTTTTCCTGTTCTCCCAGGCAGGGCATTCCAATTTGCTAAGAGAGATTTGTAAAGATCTAAAAACACTTACAGAAGGCTTTTGTTGTTGTTTAGTTGCTAAGTCATGTCCGACTCCTGTGAACCCATGGACTGTAGCCTACCAGGCTCCTCCATCTATGGGATTATCCAAGCAGGAGTACTGAGTGGGTTGCCATTTCCTTCTCCAGGGGATCGTCCTCGCCCAGGGATCCAACCTGGATTCTTCACCATTGAGCCATCTAGGAAGCCCACAGAAGGCCTGCCACGTAGTTAGCATTCGGATGAGAAAACTGAGGCACACGGAGACAGAAGTGAATTGGTCATGGCCTCACACTTGATAAACTGTGGAGCCGAGATCCAAATTCAGGCAGGCTGGCCTTCGAGCTCATGCCCTTTAACCACTCTGCTATCCTGGCTCTCAGTTCAGGATGCAGAGATACTGCAGTTTAGCTTCCTCCTTGTGTGGAAGAAAGAAATACAGCCAGCAAGGTGGAGCATATGAGCAGTTAGTAGCGGATCTAGACAGGAACCCCGGGAGCATGTGGGAGCATGGAGAAAGGATGTGGAGGAAAAGAAGACATGTTGCCCCCAAGTCAACAAATGCTCCAAAATTTCATATCTTTATGTCACATTGAGAAGTTCAAGCATAAAAATGTGCTAACAACTAGAAAAACTAAATATATAAGCAATTCACCTTTATTAAATGTCAAATATAACATGTTCATCTACTGACAATATTGCATAAAAAAACCTGAATTTTTTTTCTTTTTAACAATCACTAAACAGGTTCGGTTGGAGATGTTGAGTTGACCTTTCTCTTGACTTACATGCTTTATAGTATCTGCAACCCCTGAAGACACAAAGTGCTCTTTAATTATCAAGTTTCTCTTTTTGCAAAGGTTAGGTGGAAATACAGTAGCATTTATCCCCCTCAAAAACAAGAACAACATTTTTTTAAAATTAGTATGGGATTATATATTAGATAAATAAACAGAAAGGTAACCAATAAAAATAAGTAATATTACCATGAATGCCTCAACTGCCTCTCAACTCTCATGATAAACGCCTGAAGTGGGACCCCCTCCCCACGTCAAATAAAGGCCTTAAGAGACAGCAGTGAATTCATGCTGTTATGAGAGATTTAAGCCTGGAACTAAACTGAACTCTAAGTCTGCTTTCCGCTATGCTCCACTTCGTCTTATTCAGTTTAGTTCAGTCGCTCAGTCGTGTCCGACTCTTTGGGACCCCATGAATCGCAGCACGCCAGGCCTCCCTGTCCATCACCAACTCCTGGAGTTTACTCAGACTCACATCCATCGAGTCAGTGACGCCATCCAGCCATCTCATCCTCTGTCGTCCCCTTGTCCTCCTGCCCCCAATCCCTCCCAGCATCAGAGTCTTTTCCAATGAGTCAACTCTTCGCAGGAGGTGGCCAAAGTACTGGAGTTTCAGCTTGAGCATCATTCCTTCCAAAGAAATCCCAGGGCTGATCTCCTTCAGAATGGACTGGTTGGATCTCCTTGCAGTCCAAGGGACTCTCAAGAGTCTTCTCCAACACCACAGTTCAAAAGCATCAATTCTTCGGCGCTCAGCCTTCTTCACAGTCCAACTCTCACATCCATAAATGACCACTGGAAAAACCATAGCCTTGACTAGACGGAGCTTTGTTGGCAAAGTAATGTCTTTCCTTTTGAATATGCTATCTAGGTTGGTCATAACTTTTCTTCCAAGGAGTAAGCGTCTTTTAATTTCAAGGCTGCAGTCACCATCTGCAGTGATTTTGTTGATACAAAAGAAATTGCGATTTTTGGACTGTGAATTTTAGATTATAACTAGGCTCAAACACATCTTTATTAATCAAAATAGGAACCATTACAATCCACACATTTTTGCCAACAGAAATAAGTCTGTTTATCCCTGTCGTATAAAAATCCACGTCTCAGGATTCGGCAGACTCTTGGAGACCATTTTCTGCTGGTTATGGCAGTGTTTTCCCTACAGAAAGCTGTCAAAATGCTTGAAGAAGTGGTAGTCGGTTGGTGAGAGGTCAGGTGACTATGGTGAACGAGGCAGAACTCTGTAGCCCAATTTGTTCAACGTTTGAAACCTTGGTTTTGCAACATGTGGTTGGAGGTTGTTGTGCAGAAGAATTGGGCCCGCTTTGCTGACCGGTGCTGACTGCAGGCGTAGCAGTTTTCAGTGCATCTCATCGATTTGCTGAGCACACTTCTCAGATACAGTGGTTTTGCCACGATTCGGAAAGCTGGAGTAGATCAGACTGGCAGGAGAGCACCAGTATCCAAGACCATCTGCTTTTTGGTGCAAGTTTGGTTTGGGGAAGTGCTCTGAAGCTTCTTCTCGGTCTAGCCACTGAGCTGGTCATCACTGGTTGTATAAAATCCACTTTTTGTCACACATCACAATCCGATCAAGAAATGGTTCGTTGTTGTTGAAGAGAATCAGAGAAGATGAACTTCAAAACGATGATTTTATTTTGATTTTTCAGTTAGCTCATGAAGCAGACACTTACCGAGCTTTTTCACCTTTCCAATTTGCTTCAAATGTTGAATGAATGTGGAATGGCTGACGCTGAGTTCTTTGGCAACTTCTTATGTAGTTGTAAGAAGATCTGCCTTGATAATTGCTCTCAATTGGTTGTTGCTAACTTCCAATGGGCAGCCACTAAGCCCGTCATCTTCAAGGCTCTCGCTGCCTTTCTAAAACTTCTTGAATTACCACTGCATTATATATTCATTAGTAGTTCCTTGGCCAAATGCATTGCTGATGTTGTGAACTGTCTCTGCTGCTTTACGACCCACTTTGAATTTGAATTAAAAGATTGCTCAAATTTGCTTTTGGTCTATCATTTTTATAGTCTTAAACATAAAACAAACAGCAAGTAGTAAGTCTTTAGGAAAAAAGAAATAAAGTGAGAAATGAGCCTTAAAATGGGGTATAACATAACCACATTTATCTAAGAATATACTCCAATATCAAAGGGCCAAAGCACAATTACTTTTGCACCAACCTAACAGAGAAGAAGCTTCTCTAAACTGAAAAAGATGATATTCTTCTGTATATTTTAAGCAGTAAAACACCTGAAGCATTGTTCTCAGAGACTAAATCAACATGTCCTCATACAGGATTAGAACATAATGGCAACTGTGTGTGAGCGGTGTCCACTAATCTCTTCTCACGTTAATAATGTTTCACACACGTACAAGTGAAACCGAAGTTTCAAAAAAAAACAAACCACTTACCCTGAGTACAGGCAACGAATGCAATGTGATACTTTTTCTATTCTTCAATTAAACAGAATAAATCCTCACCGATTACAACTTACTGCACGGGTTATTCCACCTGCTAGTAGCCCTACAGCAGACCACAGGTTGAAAAGCACTGGTTTATACTGAAGCCCCGTCAATACCTGCAGAGATTTTCCCAGAAGACAACTTAATACTCACAATGACAAATATAAAATGCTTAGAAGTTTCTGTGAGAAATCCACCCACAAACTTGTTTGTGATTTCAGTGCTGATAATGAGGAAAAGAACTGTGGTGCTGGAGAAGACTTTCGATAGTCCCTTACTATAAGGAGATCGAACCAGTCACTCCTAACAGAAACTATCCCTGAATATTCACTGGAAGGACTGATGCTAAAGTTGAAGTTCCGAAACTTTGGCCACTGATATGAAGAGACGACTCATTGGAAAAGACCCTGATGCTGGGAAAGACTGAGGCAAAAGGGGGCGGCAGAAGATGAGATAGTTGGATGGCATCACCGACACGAAGGACACGAATTTGAGCAAGCTCCAGGAGAGCGAGGGGGACAGAGGAGCCTGGCGTGGTGCAGTCCATGGGGTCGCAAAGAGCTGGACACGACTTAGTGACTGACCAACAACGGATGAGGCAAAGAGAAGGATGGGTGTACTGAGCCTGCCTCTGATGAGCTGACAGTTATGGGGGGCCGCTGCCACTGCGAGTTATTTTTACCACAGGCAGAGTGGTACAAGGGGTCAGAAGAACACCTCCTTAGTTGAAGTCCATAAAGTTTGCCTGTGGACAGTGGACACGACCCTCTGGGCTCACCCAGAGCAAAGCGGGAGGCCAGCAGCTCAGACAGGCGGGCGGACGAGCGTCCAGGCTGCAGAGAGAAGGCAGACCCCCGGCAGGGCCTTCTGCAGAAGCCTCCCACTTCCAGCCCATGGCTGACCACTGGCAGAAAAAAGTGAGCTCTGAAAAGCAGGTTCAGGTGTTTTAGAGAGAGAGAAGAATTACTTTACACAAAAAATTCTTTTTCAAGCAGAAGAGACATCACCCGCCAGGTTCCTCCTGGACAAAACCTTAAACTACTCTAACACACAAAACAAGGGAGCTGCCGCCCCGGGGAGGAGGGCTGCAGCGCCAGCGCCCCCCACCCCTGCCCCGAACCCCTCCCTCACCTCCAGGCCTCGGCTCCGGCACACAGCCCTAGAGAAAAGCCGTGACACGGTAACAGCCACGCGTGCTTGAGGATCCTGGCCAAAGGCACCAAACGGCTTCATCGTCTCAAACGTCTGCTGGCTCCCCCACTCTCTAACCTCACCCCAATACGGAACCCCCTAAAGCTCTCGTGTGCCACCCGCCACCAAAAACCCACGGAAACAAGGTCTGTTAACCTGCCCCTTCACACGTGCCCCTCCTCCTTCTACCGAACGGATGGACGGTGAGAAATAAACAAACCTCGGCCAAGCTGCCCGTGCCCTCCCGTCTCGCTGTCTACCGCTCCTCCCGTTGCTACAGCCCACGGAGAAAGCACACCAACTAAACGCTTCCATGCCAACCTAAAGAAACTGATTCCAGGGAAGCGGCTCGAACAGCAAAAGTTCTGTTTCTAAAAATGTATGAAAACATGCTGTAGCATAGCTAAAGCTGAATTATTGCTTAACTCTTTCCTTCTTATAAGAAACTTCCATGGATGTACGAGCTGGACCATAAAGAAAGCGGAGCACTGAAGAATTGGTATTTTTGAACTGTAGTGTTGGAGAAGACTTGAGAGTCCCTTGGACTTCAAGGAGATCAAACCAGGCAATCCTAAAGGAAATCAGCACTGAACATTCACTGGAAGGACTGATGCTGAAGCTCCAATACTTTGGCCACCTGATGCGAAGAACTAACTCCTTAGAAAAGACCCTGATACTGGGAAAGACTGAAGGCAGGAGGAGAAGGGGATGACAGAGGATGAGATGGTTGGATGGCATCACCGACTCGATGGACATGAGTTTGAGCAAGCTCTGAGAGATGGTGAAGGACAGGGAAGCCTAGCGTGCTGCAGCCCCTGGGGTTGCAAAGAGTCGGACACGACTCAGCGACTGAACTGAACTGAAAGCTGAATTATCACTTAACTCTTTCCTTCCTATAAGACATTTCTAGATGGTTCACATGGTTCACACTCATCAACTCTGTGAATGCAGAGGAAAAGGGCAGCCTTGGCTTCGCATCTGATCAGTCCTAGTGGCCTAGGACACATCAAGGGAGCACAAAAGCGTCAAGGGAGCACCACACAGAAGGATCAGTGCTGTTGCTACGTGTTTATTCCCGACCAAGATGTTTTCTGTGTTGAAGGTGAAACAGACTATCTAATTTTCTTTGAAGAAACTGTCCTTTACATTTTTAAAAATGAGGGCTTTCTGAGAAACCGACACCTTAACAAAGGGTGAAATTAAATAATTTATATAGTGCTAAATGGGGGAAAAAAAAAACAGCTTCTAGGAAAAACAAACTGAAGAGAACTAGAAGGATAAGAGGAGAGCCATTCCCTGAAGAAAGTTATCTGGATGGGACAGAAATGGGCCCTGCTGTTCGTACTGTTCAGTCGCCAGGAGCGTCCAGCTCGTCTGTGGTCCCATGGACGGGGAGCCTGGTGGGCAAGGGCTCCTTGCTCTGCAGGATTCTCCGGGCAAGAAGACTCGGAGTGAGTTCCCATTTCCTCCTCCAGGAGATCTTCCTGACCCAGGGATCAAACCCACGACTCCTGCATTGGAGGCAGATTCTTTACCACTGAGCCACCAGGGAAGACTCAAATGGGAATTCAGCAAGTTTAGTAAATAGCGAAGTTACAGATCACTGGATCTGACACTGAAAAATGCACTTTTGAAAGACTCTTCCTATCTGGGAACTCCTATCCCACCTAATTATTCATGATCACATTATTTTCAATATTTTAAAAATTCCACTCAAGCAGTTCAAATTGTTTTTAATAGAATTAACATGTTGACATAATTTTCAAAATGATGGCAAGTAATTAAAAAAAAAACAACAGTACCTTTTCCAATTCTCTTGGTATTCGCATACACGTGTACACTCTTTCTCTTCTTTCTGTATACTTGGCCTCATTATGTTCAAGGAAGTACCCTCTGGTTAGTTCAGCGCTGAGGAACCTGAACAGTGAAAGCTCTACAAGAAAAAAAATGACAAAACAAAAAGAACAGCATTTATCAAGCGATTTCCATGGCTAGCTGGCGCCCCAGGTGATACATACGTAAAACAAGATGATAAAACAAAGTAATCTACGTTTTGGTGCCCAGAACTGAACCGCACATAAGCCATCAGCGGAAAGTGAGAAAACTGCTGTTTTTGTGTGATACGAACTGCACATGTCAGGGGAATATACCAGGGGCCATTGCTATAAGCCAGAATATAAGTCAGAAGTTCTCTGTGCGAGTCTAGTAAGGGGTCTTAGGTGATAGAGAGCCTGGGATGATGCAGAGTAGAAGGCGGGGCAAAAGATACTCATGGAGACACCCGCACAAATACACACAGAGTGGGTACCGAGTGCACACAAAACGGAGACACACACACACACACACAGAGCAGGTACCAAGTACATACAAAATGGAGACACATACACACACACACACAAACACACACAGAGTGGGTACCGAGTGCACACAAAACAGAGACACATACACACACACACACACACACACAAACACACACAGAGCGGGTACCAAATACATACAAAACAGAGACACACACACAAACACACACACAGAGCGGGTACCAAGTACATACAAAACGGAGACACACACACACATGCACAAACACACACAGAGTGGGTACCAAATACATACAAAATGGAGACACATACACACACACACAAACACACACAGAGCGGGTACCGAGTGCACACAAAACTGAGACGCACACACACACATGCACGCACACACACAGAGCGGGTACCAAGTACATACAAGACAGAGACACACACACACACCCCTACATGCACAGAGTGAGTACCAAGTACACATAAAACGGAGACACACACACACACACACAGAGTGGGTACCAAGTGCACACAAAACAGGGGACACACACATATACACACCTACACGCACAGAGTGGGTACCAAGTGCACACAAAACGGAGACACACACAGAGAGAGTGGGTACCAAGTGCACACAAAACGGGACACACACACATACACACCTACATGCACAGACTGGGTACCAAGTGCACACAAAATGGAGACACATACACAAGCACAAACACCCCCCACACAGAGCAGGTACCAAGTACATACAAAACGGAGACACACACACACACACCCCCCCACACGAGCCAAGTCACCCGAGAGGCGCTCCTCCAGGCCAGGAGTGAGCTGGGCTGAAGAACACACTTGACACCGCTACAAATTCTTCCTTCTTCTTCAGCCTCAGAGATGCTGCTAAGTCGCTTCAGTCGTGTCCGACTCTGTGCGACCCCAAAGACGGCAGCCCACCAGGCTCCCCCGTCCCTGGGATTCTCCAGGCAAGAACACTGGAGTGGGTTGCCATTTCCTTCTCCAATGCATGCCAGTGTCTAAATAACACCATTTCCCCAGGTGAAGGCTTCCCAACACGATGGTAACTGTGAGTCATACAAGACAGAACCTCAACCCCATCTGAAGACCGCACTCCCCGTGGACCTGTCCACCTGTTTTCCGTTCCTCTGATGCAAATTCACCCTCCATTCTCTCATCTCAGCTGAGGAGACAAAGGCCGGAGGAGGCTGAATGCTTTCCACTGGGCTGTATCTGGCAGACCCGGGATGGCAAGTAAGGCTGCTACCTGATCCCAACGTTTCCACCGCGTGGACCACGCTTCCCGGCAGCCCACCGCCTGGGCGACCTCTCGGCCCTCTCCCTTCTTCACTCCCTGGGAGGTCGCCCTCTCTTCCCGGACTCAGGACACCAAGGGCTGCAAAGCGTCCTCTCTGCTCCAAGCTGACCTCCTGCTTCCTCCCCAAACCCCAAGCTGGTGTTCCCTCCCACAGATGACAAGGCAGGGAGGTCAATTTCGCCCACGAGCGTCCACCTGCGGAGTTCCGTCTTATGTGACGCCAGGACTCAAAGGCTGCAGGGGTGGGGGAGAGCCCTAGGGAGACTCAGAAGTGGACTTACCACCTCTCTGTGGGCCTAAAACAGCTGACTTCCTCCAGCACTGGGGCAGACAGCAAGTTCCTCGAACAGGAGGTGAAGTGGCTTGCTTATGTGCAGAAGTGAGAGTCCCACCCACCCCCAAATTACAGATTTCTTTAAACACAAGATTCATAATCGACTTGGAGAGTCAGTGGTGCCATGAAAGCCACCTGGAGACTGAAAGAGGTGGAGAGAGAGCCCGACCTGTGCCTACTGCAGCCGGGCAGAGGCAGGTCCGACTGCACAGTGACCATGAGCGGGGCGCTCTCAGGACACTACGGCTGAAGCCGCGGACACAGGTGTGAACCCCACCGTGTGTGCCTCAAGGCAACCGCATCCGTGCGGAGTGAAGCTTCTGGCTCGGAACTTTCCAACACGTTGGTGGCTGGCTAGATCCAGCACAAGATCTACTGCCTGAAGGAGAGGGAAAAAAAGAGTGTTTTGTGCTATAAACAAGGACAGCTAAAATGGAAGAGAAAGACCAGTTAAGACTTGAACGCAGTTCGCTTTTCCAACTGGACAGAAGAGAGTCAGAAGAATATCAATTCAAGTGAATGAAAGCTGGGAAGCAACGGGACATTCAGGAAGCAGAGGAAACTGCGCTGGCACAAACTGGCACTGACGCCAGCGAGCGGGGTCACGAGCCCCGAGGGTCGCGTCACCAGACTCCCTGCTCTTCCTCCACCTGATCCTGAAGGGCTTGCGGGTTTGGTTGGGTGCTCTTGCTTCTTACGGGCTTCCCAGGTGGCACCAGGGGTCAGGAACCTGCCTGCTAATGTAGGTAGATGCCAGAGACAAGGGTTAGATCCCTAGGTGGGGAAGATCCCCTGGAGGAGGGCATGGCAACCCGCTCCTGTCCTCTTGCCTGGAGAATCCCACGGACAGACGAGCCTGGCGGGCCACAGCCCGTGGGGCCGCAAAGAATCGGATATGACTGAGCGGCTTCACACGCACAGACGCAGGCACCAGGGCAGGGCTCCTGTGAACTCCCGGCCACCCTTTAGCCCATATTGTTTCATGTGCCACCAGGTACCTTTTCTTCATTCTTCTTATCTTTCTTCCCTACACATACTCTCCTGGGGTGGTCTAAGGCCAAAACCATCACCTCAATCCTGACGTTGCCATAGCTTCCGCTTTCGACTTCTGAGCCTGGACTCCTACTTCCCACTGCCTGTGGCAACTCCACCTAGAATTTCCAAAGGCACCTTTAGCCAGCAAACTGCAATCCACCCTTTCCCCATTAACCCCCACGACTGCAGCCCCACCGTTAGTTCAGGGCTCACCAGTGACACAGCTCCAGGCTGGCAGCTGGGGGCCGATTCTGACCATCCCCTCCAGCCCCTTTCCAAGCCCTGATAACTCCTCAAAACGTTTATAAACTGTGCCCTCTTCTTCCAGACGCCGCCTGCATGTGGTCCTCCCACCTCTCTCCAGGTTACCATAGAGGCTGACCAGCGCCTGCCTTCTGCTCTTTGCTCCCCTAGGCCCCACCTGGCCTGGCCCGGGTCGGCACACACACAGGCCGGCGGCAGAAACCCTTCGAGGCTCGTGGCACCTCCAGGCGAGGTCAACACCCTGGCAGTGGCAACAGCAGAGCCCTGCCAACTTGGGCCCTGGTTATCTTTCTTTCCTGTCGCACAGCACGCCTGCCTCCCCTGAACGTCGAGGTCTCTGCTCTCTAGTTACAACACGTCTCACTGCGAGCAAACGCTGTGTGTCGGCTCCCTCTGTCCACTCGTGTGAGCACACAGGTGAGCCTCCATGGGCGAGTAACGCGCGGAGTCACCTGCTCCAGGAAGACTCCCCGGGTTTGCCCCTGGAGCCCGGGTACACACACACTCTCATCCGGTGTTCTTTCCCTCTGCACCCTCGGGACACAGCGCTAAAGTGGGCTCAGCCGACGCTCCCTGAATGAATGAGTGGCTCAAAGGAGAGGAAAGCAGTCACAGAGGAAGGTGTGGCAGAGAGCAAGAATCGGAAATGAGGCGGCAGAAGCAGAGCGCGGCAGTTTCTCGAGCACAGAGCCCGGGACTGGGGCAAGCGTGTTCTGAGATGTGGGCGCTCTCAGCAGGGAAGAGCTCTGGAGCATCCAAAGGACGGTCCCCGACAGGCACCTGCACTCCGCCCCAGGGGCACAGCCGGTAAGGGCCCCGGCTCACCGTCCACACGTAGTAAGGGCAGGGAAGGGAGCCGGGGGGCGTGAGCTAGCATCTCGGTGTGTGAAGGATTAGATAAACAGGCTGTCACACGAGTTTAACTTTTGAAAAGCAAATTAAGCCAAAAGGCTGGGATTAGCTGTCTGTGTGGTCAGGCCACTCAAGATGGCTGTCCTCTTGCTCTCTGTCCATCCGCTGACCGACCAGGGCCTGTTTCACCTGTGTCCCTGGCGCAGGGCTGACCTTCCTGCAGAGCCACCCCCGGCTCTAGCCTGTGCTGGTCAAAGGGCGGGGAGGGGCGTGGCCTTCAGCTGGTTTCCCTGGTTACCGAAGAGCCCCCCCCTCCCCAACCCCATCCATTTCAAACCACTGAGGTCTCTCCGTTGCCGAGTCCCGGCTCTTCCTTCGGTCCTGAACCTGGGCAAGCTCAGGCCGGGTGGGCCCATGGGCTGCAGCCCGACCCTGTACCCTTGTTTATTTAGAAAGTTATCCTCCGGGCCGGTGTCCTCCCTGGGCCCGCAGATGACGGAGCTTCCTCCACAGTGAGGGTTTTGTCCTGGTCCAGAGGAGGGCACAGGGAGAGCAGTCAGATGAGGGCGGATCCACACCGGTTCTGTCCCCACTGGTCCTGGGACCCCGCTCCACTCACAGATCTCGACGGTCACAGAAGAGGGAAACCGAGGCTTGGAGCGGTTTTACACCTGTTACCTGCTTGCCATTCACAAAGAATGTTCGAGCGACTGTGTATGAAAGGGTGTGAAGACCTCAGAGCATGACACGCTGTCTGGACCGCTCACTAGCAACTTCCCCTGGTCTAGAGCACTAGCCAATCCGAGTTTGCTGGCCACCTAATGTTTACTGCTACGTCTGCAATACTGCTTCCAAGGAAAAAAGGGAACACGTCTAACAAGCACATCTAACAAACTATATAACCTAAGGAACTTTCCTTAAACGAGTTTTAAAAAATTATAAAATATAAACCTATGAGGGAGAGTGTTTTAACTCTATTATAAATGTGGAAAAGGGATTCTGTGTCGGGATTCTACCTCTAGGAATGCAAGAATTTCAGATGTAAATACCAATTTTGATTCTCCAATGGAAAATTTAACAGTAAACACAAGCATTAAAGGATAAAACGTGTTTTGAGTACACAGTTCTCATAACCACGAGACAGGCTTTACCATCATGGCCATTTTATAGATGAAGAAACTGAGGCACAGAGAAGTGAAGGAGGCCTCCCAGGTCACAGAAGAAGCGAACAGTACAGCCAGCATTCAAATCAAGCAGTCCATCCCTAACGCCTGTGCTTTCTGGCACTAGATTATTCTATCGTCTTCAGTGCTTTTGTAAACAGGCCACTGTGTTCTGGAAAACTGGGAACCACCCCCTGACCCCATCTCTGTGCTCCCAGCACCCTGGGTTTACTTCTGTGATGTTACACTGTTTACTAAGCAGCTCCCTTGCTAGCCCTTAAACTTTCTGAAACCAAGCACCATGTATCCGGATCTTCCCCAAGTCCAGCCCCCAGTGAGCTGAGTGTAAGGGTAGGGTTTCCCTATCATTAACACCATACTAGTGGGTTGGAGCGGGAAAAGCAATGGCACCCCACTCCAGTGTTCTTGCCTGGAGAATCCCAGGGATAGGGGAACTGGGGGCTGCCGTCTATGGGGGCGCACAGAGTTGGACACGACTGAAGTGACTTAGCAGCAGCAGTGGGTTGGAGAACAGTTTTAAAAGAAACATTAAAGCAATACTAACAAAAGAACCAAGTTTCTTGGGGTGAGACAGATGGAAAGCTTTCCTGCCTCCCCCTCCCCACACTCCCCCTCTTGAACCCACACTCCTGAAGGACTGGCCCTGCTTAAGGAATTAGGGTCCTCTGCTTCTCTGGTGGCTCAGACCTGCCTGCAACGCAGGAGTCCTGGGTTTGATCCCTGGAGTGGGACGATCCCCTGGAGAAAGGAAGGGCCACACACTCCAGTATTCTTGCCTGGAGAATTCCATGTACAGGGGAGCCTGGCAGAGTCAGACACGACTAGGGACTAACACAGATGAAGCACCTGACTGAGGTGGCTTACAACGGTGCTGCACACATTACTTCAAAAAACCCTCACCGCAAGTCAGAGCTAAAGGCGCAGCTGACAGTGTTCACGTCTTTCAAATCAAGAATCTGAGGCTCACAGAGCTTCAGAGACTTGTCCAAAGTCACGGAAAAGCTAAGAGGCAAGTTGGGAATAGAACCCAGCACCGAAGAATTGATGCTTGCAAACTGTGGTGCTGGAGAAGACTCTAGAGAGTTCTTTGGACTGCAAGGAGATCAAACTAGTCAATCTTAAAGGAAATCCACCCTGAATATTCATTGGAAGGACTGATGCTGAAGCTCCAATACTTTGGCCAACTGATTCGACAAGCTGATTCACTGGCAAAGACCCTGATGCTGGAAAGACTGAAGGCAAAAGGAGAAGCAGACAGCAGAGGATGAGACAGTTAGACAGTATCACCGACTCGATGGACATGAATTTGAGCAAACTCCAGGAGATGGTGAAAGACGGGGAAGCAAGGCGTGCTGTAGTCCCTGGAGCTGCAAACAGCTGGACATGGCTGAGCGACTGCACACACTCTCCCCTGGACTGTAACTGCCATCCATCTCTCTGCCGATCATCCTAGAGAAGATGACTGAGCCCTGGCCTGGCTCCCATCTCCCAGGAGGAGCCTCTGATCCACACTGCAGAAGGGGCTTCTGCTGCGCTGTGGCCCGAGCTCCTCAGGTGTGGCGCGGCAGTCTGGTCCCCGCCCGCCGCCCCCCAGCCTTTGCCTGGTCACGGATACCTTCCTGAATAGATCTTCTCCGTCTGTTCTGGAGCCATTCGC
Organism: Cephalophus harveyi; assembly: GCA_006410635.1. Taxonomy (NCBI): domain Eukaryota; kingdom Metazoa; phylum Chordata; class Mammalia; order Artiodactyla; family Bovidae; genus Cephalophus; species Cephalophus harveyi. Next base: position 199,258 of record SJYT01069127.1, on the reverse strand, counting down.
TCTGCAGCACAGCTGTGTTTCAGTGCTTCTGTTTGTTGTTGCTATTGATTTAAACACTGTTTTCTCCATTATACGGATGGACCTGAACTCACCTGTCCTGCGATACTGGCAGGCTGCCTGGCTAATTATTCAGGAAGATGACTACTTTCTTTGACCTGTGGCTGCTACTCTTCAAGAACTCAGCTGGTTCAGTGGACCAGAGCTCCCACGGACAGCGGAGCTGGCGGGCGACCGTCCACAGGGTCGCAAAGAGCTGGACACGACTCAGGAACTGAGCACACTCACGAGGGGGCCTGAGCCTTCGCCATGCTGTGGGGGGGCTTCATTCCTTCTTAGCAAGAGTGACTTTCATTTGCTATGTCAAACATCTGTCTTTATAGTGTAAGTGCAAATTATTTTCCAAAATAAAATAACCCAATTGTTTGTCTTCTCAATACCATTTGAGCTTTTCAGATGTCAACCAACTTTAGATCATTTATCCAGTTCTCACCAACAAGAACTATTATTCAGTAAGTCTTTTAAAAATAGAAGTATTTCACTGTTTAATAGAAATAGGAGCTTCTACATTTGAATAAGTAAGCCTTGCCAGTTATAAACATTTAACACTAGGAAAATAATATCAATCATAAATCTGAATCAATTCCTCCAGATTATTTTTAATTAGTACACATCTACTACAGAATTGCCTGGTGATCCAAATTGAGAAAAAGTATAGTATAAATGGCTTCTTCCTCATACCTGAACAAAGAAATATTATGATTAACTATCTTTTGAGAGAGCTTGTTTTAGAAATAAGAACTCAGGATAAAAAAGTATTAATCTGAAGTAATGAGTAATCCTAAATATATTTACATGCTCAGTAATATGTCTAAATATATCTTTCTTAAAATAGCATTGACCATTAAAAAAATTGGAAAGTAATATTGGTTAACTGCTAAGACAATACTATGAAACATGCAAATCTCTATGATCTTAAATAATGTGATCCTTAATAGGCTTTACTAAAGTTACACTAAAATATTAGTTACAAGTTTATTACACAAATACAAAGGCACACCCTTATACAAGGCCAACTAGCAATCAATGATAGCAATCTTGCTTTCGTAACTCAAATACAGTACAGGTACCTTTTAAGCTGTTAAAGCTCTCAAACTGCTTATAAATAACCTCATTTAGGTAAGTAAATAACAGAAAAGATACTCATAAATTTATCTATGGAAAAACAGATACAAAAAGAGCGTGACTTTTTCCAAGGTTACAAGGTTACAAAGGACTAAAAATGGGAACAGAGTATCATCAGCTCGACAGGAAATGATATACAGCCTTTCAAAGACCTCCTTCATGCAAGCTTTCCCCAGAGTGGGCTGCAAATGAGCTTCCAGGACTGAATTTTGGAAGGCCGAACCAGACGGAAGCTTCACATCTTAAAAAAGGTCAAGATATTGACCTGGTCAAAGATCATATCATTGCTTTTTAGTTTGCAAGTACTAGTTAAATAAGGCAGGTGAGAATTTTAAAAGAAAAGCAATCATCTGTCAGAAGAAAAGAAGCTAATTTTACATTATCTGTATCAGGGTTGTGGGCACTCCAGGTAATTTCTTAGGCAGTTTCACAACTATTCTTAATTTCCTTTGTAGATGAGAAACTGATTTACTCTAGGGCATAATTTTCCAAATCACAGCCTTTAATCATCCATCAGGATAAGTCTCGGGCCACAAGCATAACCATTTAACATATTTTATAGAGGATGAGGACTGGTTAAATGAAAATGGATTTTAACATATTAAATTTTCAATTACAAACAGGACAGACATGGTGAATCTGAACCTTAGTCCCAGACGAAATCTTTCGTGAGGGCTGATAAAAAGGCGTCAGTTGGCTTTTCTGGGCTTTAGTTTTCTTTCCTCTGTTCACTCTCTCATGGAGGTAAGCAACAGGGCTAAAATGCAAAGAAAGTGAAGAGAAGCAAAAGGGGTGGTAACGAGTTTAAGCTCCAGAAGTGAAGAGTCACCACTGAGAAAGGAACGAAATGGGCCCCATGGCACTGGGGCCATTTACAGTCAGAAACCCGGATGTTCACCCATCCCCTATTCCAAGCTCTTTTGTTCTATAAGCAACACCTGTTCCTATACATACTCCAATACCTGCATTATATAGTCACTGCTTCATCTTCACCAGTAGAAGCTGTGTTTATTCTACACCAGGGCTTCCATTGTTAAGTCTCCAGTCATTAGGGCCAACTTAGATACTTCGGATACTAAGCCACTGAGTGGTGGAGTTATGAAACTGAGCCAAGTAGATTAGGCAAGCACAGAGTCTACAAACCAATTCAGCCGCCGAAACAAGCCAAGAACGGATTGCCTAATGCTTAGTCCAAAGTTGACTTGCTGGACCTAGATTCCTAAATGAGAACAGGATTATACAGAAACTCTACCACTTAGAACTTGTGCAGAGCAGTGAGGTGGGGACCAAGCAGGGAAACATAGCAACATGTACTTTTTTTGGTGGGGTGTGGCGGGTGGGAACCTCCTGGCTGGCAGAATCTTAGTTCCCTGTTCAGGGATCAAACCCACGCCTTTGGCAATGAAGGCGTGGAGTCCTGAAACCTCTGGATCAATAGGGGGAAGTCCCAGCAATATGTACTTATTATCTGGTCTTTTAGCAAAAACGACAATAGATGTTGGTCATATTTTGTTTTAATTTTTAAATTTATTTTTATTGCAGTAAAATATACATAAATGTTACCATTAACTATTCTTAAGTGTACACATTAATACATATTTTTTCAGAAGAAAAAAAGAGATGAATCTGCAGTTCGTGATGACTAATAAATATATCCACCAGAGTTCAAGACAGAGGACCATATGAGGCAACGGTGGAATAAATACACAGCAGTCGTCAGAGAGAGAGAACAAAACTGGGAGTGAGGAGTGAAACTAGCCATTCTAACCATGTTAGGATTTAAGTACCAGCACCTGAGAAAAGTCTCAGCCCACCACCAGGCTACTCACGACTCAGAGGGAGTTCAGTGAATGAAATGATTACAGGAGTTTAAGGGAGAAAAACAAAGCTTACCCTTGATGTAGCTGTATATATACCAACCAACGTACATATACATTCTACACACACACAAACACAGACAAGTACAAAATAAAACTAGGGACCTCAAACACTACGTTCTGAATTATTTTACTTGGACTGACAGGGTCTGACTAATCACCTAATCTGTATGTTCATTTACAGGATCTCGGATGGTTAGGACAGGCCAACAAACTTCTAATTTATAAAAGTCCTACACTCCTTGGGAGAAATGATAAAGGGGACTTTGGAACTAACTGATGCTTCAGGCCACCAAGACACTAAAATTCCGACTTTCAAAAGGCAAGACAAAGGTTGCCCTGAATTGGCAGGAAAGGAGGGGAGACCACAGTAGCAGAGGCAGCGCCAGAATATAAAAAATGGACGAAGTAACACCTTCAGTGCAAGCATCCAGTCTTGGGAGACACCTGACTCAGGAAGAAATGCTGCTCACAGGACCCTGGGTGGTGCCACTCCAAGGCCCTTGGCCCAGGGCAGCCCCTCGGGAAGAATTTTCTAAATTCTGGACAGGAGAGGAAGGAAAGGATGCTGAGCAGAGGAAGGGAGCAATGCTGGAGGGTCAGGGAGAATGCGCTAGGCACTGGAGCAGCCCAGGGCCTTCAGAATGACTGCAAGACTTCGAATCTCCAGTGAGGAGAGTGTGACCAGAGAGCATCAGGGTTAGGGAGTGGGTTTTGGCAGTGGCGAGAGCTGTGTGCCTAGCAGAGAGGGACAGACACCCGGGAGAGAGGACAAGGGGCCCACGTGGAGGCCAAGACAGAACAACGCTGGCTGGTGACTCCAGCTGAGACCTCCTGGGACCCTAAGTCCTGATCCTCAAGAGCTGCCACGCGCATCTCACCTCCACTGAACGGCTGGAACTACCCCAACAACCAGAGGCGGAAGTGTGTCCCTGATAACGACTTTCCGCAACTCTGAGTTGAAAGTCCAGCTTTAAACATGTTAAGTAAACCACCCTCAGTAACCCATGATGAGGAAGAATGCATGGGCGGCATGGAGTCTGTGGAAGTTCACAGTCACAGGTATCCAGAGGGATGGTGGGCAGGGCCACTGAAATGGGGCTAAGGGTCCCAGCATCTGTGCTCATCAAAAGGCTCCTGACAACGTCATTTTTTGTCTGTGCAGGCAACATTTATAATGTTGAATTTCCTGAAACTCATAAATACTTCAAAAAATTACAGTGAAACCTGGCCACATTGCTCTCTATTTGCACCAGAGTGCTTTTAATTTTCAAGTCCAAGTAAGTAAACAGACAGCTGAGAGATTTAATCCTTTGTCTTACTCAGATCTGACCAATTCAGAAAGTAAACACTCTCCCAAGCAGAAGTTTAAATTGACAACTTAATCAAACAGAGTTGAGAATTTTTAAGTGGTCCCATTGAGAAAGACAAAACAAGGCACAGCCTGTACTTAATTTTTCAAAGATAAAGATCTCTACAAAAGCTAACCTATGTCTAGTTCTGAAAATTAGCAAATCAATCACGATCTCACTTGATCAGACCAAGTTAGCGCTAAAGGGCTTCCAAGTCTTCCATACACAAGTACAGCCAATGATGCAGTTGAGGACTTAAACATTTATTGGCACGAACTGCAGGAAATAACGACCAACACAGCTCCTACTGTGGAGCTGAAACAATTTGTAGTTGGAAGAAATTCAAAGGGAGTTATGGCTCCCCTGATCTTCAACACTCAGAATTACGCCAAGAATTAAAATGCTATGATCACGCTACATTCAATGAAACATGCACCTCAATGTCATCCCTTCTTTCGAGCCTCATACAGAACTGCAGTATGAATACAAAGGCAACTTTTAAAAACTTCCTGTACACAAGACTAAAATCCCACAGCTGAAAGAAACAATACTAAAACAACAGGCTTAAAAACCAGTCACTGAAAGGAGGGTTCACAAGAGCTGCCTTTTCTTTTCTTTTTAAAAGTGGCTTAAGTTTCGCTTTAGGAAAAGTTCACAGGTAACACGTGCAGGAGTGCTAAATATTTATACCCTGGGCAGAAGGGCTGAAACTTCACTGTCATTACCACCGCGTTATCTGCGGCAGAAGAACACATTATTTAGAGAGCAAGTTAGCAGGTTCCGATGACTCAAGTTCGCTGAAAACAGAAGTCACCTTGGCACACAGATAATGAAATCCAGCCTCGCGCTGCTCAGTTCTGAGCTCGAGCCGGGGCTGGGGTGAGATGCTCGCCCACGTTATCGCGGCGGGAGGAGACCCCGGCGCTCGGTTTCGTCGGCTTGTTTTAAAGAGAGACCTTTCAGAGGCAGCGGGAAAAGGGAGCGGGACGAACGCCCCGGCCGCTGCCCCTCTCGCTCTCTCGGACGCACCTGGCCCTGTCTCTTATACACATCTAGATGTGTATAAGAGACAGAGGTTGCTGAGGGCGAGGTGGATGGAGCAGCACCCATGAGATTCAGGGCCCCAAACCCCAGTGGGCAGCCTGCCACAGTTACCCCGTTCTGCTGACGACCTGCGAAGTAGATGCAGCATGCTGCCATTCCCTCAATCTTGAAAGAAACCCTCTTGACCTCGCCCCTTCTCACTACTGCTGACTTCTCTGCTTCCCAGAACAATTAACACCCCAGAAATCCACTGACCTTGCCCCCCCTGCCCTGGCGGGGTCCTCAGCTCAGCATCTGACACAGTGTGCCCTCCTCCCCAAGCCTCAGTACCCGCCCCGATACACAGATCTAGGATCTGCCCCGTCCACACTTAGCCGAGGAGCCGGGGGCTTTCTACGTTTTTTTGTTTGTTTTTTTTTCCGCGCCCGCCGACCTCCTAAGGCCGCTTGTCGGCGGTAGGGTTAGGATGCGGCTCTCGGCCGCCCTCGCTCATCCACCGGGGCGCCCCCTCCTCACTCGGGGCGAGCGCCCGGGGCAGCTCGGGCGTGCGCGGAGCGCGGCGTCCGCCGCCGCCGGGAGTCAGGATGCTCCAGGCTCCGCGGAGGGGCCGGTCGCTCCGTTTAGGGGGTGGGGGGTTTGTGGCCGGTCAGTTTCTTGTCTGCCAACTAAAACCCGTGCCTCTGGGGGCTCCCTTCTGATTAAGGAAAACTGGAATTCTTCCCTTAAGGTTAAGTTGTCTGGAAGTTCCCTAGACCTCAACTGGAGTGCTAGAAAAGTGAAGTCACTTCAGCCGTGTCCGACTGTTTGTGACCACAGGCCAGAAGACTGGAGAGGGTTGCTATTCCTTCTCCAGGGGATCTTCCCAACCCAGGGATGGAACCCGGGAATCCCGCGTTACGGCCAGACGCTTTACCGTCTGAACCACCAGCGAAGCCCTGATAGATACAAGCGGGTGTGAACAGAGCAAAAATCGACCTCGTGGTGCTTCATCAGAGACCTTGAGGGTTCTGTTGTCGCCAGTGGGTCCCACCTGGTTGCGAATTCAGAGTGGGCTGTTCTGGGCTCCATACAGAGAGGACAGCAGCCTCACAGATTTAAGAGCAGGTTGAGAGGTAGGGGGCGAGGGACCCAGCTGGACCAGGGAGGCCGGGTAGATGGGAACTGGCCCTTGGGCGCCAGTGAAAGGAGGAACTGATGTCTTTGGAACATCCTTATCCTTCTTCAGAAAACGGAACCGTTGGGAAGATTGCATTTCTAAACATCCCTGTGACCACGAAATTCTCTTGTTTTGGTTACATCTGTCAAAACTGAGTTAAGAAATCAGTCAAAAACAAGTGCTCTGGTCAAATCTTCAGACTTATTTTGAAAATCAAAAGGTACTGAAAACTGTGTGGCCTCTGAGATTCCTTAAGGCTCGAATTCTGTTATTCTCTAATCTTTGATAGAGTAAAACCATCCTGTTCTATTATTTACCGATTGTCCAGGATGAAGGAAGCTTTTACTGCTTGTTGCTGTCAGTTCCCAATTCCTGTCTCACCACGTTTACTGGCTGATGGGCCCTGCTTTTAACTCCACAGGAGCTGGAAGGGAAGGAATTGTAAAGCCTGTTTCCTAAGGCAGCCAGTTGTAGGAATGGATTTCTCTCTTGTTCTGTAAGGGCCTGAAGAAGACAGGGTGTTCTAAAGGCCATCTTTGTCCTTTAAAATAGTCAGCAAAGGGAAGGAGTCTTGTGTGTCCAGGCCAGGTGTGAAGGTGTTTCAGCAGACGACCTAACCAGAAACAGGAAAGCTGAAACTGATAACTTTTCACCAAGTGGATCTTTTTACTGGCACTACATTATTTTCTCTGATGTTGTGTGAAATTGCACCGTTTCAAACAAACCCGTCTTGAAGTGGAACATGATAAAAAGCATTTTTGAGGGACTTCTACGGTGGTCCAGTGGTTAACACTCTGTGCTTCCAACACAAGGGGCTTGCATTCAATCCCTGATCCGGGAAATAAGATCCCACATGCTACTTGGCATGGCCGAAAAGAAAATAAAAAGCATTTTGAAATGTACATTAAATAACTTTTTCAGTTAACACTATTCTTTCCTTGTCTACTACTACTACTACTACTAAGTCACTTCAGTCGTGTCCGACTCTGTGTGACCCCATAGACGGCAGCCCACCAGGCTCCCCCGTCCCTGGGATTCTCCAGGCAAGAACACTGGAGTGGGTTGCCATTTCCTTCTCCAATGCATGAAAGTGAGAAGTGAAAGTGAAGTCGCTCAGTCGTGTCCGACCCTCAGCGACCCCATGGACTGTAGCCCTCCAGGCTCTTCCATCCATGGGATTTTCCAGGCAAGAGTACTGGAGTGGGGTGCCATTGCCTTCTCCTTTCCTTGTCTAGGTATTAATAATTAGTCAAATATCTTATTGTACATGAAAAGTTTCTTTGCATTCATTCAACCCATTGTCAGAATTTCAGAATCCAGGAAAAGGGTATTGTCAAATGTGTATTCTGTATCATCAAAAAGGCAAGTTACACATAAATAGTTATAGAGCATAGAAAACCAACAGTTCTCTGTGAACAATAAATAGAAGTTAAAATTTAATGTTTTCTTTATCAGTTGCAGAACAAAAGGTATAGGCTTAGATTTATAGTGCTACTGTTAGGAAATAATAGGAGTAGTTCAAAAAGACATGATAACCCTCACTGTTAAAGACACATCAAAAAGCGTATTGAGTTAAGGTATAAGTTAAAAGCAGGATCTGGTTGACAATAAGCTACAGGAATTGAACTTAAAACAGTAATTCAACAATTAGATGGTATGCTGTTAACATGTCACTGTATTAACTACTAGTGAAAGAAATAATTCATTGGTGGGTAATAGTTTCAATAAAGGAAAGTGACGGGCAAGAATGAGAAACAGAATAGTCTTTACATGTAAACAGTATAGAAAGAAAACCATTCAAGGAGTGGAGAAACTTCTTAAGGGATTTATACATTCTAATTATATTTTAATATGTACACATAACTGATTATGTAAATTCAATCAAGAGCTTGTAAATTGCTATACATATTCTTAATTAACTGTGTAACCTTTACCTAATGGTGGTAATATCTACCATGTAGCTGCTGTATTTTGAAAAGAGCAAAACAAAATGTTTTTAAAAAGAATGAAAATTGGGTGAGTAGTGTATATAGTCTAAAAAGTAAATCACATGACTTCATTTTTAATAAATGTTTAATAACCGATTTTATGACTATAGAAAATACATTGAACACATTGTATATAAACCATGGGTTCAAGCTCCAGAAAAGTTTCTAATGAGGTCTGTAAACTCTGGTTCTCAGTATCTTTCACTGGTAAATGGGGCAATACCTACACAATCAGTTCAGTTCAGTTCACTCAGTCTTGACCGACTCTTTGTGACCCCATAAATCGTAGCACGCCAGGCCTCCCTGTCCATCACCAACTCCTGGAGTTCACTCAGACTCACGTCCATCGAGTCCGTGATGCCATCCAGCCATCTCATCCTCTGTCATCCCCTTCTCCTCGCCCACAATCCCTCCCAGCATCAGAGTCTTTTCCAATGAGTCAACTCTTCCCATGAGGTGGCCAAAGTACTGGAGTTTCAGCTTTAGCATCATTCCTTCCAAAGAAATACTGCATACAGATTTCTCAAGAGGCAGGTCAGGCGGTCTGGTATTCCCATCTCTTTCAGAATTTTCCACAGTTTATTGTGATCCACACAGTCAAAGGCTTTGGCATAGTCAATAAAGCAGAAATAGATGTTTTTGTGGAACTCTCTTGCTTTTTCGATGATCCAGCGGATGTTGGCAATTTGATCTCTGGTTCCTCTGCCTTTGATAAAACCTACACAATAGTAGGAGCTAAAAAAAACAAAACAAAAGAAGATTTTCCTTTTTGTTCCTCCTTAGTGCTAACTTTGAATGCTTCCTTACCTCTTGCTTATCAACTTACCTCTTGATAATATTTCTGGTATATTGCCCCTAAAATATGTTTGGAATTAGCTCCATATACTTTTCCTGAGTAACAAAAACACCACGTGCTTTGCTAACTTGAAAGGACCCTGAATCTGGAGAAGCCAGGACTTTAGCTCTCCCATCAGAGTCTTTTGACCTAAGATGACACATGTGACATCTCTATGTTTCATTTTCTCCCCTGTAAAGCATTACACTAGATTACCCTGGTGTCCTCTTGTAGAATTTTGTGATAAAATCCTTCCTAACCCTTTGCAGATTCTTGGACCCCTGGATTATAAAAAGCTAGATATTTGCCTACACTCTCAAGATTTGTAGAAAAGTATGAAATCCTTAGTTATAGAGTTACTTTGTAATCAGGCCTAAAAGTTGAATGCAGGAATTTCAAATGCAGTAACTTTATTGGTAGAGGCTTCCCTGGTGGCTCAGTTGGTAAAGAACCCACTTGCCAATACAGGAGATGTGGGTTCCATCCGTGGATCAGGAAAGATCCACTGTAGAAGGAAATGGCTACCCACTCCAGAATTCTTGCCTGGGAAATCCCACAGACAGAGGAGTGTGGCAGGCTGCAGTCCATGGGGTCACAAAGAGTCAGACGTGACTTAGAGATTGAGCATGCAGGCACACAACTTTGTTGATAGCACATCAAAAGTGTGTTATCTTTAATGTCCCTTCTTCATGATCTAAGCGTCAGTTCTTCATCCCTGTGTGTGAGAACGGATGGTTCCCGCTGACCTTTCCAGTCCTAACCCCATTACTTTTATACATTTATAAATTTCCCTTACTGGACCCGTGCATACATAAGTCTAAGAATACTGCTTGAAGGTGGCATTGAACAGCAACTGAAAAGGTATTGGGTTGGCCAAAAAGTTCGTTATACCCAGTATTTGAGATGATTACTGCTGTAACATTCGTTTTGGTAGTATAGATTCAACCACTGAATAGAGTACAGTTGAAAAGAATTCTGCATTTCCCAGTTGAAATTCATTTCAGCAATACATGACTTCTATTCTTTAAACCATAAATACCAGGGATCTAATTCACAAAATGTAGTACTGAAGTTAATTCATCTGTCATTTTCTTTCTGAGAAAAAAGTATGAACTGATGTTTTTAAAAAATCCGAGCAGTTTTGCAACTGATGTTCTAAAGAAATAAAATATACTATGGGCCCCAGAACGAGGCTTTGCAGTAAATTTATGTGAGTTTATTGAATCTCTGAGTTTCAGTAATATTTCCTATCTTCAGTAATCATTTTTGGAGACTGATGCTTATTATGTTTTATCCCGGCTGGGCTTTATTCCATGAATTTCTAAAGAACATCAACTCAGTTTGTTTCTGGAAGATGTAGCACAAATTGAATAATGTGCCTTTGATTCTAATGTACCTGTTACAACTTAACTAAAATGGTCATGAGCAAAATCTTATTTCTAAAAGCTTTTTTCTGGCACAAGAATATAGGACTCAAACCATTTTAAACAAGACCTACTGAAAACTGTATTTTGTTACAAGAGATGCTTTATAAAAGACACTGTTCTGAAGACCTAAAAGTAGGTTCTGTTTATGTAATAAAAGTGTATGAACGTAAATCCATATTTTATTGGCTAATGAGACCTTTTATTCATGATCAGTTATAAGGTTTGTTTCATATTAAATTTTAAATTTCTGGAAAATTCTGAAATACTGATGGGAGAGACCATGGTGATGGCTTAGCGTCCAGATTTCTCTCTTTGAGGAGAAAGACATTGTTCATTTTTCATTATCCCAATTAAAAAAACACGTGTTTAGTGTGGTTTTAATCATTTAGTCAGAATCATTAACAAGAATCCATTTGCAGACTGAACTGTTGATAACTGTCAAAATCCTTCATTAGGATTCTAGCTACCAAAGGTTTTAATTTTAGGAATCATGCAGCAGAGAAGATTTTATTTATCACTTGGTTCATGTTGCTAGCCCTTTTGGATTTTGCCTTTCAGATTTTTTTTTGTTTTTATTGTCCTGTTTCCATTATTCCCTGGTGGTGAGTTATTTATTGCTTCTTCTGGCTAGTTACCGAGTCATAGTTGGTAGTCAGAAGACCTCACATGCTACTTAGGACAATTTTTCTTTCTTTTAGTGTCTCTAGTTGAGCTCTCTTGGATCAAAATAACTGAGTACAGTTTCTCTTTACTTCCATGCCCTTTTAAGTTCTTTTCTGCTGTGATCATGCAGTCGTACCCTTGTAATTAGTTTCCCTTCTGCTCATGAATCAGTATTTCCATTCCAATTTTTTTTTTTCCATTTCTCCTCTTTGTTTCTGATATAGTTAGAAGTGAATGTACCCCTTGGGTCTTATTAACATCGATTATTTAAATTTTGATTCTTCTTGTGCAAACCCAAGTATTTATCTCTTTTTGGTCTTTGATACCAAAATAATAGAGTCTCAAAATAATCCTTTTAAAAGGGTTTTTGTTATCTAGGCTTTAGAAATTTGTCTGTATGAGTTCAAGGCCTTGAATTTTCAAACTGCTTTTTAAAAACATCTATCGTAATCTCCTTTTCAATATTCTAAATTTACGTTTATATGTAAAATCCTTTTGTTGTTTCTGATATTTTTCTAATTTAGTATCAATTTCAAATACTGCACAACTTTTACCTCCTTATCTTCCATATGAATGCTTAATAAGTACCTTAACTTAGATGTACAGTTTCATGGAGAAAAACATTATTATAGCTAGTTCTTCAAAACAGCAATAAAAAGAAAACATGTCTTGTGGCTTTACTTTCTTGGACATTGAGCATTACTTTCTTGGGACAGTTTTATCCTCCTAATTATGCTTTGCCCAAGGTAATACTAGTATTAATTCACATTGCCTTGTGCATATGCCCACCGATGACAGATGTATGCTGGGGTTACAAACGTGGCATGGGGAATTCACACATAAATATCTGATTGCTACGGAAACAAGCTAAATCAGAGGCTGGTCATTGTTTATCATCTTTTGACTTTACCTCTGACCTTTTGTCCATATTCTTAGCTCTGTAGTAACACAATATACAAATAAAAATTCATTTCTAGTCCTGCAAGCTATTTTTACTATTTTATTCAGTTTTAATATGTATTACTCTGGAATTTATGATCTGACATGGTTAGCTAGATATCCTTTTTCTAAATATTGTTAAGTTTCATGCAATCTGAGTTTGTTTTTACAAGCTTATTATTCTCTTTCACAGTTTCCAGTTTATCTTAGTGCAGACAATAAAATCATTCTTGTACTAAGTAATTACAGGTTCAAAAATAAGTTGATTCTGGTGAGTTTGGGCAACTTAATATTCATTCTAAATCTTCAGCCATTTGTTTCCTTCTAACATTGTACTAACGTTCCATAGAGAAGCCTCATTGGTACAATATGGTCCCTTCACTGGTATTTTATAGACAATGTTCTGTTGTATGGAGAATAGTATAATTGGCTTTTCCCTTGAAACCAAATCATTTTCTTTGTATTTGTGGGGATTGTTAAGTTGTATTTTTAAAAACAATATATTAGGAGTGTTGTTTTTTTTTTTTCAGAATTTGTAATTTTTAAACTAAACTTTCAGATAGGCACTGTCCGTTGATTTTTAAGGGACTTGTATAAACACACAGGTGGATTCATCCATGCGAGCATTTATTTCTAGCTAGCTGATGGCTTTCTCAAAACAATCTGTTTTACTTCTGTACCAGAGTGTGTGGCATCTTTATTCAGGACTAGACCTTACAAAGGCTTTCCTGGTGGCTCAGATGGTAAAGAATCTGCCTGCAGTGTGGGAAACCTGGGTTCAATCCCTGGGTTGGGAAGATCCCTTGGAGGAGGGCATGGCAACCCACTCCAGTATTCTTGCCTGGAGAATCCCCATGGACAGAGGAGTCCATAGGCTCACAAAGAGCTGGACATGACTGAGTGACTGAGCACAGCACAGATTTTACAATCTGGCTTTCCCATTGGCTTCCCAGGTAAAGAACCTGCCTGCAAATGCAGGAGACGTAAGAGACACAGGTTCGATCCCTGGGTTGGGAAGATCCTCTGGAGGAGGGCTGAACAACCCACTCCAGTATTCTTTTCTGGAGAATCCTATGGACAGAGGAGCCTGGCAGGCTGCAGTCCATAGGGATGCAAAGAGTCAGATGTGACTGAAGCAACTTAGTACAAGGATGGGACAAGTACAAACTAACATCAAGTGATGGCAGTAGGCTGGAAAAGATCTTCACTGTGTCTGAAGACGTTACTAGTTGTCCTTGGGATGAGCTCTGGGTCTTAATTCCCTGTTAGCAGGGGACGGGCTATATTTTCTTGAAGTTTCCTTTCAGTTTTAGACTTAGGAGGTTTTAAGTATGAATACCTCGAGGGTATTTTAGGTTGAATTTAAATGTCGACTTAGCATAAAGCTTGTAATGTTATTTTTCTTCTGATGAAGTCAAGTTCCCTATTCTAAATTATAATGCTTATCTTAAATTGCATAAAGGTAATTTAATCCACAGACTTCAGTATTTCCTATTCAGCAAACATTCGTTGGGTGTTTTTGATGTCGGTTATTATACAGAACCCAAGAGTAACAACGGCAAATGACATGTGTTTCCTGTCTGCAAGTAATTGCAGTATGATAAGTATCAGGGCTTCCCTGATGGCGGAGCCACAGTGGCTCAGTGAGTAAGGAATCATCTGCAATGCAGGGAACACTGGTTCGATCCCTGGGTCAGGAAGATCCCCTAGAGGAGGGCATGACAACCCCCTCCTGCCCCCTCTTGCCTGGTGAATCCCATGGACAGAGGAGCCTGGTGAGCTACAGTCCCTAGTGTTGCAAAGAGAAAAGGCTGAAGCAGCTAAGCACGCACACACACACATGGTAAGTATCACTGTAGAGGAATGAATGAAGTGCTGTGGTAGTTCAGAGGGGAGATGGAATAAATCTGCTGGGGGTGCGGGGTGGGTAGGCTGGGGCGGGCAGGACAGTTTAGAAGCAAGTGGCTTTTGAACAGGTCTTGGACGATGCCCTAGTGGCGCAGCTGGTAAAGAGTCCGCCTGCAATGCGGGAGACCCTAGTTCGATCCCTGGGTCAGGAAGATCTCCTGGAGAAGGAAATGGCAACCCACTCCAGTATTCTTGCCTGGCAAATTCCATGGATGGAGGAACCTGGTGGGCTACAGTCTAAGTGGTTGCAAAGAGCTGGACATGACTGAACAACTTCACCTGGAAGATGTGTTTGTCAGGTGGAAAACGGGGCAGCGGGAGATGGCTAAAAAGGCCTTAATGGGCAGATGGAACAGCACGGGTGGAGGGAGCAAGGCAGGAAAATGCAGTGTTTGAGTGGAGGCTCAAGACTAAGTTTGTTTCCAGGGCTAAACCAGGCTCCTTTGTCCATGGGATTCTCCAGGCAAGAGTAATGGCGTGGGTTGCCATTTCCTCTTTCAAGGGGTCCTCCCGACTCAGGGATCGAACCCAAGTCTCCTGTGTTACAGCTGGATTCTTTACCACTGACTCATCGGGGAAGCCCCTGTTTCCTATGTATGAAGTTTTATTCCAGGAAATAGTGGAGGACAGAGGAGCATGGTGAGCTACAGTCAATGGGATCGCAAAGAGTGGGACTTGACTTAGCCCCTGAAAACAACAACAAGTCTTATTCTCAAAGTCCAAGTCTCGTACCTGGTTAACTTTTATTGACATCTTTTTTTTTCTAAAGATTTATCACAGTATGTTTACAGAACAAACATTTCCTAAAGATGTGTTTTGTTTTGTTTGGCTAGAAGACAAAGGATTAGGTATTTGACAGGGAATCACAGGGGCAATTTAATGATAAGCAATTTATTCTTTACATAGAGAATATCACATTTCACCTCCAAGCCCCAAATCTTTCAGTCTATTGAAAGAATAAAAGGGATGACAGCTTGGAGGTTGCTCTTTGGAACATTAAAGCTCTAGATTATTTTGAGTAATTATAAATATCAGAAAGAACACTATTAAATGTTATGTCTGAGTCTTACCCCTCTCCCCCCGACAGTTCTGGGGTGGGGTAAGAACTGTACGTCAACTTGGAATCAGGCTGTTTGGAGCCATTTAATTTAGACACTTACTGTTTTAATATAAACACTTTTTCTTTGGCAGGCAGTGTACAATTTTAATTAGCACTTGGAACACAGCAGAATAGGTTGACAAGGTACACGACAGGAAGAAATGTGTTCATGATGGCCTGCCCGAGGACCCTGGCAGTGTCCAGCAAAGCGGCTTCCAGCCTTGTGCCCGACACTTCTGAGAAATCACCTCCACTGGCACTGACCCTCTTACACGTTTAATCACTTCAGTGTTTTGAAATGTCGAACTGCTGGCATTGGGCGCTTTGTCATCTAAACGACACTTGGAGGGAATATTAATTTCTTAAGCCTATTATGATGCAGCAACCGGTATATGAGAAAACTAAACTCGTTTTCTACATCTGCCCAAGGATTTGCTTCCCAGCTTTGCCAGTCAAGCTCTTAGTCATCCCTTAAACCCTAGCTGGAATATCCCTCCTCCCAGTCTTTCCGAACCTCCGCTTTCCCTGTGGCCAGTCTGTTTTCTGTATGTACCTATTATCCATGCACCTGCAACTGCATTGTTATTTATGTTTAGTAATTTTACTTGCTTGCTTGGCTGCGCTGGGTCTTCGTTGCTGCGCGGGCAGGTCTCAAGTTTCCGAGACCTGGGGCTCAGTGATGGCTCTCTCTAGTTGTCGTTCGTGGGTTTCACGTTGCAGTGGCTTCTCTTGTTGTGGAGCACAGGCTCTAAAGCACAGGCTCAGTAGCTGTGGCACGTGGGTTCTGTGGTATGTGGAATCTTCCCGGACCAGGGATCAAACTCGTGTCTCCTACATTGGCTGCTGCTGCGGCTGCTAAGTCGCTCCAGTCGTGTCCGACTCTGTGCGACCCCAGAGGTGGCAGCCCACCAGGCTCCCCCGTCCCTGGGATTCTCCAGGCAAGATCACTGGAGTGGGTTGCCATTTCCTTCTCCAATGTGTGAAAGTGAAAAGTGAAAGTGAAGTCGCTCAGTCGTGTCTGACTCCTAGCGACCCCATGGACTGCAGCCCACCAGGCTCCTCCGTCCATGGGATTTTCCAGGCAAGAGTGCTGGAGTGGGGTGCCATTGCCTTCTCCTCCTACATTGGCAGGTGGATTCTTTACCACTGGGCCACCAGGGAAGCCCTACACTGTCATTTTTTAATGCGTTGCTCTCCTGTTGACTCTCAACACCATATCTCTAGGAATTGTGTCTCCTTATCTGTATTTTGTTTGCATCTAATTCAAAGACACTCCATCAATTCAGACGCTTAGTTGTGTCTGACTCTTTGTGACCCCGTGGACTGTAGCACTCCAGGCTTCCCTGTCCATCACCAACTCCCGGAGCTTGCTCAAATTCATGTCCATGATGTCAGTGATGCCATCCAACCATCTCATCCTCTGTCATCCCATTCTCCTCCAGCCTTCAATCTTTCCCAGCATCAGGATATTTTCCAATGAGTCAGTTCTTTGCATCAGGTAGCCAAAGTATTGGAGCTTCAGCTTCAGCATCAGTCCTTCAAATGAATAGTCAGGACTGGTTTCCTTTAGGACGGACTGGTTGGATCTCCTTGCAGTCCAAGAGACTGTCAAGAGTCTTCTCCAACACCACAGTTCAAAAGCATCAATTCTTTGGCGCTCAGCTTTCTTTATAGTCCAACTCTCACATCCACCCATGACTACTAGAAAAACTGTAGCTTTGACTTAGACCTTTGTTGGCAAAGTAATGTCTCTGTTTTTTAATATGCTGTCTAGGTTGGTCATAGCTTTTCTTCCAAGGAGCATGCGTCTTTTGATTTCATGGCTGCAGTCATCATCTGCAGTGATTTTGGAGCCGAAGAAAAAGTCTCTCACTGTTTCCATTGTTTCTCCATCTATTTGCCGTATGGGAAATAGTGATGGGACCATATGCCATGATCTTCGTTTTTTGAATGCTGAATTTTAAGCCAGCTTTTTCACTCTTCTCTTTCACTTTCACAAGAGATTCTTTAGTTCTTCTTCACTTTCTGCCATAAGGGTGGTTTCATCTGCATATCTGAGGTTATTGATATTTCTCCCGGCAATCTTGATTCCAGCTTGTGCTTCATCCAGCCCGGCAATTCTCATGATGTACTCTGCATATAGGTTAAATAAGCAGGGTGACAATATCTAGCCTTGACCTACTCCTTTCCCAATTTGGAACCAGACCCAATTTGGAACAAAGACACTACATGATGGAATAAAAAGAAGATGCACTTTATGGTTAAACTGTTACAGGTTTAACCTTAACTGCTGTTTACTTTCCGTGGAAACTTGGACAAGTTAGCTGACTTCTTTGTGCTTCCTTCAATAAAAGCAGTAATGCCTGCTGTGCAGGATTGTTGCGAGGATTAAATACGATCCATCCTTCTGTTTGACAATCACATAGAGAGGGCGTCTATTACACATGGGCCGCTGTACTCTGTACTAAGAATACAGTGGTGAATGAGGCATGATTCTCCCCCAAGGACTTTATGATTTATTGGACAAGAAACCAAGCAACTGCAATGTCATTCTTGAAGGACGTGTAGGAGTTCCCTAGCACAGGGATTCCTGAGTTTGGGTGAGGGCAGCAGGATTTGAGGTCTAAGGGGATAACGTGAACTGCTCTTGCATCAGAGAGAAGATGGCAGGTGAGGACGCAGAGAGAGCCGTCGTTGACCAGTGGATGTGGGGTTGAGGATGGAGATGTAGAAACCCATGAGGGCCCCTGCGTGCCAGGCATGAGGCAGAGGGAACCTATGATGAATGTGTGATCAGATGAGACATTCAGAAAGCTCTCCCTCCGTCCAGTGAGTGGGAGTGGTTTACCATAGTCTCGGAAACCAAGAGGACCAGTTAAGAGGCTGCCGCGCTGAAGTGCCGTAGCTTCCATAGCAGCAATCATAGTGGGGATGGAGTGATGGGACCACATCATCGAGGGACATTTAGGAGCCAGGAAGCTTCCCTGGTGGCTCAGACGGTAAAGCGTCCTTCTGCGATGCGGGAGACCCAGGTTTGTTCCCTGGGTTAGGAAGATGCCCTGGAGAAGGAAATGGCAACCTATTCCAGTACCCTTGCCTGGAGAATCCCATGGGCCGAGGAGCCTAGTTGGCTACAGTCCATGGGGTCGCAAAGAGTCAGACACGACTGAGTGACTTCACTTTCCTTTCCTTTTCCTTTAGGAGCCAGAAAAGGCAGGATGTGATCAGATACGGTGAAAGGGCGGGGAGGGGAGTGAGGGAGAAGAAATGATGTGGGATGTAAGTGGGGGAGGAAAAGAGAGTCCTGTTTGGAAACTGTGGGGTTTGAAGTACCCACGAGGGAGTGTGGGACATTTTGACTTCATCGTTTTCAGCTCTTGTATGTTTAGACCCTGATGGGTTTTGTTCTGGAATGTAAACACTTCTGTTAGGATGATATCAACACTGATGAATTCTGTGAATGCCATGGAGGCAATTTAATTCCTTGATCCACTTTCTCTGCAGCATATTACAACTGTTTCCACCCTTTTCTACTTTCATTTTCATCTTACCAATATTATTTGCATCACGATAAAATCTTTCTCATGTACCTTTCATAAGGAAGACATGATTTTTCAACCTCTTTTTTTTCATCACTGTAAAAGTTTTATAGATCATAGTTTTTTCTATGGCAAGATTCCTTTTAGGTCCACTTTTTTTTTTTTTTAACCATGCCAAATTTTTATATATACAAACTTTAATCAAGTCTTTTTGATCTTTCATTAATCTGTAAACTATATATACATATTTATTTATTTAACCATTTGCTGATTTAGCTATTGTCCACAGTAGTTTGCTTTTCTTTTTTAACCTAACCCAATATTTTCTGAAAAAATTTTTGTGGTTTTTAAATTTAGCAATGATATATGATCCTCAAGTCAGCTTTTCATCTGTCATAAATTTTTCTGCATCTCATTTTCAGTGTCTGACTCTTCATGACCCCCATGGATTGTAGTCCACCAGACTCCTCTGTCCATGAAATCTTCTAGGCAAGAATACTGGAGTGGGTTGTGATGTCACCCATCCCTAGGACCTTCCCGACCCAGAGATCAAACTCAAGACTCCTGTGTCTCCTGCATTGCAGGCAGACTCTTTACCATTGAGCTTCCTGGGAAATCTGTTTCATTTTGGCCCTTGTCAGCTTCATTTTGGTCCTTCAAATCAAACTGCCTTCCAATGACAGAATAAAAGCGGCCTATTTCAGCCCACTAATAGCCAAGGATGGGTGCTCAGGAAATAGCATATGTATTTAGGTATGGCAACTGGATAGAAATTGCGGCCAAATGTAGATTTGGGTGTCATTTGCATTGGTGTTGAGGACAAGGGAATGGGTGACGTCTCCCAAGGAGGGAGTATGATAGGAGAGCACCCAGGAAAAGTAGGAGGAGCACCAGCATTCCAGAAAGTTGGAGGAGCCGGAGAAGTCCATGGAGGAGAGGCAGAAGGAAGCCGGGCGGAGGGCGTCACCATGGAAGGCGTGTCGAGGAAGAGCAGTGGTCAGCGACGAGGGCGCAGCAGAGGGCGTGCAGGACCCTCGTGAACCTGTCCTTTAGCGTGAGCAACAGTGACACCGTCATTGTCACGAGCAGGAGAGAAACACAGCGGTGGTGGGGGGGACTTACAAGAGGAGTGAGAGGGAAGAGAAGACGAGGATTAAGTTGTCCAGCCAACCGTGGCTGCAGGAAGGCAAGCCTGTTTGCTTCTCTGTTGATTGGTTTATTTATTTCCTTTTAACAGAAGAGAGATGGGCTTCCCTTGTGGCCCAGTGGTAAAGAATCTCTCTGCCAACCAGGAAACTTGAGTTTCATCAGTGGGTCGGGAAGATCCCCTGGAGAAGGAACTGGCACTCACTCCAGTATCCTTGCCTGGGAAAGCCCATGAAGTCACAAAAGAGTCCGACACGACTTAGCGACTAAACCAACAACAAACAGAAAAGAGGCTTGAGCGTGGTTAACGGCCCGTGGGTTGGAGCGAGAGAATGAACATGCAGGAGAATTGGAAGGGGATCTCCAAGGACAGTTAAGACCCCAGTCCTTTCCAGGGGGTGTGATCTGACATCAGTCTTGCTGCCTAAAGCTCTGTATCCAGTGAGTCAGCAACCCAGCGTCCCCAGAGAAGTAACCGTCATAAATCAATTGGCCTGTCTGGTTTGGTGTCCCAGTTAATGTTGCCATGCCTTACTGGGCCTGGAGCTCTGCCTTGAACTATCGCCGTTTGATTCACACTTAAAATCCTTAGTCAGGGGAGTTTTATCTCTCCTCTCTAAACCCACGATGCTGTCATACGCCTTGACCTGCTGTAGTGGATGTTCAGTTGCCATGTGGCTTTCCAGGTGGTGCTAGTGGCAAGAACCCGCCTGCCCCTGCAGGAGACAGAAAAGACGGGGGTTTGATCCCTGAATCGGAACAATCCCCTGGGGGAGGAAATGGCAACCCACTCCAGTATTCTTGTCTGGAGAATCCCATGAACACAGGAGCCTGGCAGGCTACAGTCCCATAGGGTCGCAAGGATTCGGACGCAACTGAAGCGGCTTAGCACGCACACATGCATGTTTTGACATCGACCTAGAATCGCTGCTCACGGGGCATGGTGCTATGACCCTGCCCATCCCTGCTTCTCCCATTTGCTCTCAGACTGCACAGTACTTGGGTTGCCTCACAAAAAAAGGAGGCCGGAGGTAACACATATCCGCTATGCATCCTCCAAGCTCCGCCCCCCACCCGCCCCCCAGCCCCGGACGGTAGGTGCTTACTTGCACTGAGCGCTGTGGTGAACAGTGGGGTTAAAATATGAAAACACACTGTTCTAGCCCTCTCAGAGCTCACAGCCCAGCAGGTGAGTTAGCTTGCAATAATGAGTGAGTGAGTTGCAACAATGTGTGAAAGTGGACGGGGTAAAAAGCCAGCAGAGACGCGCACGCACACTCATTCATGCTCAGTCGCTCAGTCGTGTCTGACTCTCCGCCACTCTGTGGGTTGCAGCCCGCCAGGCTCCTCTGTCCATGGGATTCTCCAGGCAAGAATACTGGAGTGGGGGGCCATTTCCTTCTCCCGGGAATCTTCCCGACGCGGGGATCAAACCCTCACCTCCTGCAATGGCAGGCGGATTCTTTATCACTGAGCCACCTGGGAAGCGGAGACGGGTACATGGCCTTAGTTATTATTATTATTATTATTATTATTGTAGAATCGGTGTCATCTTGGGCTTTCCTGGTGGCTCGGTGATAAAGAATCCTGCCAGTGCAGGAGGTGTGGATTCGATCCCTGGGTCAGGAAGATCCTCGGAGAAGGAAATGGCAACCCACCCCAGTATTCTTGCCTGGAGAATCCCCTGGGCAGAGGAGCCTGGTGGGCTACAACACATGAAATGCACTCTTTTTTTTTTTTTTCAAACTTTAAAGTTTTAATTTTGTATTGAGGTATAGCTGATTAACAATGTTTTGATAGTTTCAAGTAAACAGCAAAGGGATTCAGCCTTTCATATACGTGTATTCATTCTCCCCCCTCCCCAACCTCTCTCCCATCCAGGCTGCCACATCCAGGCTTAACGACCATGTGCTATACAATAGGTCCTTGTTGGTTATCCATTTTAAATATAGC
This sequence comes from Cephalophus harveyi, assembly GCA_006410635.1. Classification (NCBI taxonomy): domain Eukaryota; kingdom Metazoa; phylum Chordata; class Mammalia; order Artiodactyla; family Bovidae; genus Cephalophus; species Cephalophus harveyi. The sequence goes on along the minus strand of SJYT01069127.1, from coordinate 177,150 downwards.
CGTGTGTACATGACTCCCCAGACTCCTTAACTATCCCTTCCCCCGCCCAGCCCTGCCACCCTAAGTTCCTTTTCTAAGTCTGTGAACCTCTTCCTGTTTTGTAAGTGAGCTCATTGGTATCACTGTTGATACATATGAAATGCACGCTTTCCCCCATGTTGTCCTTTCACCTGCCAGTTCACATAGACCCAAAGGTTAAGTTTGTATTAGAAAGTCAAACAGGTTTCAGGACTGTGACTACCTTCACAAAAACGTGTCTCCTGTAGCAGCTGACACAGCTACCACCTCCAGGACTTCGAAGACCCCTGATTCTCTTTGCTTCCTTTGTATTTCTAGCGAGCCTCCCTCCACCCTGTCCCTGTTCTGACCCTTCTTTGCTTTGTTTTTCTGCTGTTGTTTTGCCTTTAGGACAAAGTGCAGGGCACTTCCCTTGGCTGATCTTGAGTCGACTGTGTTTGTGTGACCTCCTTGGAATTTCGTTCTGAATTAAAGAAAGGTGGGCCGAGCGATCATGAGTCCTCCCGGACAAGCTTTCAGCTTCTGCCTTTGCTTCGTGTTGCCCTCCCAACCCCACAGAGATGCCGCTGCCTCTGGGTCTTAGCACAGACACCCGGTGTGGGGTGACCCTCTGGTGGGTCAGGACGGGGCTGGGGGAGCTCAAGGAAAATCAGAGATGCCCTACTTTTGTTTCCTTGCACCAAGCCAGAGTTCCGCTTGTAGAGTGCGTGTGTCTAATGAGCTTGGAAAGAATCAGAGATACTGAGCGTATCTTTCATCCCCTAAATCGAACTGTGCGATCAACCCTGCATGCAAGTGATCTGTAGACTAATTTAATACTAACTTCAGACCCATGGGCTTCCCTAGTGGCTCAGAAGGTAAAGCATCTGCCTGCAATGCGGGAGACCAGGGTTCAGTCCCTGGGTCAGGAAGATCCCCTGGAGAAGGAGGATTTTCCAGTACTCTTGCCTGGAAAATTCCATGGATGCAGGAGCCTGGTAGGCTCCTGCAAAGAGTCGGACACGACTGAGCGACTTCACTTTCACTTTCAGACCCACGGTAGGTTGCTGGGAAGAGGAAACCCTCACCCCATCCCAGAGCGGGCTCCCTTCCTGATGTGTGTCTCAGTTCCTGACCTCGTCCCCTGCCAGAGAACGGGTGGGGCTGAGGCTGGGCGGTGTTCACCGCCCGTCTTTATAGGTCGGGCTCTGCACAGCCTTTCTACACGGCGTGGGTCTCCCCTCTCCGCCTCCCATCGTCTCCCTGCCTTGCTTGGAGCGCAGGTCTCAGGCTGGGTTCTGCCTGGAGAGTCCTGGCCTCGTGTTCAGTCCATTCCTGGCATATTAGCGGGATCCTCTCATTCTCGGGACCCTAGACATCGTTTTCTCGCTCGTCTTCCCTCTTTCCTGGTGCAACGGTGGGGCAGTGAGTGGTGGACAGACAAGCATTTGAGGTCTACCCTCCTCATCTGCTCCCCAAGGCAGTGAAACCCACGGGCACCACCTCCCCGCTCCGATGGGGTCAGGGGAGCAGAGACAGAGGGTGGGACGCTCGTGGAGAAACAAAGGCACAGTTTACTGTCTTCAATTAGGATCCTGTCCTGCGAGCCCTGAACACTCACGGCAAAGAGGGTGTCTCCTAAATATTTAGAAAAAAACTGCTTCCGATGTAAAAACAATCTGGGGGCATGACAGACTCCTTGGCGCATCGGAGGGGGAAGTCCCTGCGGCCGGCGGAGGGGCGGGATGGGGGGTACTGTCGCGCCAAGCCGCTCTGCCCTTCCGGCTCTCCTGCCTCTTCCTCTGGGCCCCCTCCTCCTGAGCCACGTGGCCCCCTGCTCCACGCAGACCCGTCTTTCCCTGCCTGTGTCCTCCTCCCATCCCATAGACATCCTTGGAAAGCCCTTTGGAGAGGACCGGCAGGCCCCAGTCAGACCCCCACTTTGGGGGGTTTGTCCAGCAGGCCATACGCCACGTTTTGACTTCTCCCTAGGGTTTACTTTCGTAAAATATCTCCTTTTAATTTCTGCGATTTTTTTTTTTTTTACACATTAAGTTTTACTCTTGGAACACACGATTTGTGTGATTCCAAAGTCAAGAGGAGAGAGTCATCCCCAGGGCCCCATTGACTCCCTCCGGTGCTCTGTCCCCCTCTTGCCTCTGCAGTCTGCAGGTAACTCAGGCTGTGGCTGCAGATAGCCTTCTACTGTTTCTTTCTGCGAATATAAGAATATATATAGGAAACACGGCATATGACTTACCGGGTTGCACCTTGCTTTTTTGCACATCATTTATCTCAGCTTCCATATTGGTATATGCCATTGACCTCGTTTTTCTTCAAGGTTGAATATACAGGATTATGAGAATATATCCGGAGAAGGCAATGGCAACCCACTCCAGCACTCTTGCCTGGAAAATCCCATGGATGGAGGAGCCTGGTAGGCTGCAGTCCATGGGGTCGCTAAGAGTCGGATACGACTGAGCGACTTCACTTTCACTTTTTACTTTCATGCATTGGAGAAGGAAATGGCAACCCACTCCAGTGTTCTTGCCTGGAGAATCCCAGGGACGGGGGAGCCTGGTGGGCTGCCGTCTATGGGGTCGCACAGAGTCAGACACGACTGAAGTGACTCAGCAGCAGCAGCAGCAGCAGCAGCATGAGAATGTATCATAGTTTATGGGCTTCCCGGGTGGCTCAGTGGTAAAGAGAGAGCTCCTGCAATGCAGGAGACAGAGGATATGTGAGTTCCGTCCCTGGGACGGGAAGATCCCCTGGAGGAGGAAATGGCAAACCACTCCAGTACTCTTGCCTGGGAAATCTCATGGACAGAGGAGCCTGGCAGGCTATAGTCTTTAGAGTCACAAAGAGTCAGACACAACCGAGTGACTGAACAACAGCAGCAGTCACAACATCGTAGTTTATAAGTCCTCTATGGATGGTGGTTTGGATTATGTCCAGTGCTCTGCTGGTATAAATTATGACACAATGAATAAATAGCCTTCTCCCTTTGTCAGTGACTTCCTTTAGGTAAAACCACTAGGAGAGTGGATAGTAGGGCAGGAGGGAGGAATAGATGGAGAGGTAGAGAGAGAGATGCTTGATTGTTTTAAAAGATGCTGCTTAGGACTAGAACATTTTTGCAAGAAGCCCCCAATATGCCGTTGGGAATCAGCTGGCATTCCAAAGCATTTTCTCTTCCCAATGGCTTTTGTGTCTTGTGAGAGAACCCTGAGAACTACCCCAATCCGTCCACAGGCAGCAAATTAATGGGGGACTCTGATTTGTTTCCCCTTCATGGATCACAGCCTTGTTGGGGTCAAAGGGCTTGTGTAACTCAATGAAGCTAGTAGCCATTCCATGCAGGGCCACCCACGACGGAAGGGTCATGGTGGAGAGTTCTGACAAAACGTGGTCCACTGGAGGAGGGATCGGCAAACCACTCCAGGATTCTTGCCGTGAGAACCCCATGAACAGTATGAAAAGGCAAAAAGATAGGACACTGGAAGATGAGTCTCACCAGGTCTGAAGGGGTCCAATATGTTCCTTAGACAGCAAGGAGATCCAACCAGTCCATCCTAAAGGAAATCAACCCTGAATATTCATTGGAAGGACTGATGCTGAAGCTGAAGCTCCAGTACTTTGGTCACCTGATACGAAGAACTGACTCATTGGAAAAGACTCTGATGCTGGGAAGGATTGAAGACAAGAGGAGAAGGGGATGACAGAGGATGAGATGGGTGGATGGTATCACCCACTCAGTGGACATGAATTTGAGCAAGCTCTAGGAGACAGTGAAGGAGAGAGGGGCCTGGCAGTCCATGGGGTGGCCAAGAGCTGGACTCGACTTAGTCACTGAACAACAACAACAAGAACAACTGCTCTGTTTGAAGTTTGAATTTGTCCTTGAGGTTGGGACTGGCGGTCATCTACTTAAGCAGGTCAGGGTTTCCGTGGTGCTGGGAAGCCTCCTCTCCAGCACATTCCCTGATTTTTCCTGACTCCTTCTACAGGAATAAGCCTGACATTTACGATCAGAGCCGTCCAGCCGGAGAGCACTTACTGGCCTCAGTGTGTTGATGGCATCTGTCCCAGTGTCCCAGGTACTTCCTTGAGAAGATGTTTCAATAGAGCAAAGGTCAGAGCGAGTGTGACTGTGCCAGGTGGGAAGATGGGAGGTGGGGAGAGGGTAAGACCCACAATCCCTGCAACCTTCACATCTCAAGACCCACAATCCCTGCAACCCTCACATCTCACACACAGGTAGGCTTTAACCCCTCACGATGCTGTTCCCCATCTTATTAATTTGAATACCCTCGCCTTGGTTCACTGGAAACCTCAGTAATCTGTGCTGATCTCTGTCTCACTTCTTCACCCTACAGATGTCATTTGTTTTGTCCCTTCTCTGTTCCCTGGTGGCTCAGATGGTAAAGAATCTGCCTGCAATACAGGAGACCTGGGTTTGATGCTTGAATCGGGAAGATCCCCTGCAGAAGGGAATGGCAAACCCTTCCAGTATTCTTGCCTGGAGAATCCCATGGACAGAGGAGCCTGGCGGGCTATAGTCCATGGGGTTGCAAAGAGTTGGACACAACTGAGCAACTAACACTTCCACACTTCTCTCTTCCAGTTCTTACTGCCCTAGACAGAACCTCAACGCTTCTCTCCTGGAGTCGAGCAGAAAAGCCTGCTGACTCTGGAGCCGGAATCTCAGGTTTTTTGTTTGCTTTTGGCTCTGCAGAGCATCATGTGAGATTTTAGTTCCCTAAGCCGGGATCAAACCCATGCCCCCTGCATGGGAAGCTCGGAGTCTTAATCACTGGACACCAGGGAGGTCCTGACTCGCAGGCTGACGCCACTGCTCTGCGCTTAGCAGCCTTGACTCCCTGGACCGCTTACCTAGGCATCCGCGTCCCAGTTTCCTCCTGCCGTTTGAGATGCACGACAGGGTTTGTCACATTCAACCCTTGTAAGGATTAAGTGAAATAAAATGTGGACAATGCTTGGGCAGCACCTGGCATGTCTTAAGTACACAGTGAGCACTAGAGATCACTTCAAGAGCCCCCTGACAGGTTTCGCTGCCTTCTCTGTTTCTCTCTAATCCATTGCCCCCAGGCTGGGCAGACTGCTTCCTGTGGCAACTGCTTGCACAATCCTGCGGACCTACTCAAGCGGCTTCCAAGCCCTCTTCCCGGTCTCATCTCCTGCCGCAGCCCTGCAGGACTCCCTGGACCTTCCCCTGCCACCTGCAGTCACCTCTCTGCCCCCCGGGGCTCTCAGCTGGGCTTGCCTTCTTCCACCTTTCCTCCCTTGGTTAATATCCGTGTCTCAACCTTCAGGCACAGATCAGATGTCCTGAGCTCCGTGAACCCTTTGCCGACTTTCCCCTCCTCATCACCGTGTCACGTGGACTGCTGTCTTTCCCGCAGTCTCCTGGCCATTTGTCAGTCCCTCTGATGTGTCCGCGGCAGGGAGAATGTGTGTGCACTCCAGGTAACCCGACCCAGTGGAGGGGAAAGCCGTGCCCTTCCTGTGCATCTCGGTGCCCACAGGATTTCCTGGGATCAGACCACCTTCCACCTTCGCTCACACCATCCCGCATCCATCTTCCCAGCAGTAGTCACAGTCCCTACCGGAATGGAGGCGAGTATGCTTTGTTCTGTGCGAAAAAGTGGTTGCCAAAGACAACAAGAAGAATGAGCCTGGTGAAGGGCAGATTTATAGGAGCTAAATAATCTGACGGCCACACCATCTTTATGCTTCTCCAGCACTTTTCTTTTTCAAGGACGTGTTTATCTGTTTGTTAATTTGGCTGTGCTGGGTCTTGGTTGCCGCACGCTGAATCTTCGATCTTTGTTGCGACACGCAGGATCTTTAGTTGTGGCAATATGGGGTCCGGTTCCCTGACTAGGGGTCGAACCCGGGCCCCCTGCATTTGGAGTGCAGAGTCTTAGACATCACTGGCCCACCAGGGAGGTTCTAGAGACTCCTTAATACGAGTGTCAAACTCTGGGAGGTTCCTACACTGAGGATTTGCTGGCCTCTCCTTCCTGAGCTCATCTGCTTCCTTGGAGGCAGTTAAGAGAAAACAAAATAAAAATCTCTGAAGCCGTGAAAGTAGTAATGGTTTTGTCTCATCATCCTGCAGAAAGAAGAAGGTACTCTGCGCCTCTCCCTTCTGGGGATCCTTGGTTTAGCAACACAGTGAGGAACACACAGATCTGAGTCCTTGCGGGTCTGTGTTGGGTTCTCAGTCCCTTTCTGGAAAACGTTTGCCAAACCCAGCTGGGTTAGGCTGGGTCCTTGGAAGCAGAGCCTGAGGCAGGGGGAGTTGTGACCATGATATTTTGAGGGAGTGCCCCCCACAGAAGGGGCGTAAGAGGACAAGAGCGGGGAAGGAGGAGGGGACGCCGCATGGACGTGGCCTGGGGGCTGACTTGGACCTGACCTCGTAGGGAGCTTCAGAGCATGCTCTGCATCACAGAGCTGGGCCCCTCTTCAGGAAAAGGGGCGGTGTTTCAGACCCTTGTGTTGGTCAGTCATTGTCCTTGTCTTCTCTGAAGAAGGGATGGTGGAAGCTGAACCTCCTGGATGATGTAGCTCTTTTTGGTTGGATGCCCACAGATTTTGCCCACAATCCTGGAGCAACAAAGTGGAAGGAGGAAGCTAAGAGGGCATACTGATGACTAGAAATACAACCTCACAGGCACCTTGGAGATACTGACATGGGATGTGCTGCTGCTAAGTCGCTGCAGTCGTGTCTGACTCTGCGACCCCATAGATGGCAGCCCACCAGGCTCCCCCATCCCTGGGATTCTCCAGGCAAGAAACTGGACTGGGTTGCCATTTCCTTCTCCAAAGTCGGCGCGAATGGCACCTCCATGTGTGTGCCTGTGTCGGGGTTTCCCAGGGCACCTGGTATGTTCATCGTTGTTCAGTTGCTAAGTCGTGTCGAACACTTTGTGACCTCCTGGACTGCAACACACCAGGCTCCCCTGTCCTTCACCATCTCCCGGAGTTTGCTCAGACTCACGTCCATTGAGCCGGTAATGCTATCTAACCATCTCATCCTCTGCCACACCCTTCTCCTCCTGCCCTCAATCTTTCCCAACACCAGGGTCTTTTTCAATGGGTCAGCTCTTCACATCAGGTGACCAAAATATTGCAGATTCATTGTAGCATCAGTCCTTCCAATGAATGTTCAGGACTGATTTCCTTTAGGATGGACTAATTTGATTTCCTTGCTGTCCAAGGGATTCTCTAGAGTCTTCTCCAGCAACCACAATTTGAAAGCATCACTTTGTGGTATGGGGCCCAGGCAGTTCCATTAGGATATTGAAAGGATGATGATCTTAGAAGATAGAGAACTTAGCAAAAGGGAAATATCAGACATTCATTTTTTGATAATCCAGGGTCTGTTTAAAAGACCAGAGCTGTGCCACGTCTGTGTCTAGGTCTCAAAGCAATTGACTATGGCAGTGTGTTATGCTTTCTACTTAGTTCACCTAATTTATTTGGAAATTTTACCTGACTTTGTAGACTTCAACTCACATAAATGAGGCTGCTCCAAAAGACAAGTTCAGTTCAGTCGCTCAGTTGTGTCTGAGTCTTTGCGACCCCATGGACTGCAGCACACCAGGCCTCCCTGTCCAGGACCAACTCCCGGAGTTCACTCAGACTCATGTCCGTTGAGTCCGTGAAGCCATCCAACCACTTCATCCTCTGTCGTCCCCTTCTCCTTTCTTCAATCTTTCCCAGCATCAGAATCTTTTCCAGTGAGTCAGTTCTTCATATCAGGTGGCCAGAGTATTGGAGCCTCAGCTTTAGCATCAGTCCTTCCAATGAATATTCAGGACTGATTTTCTTTAGGATGGACTGGTTTGCTCTCAGTGCAGTCCAAGGGACTCTCAAGAGTCTTCTCCAACACCACAGTTCAAAAGCATCAATTCTTTGGTGCTCAACTTTCTTCACAGTCCACTCTCACATCCATACACGACTACTGGAAAAACAATAGCCTTGACTAGACAGACCTTTGTTGGCAAAGTAATGTCTCTGCTTTTGAATATGCTATCTAGGTTGGTCATAACTTTCCTTCCAAGGAGTAAGCGTCTTTTAATTTCATGGCTGCAGTCACCATCTGCAGTGATTCTGAAGCCCAAGAAAATAGTCTGTCACTGTTTCCATTGTTTCCCCATCTATTTGCCATGAAGTGATGGGACCAGATGCCATGATCTTCCTTTTTTGACTGCTGAGTTTTAAGCCAGCTTTTTCACTCTCCTCTTTCACTTTAATCACAAGGCTCTTTAGTTCCTCTTCACTTTCTGCCATTAGGGTGGAGTCATGTGCATATCTGAGGTTATTGATATTTCTCCTGACAATCACTGCCCAAACCTTTGGTTGGGGAGTTACTGCAGGAGGCTCTAAATTGACCTCTGAGACTTAAGACAAAAATGGGATAAGACAAAAAATGGGATAAGAGTGTATTATTTGGAGTAAAAGGAAACTATATTATGAAGAAAGACACAAAGCTTTATTAACCTCTTCCAATAATCTCAAACTGAATGGGTGGAATGTGTGCCCAACTTGGGCAGCCTTGTTCCTGGTTAGATACCTCAGATGGCTCCAAACATGACTCCCAGAGATTCTAGTGCTCCCAGTGTCCTGAAATAACTTCCTTGTCTGCTTCAACTTGTCCTTATAAGAATAAATGAACTCAGAAAGCTGGTGGACTTGAAGACATAACTGTGGCCAACTCTACTTTTGTGTATTGAAGGGTCTTTAAAACGATCACAACTTGCTAGTTGCCTGTATGTCTCTGGGTCCTGCTGAACTTTTTACTGATACCAGACCATCCAGCATCATATCTCTAAAGTTTTTCCCATCAGGTTTTCAGTGGACAGTCCTGTCTCTGCAGGCACCATTTTCTAGACGCCCGAGTAATGTCTTCCAAGAGGCAAGATTATTCTTGGTGAAAGAGCTTGAACCGTTTGAAAACTGAGTTTGAAAATTTTGCCTTCCAAAGAGTCTCCTGATCCTTAGAACTGTGGCTATTGCCCTTTCCTGTGTGTGCGTGTGACTGAGAGCTATAGAGGCAGGTGCTCTTTCAACAGCGCCTGTTAGCGGCCTGAGAAATCTGTAATTGCTAGCTTCTTTCCTTCTTTCTTTTAGCAGTCTAGGGCAGAATAAGTAATTAAGAGTTGATTGAGACAGTCCATTCATTTTGTTTCTGGTTAATGTCAAGAAGGCTCTAACCTTAGTGCTATTGACTCCAGGAAATGATGTGTCAGACTACCTACAAAACTGCAATGATATTATTAAAGGATGTTTTCAGAAAAGTCATTTTCTAAGCAGAGACAATAAGACTTAAGATGTATGTGTGTGCTTATATCTATAATGAGTACCTGCTGAAATTTTTTAGTTAAAGGTGAACATAGAAAGTCACATAGGAGTTGCATCCTTTATATAAATGTAACAATTGAGGCATATCTTGACTTTGGGAAATGGCATACTAAGTAGCTTTAAAAAAAAAATCCTGTGATTTAGCCAAACTTTCCCTCATTTTGCAGAGGAGGAAGTAGATGTATTTTCCTAAAGATCCCAAAAGACTTGTAAAAAGAGAAGAGGTAAGGTACCAAACCCCTTCCACCAAAACTGTTTTTTTTTTTTTTTTTTTTGCTGGGCCAGGTCTTAGTTGTGGCATGCAGTATCTTTGATCTTCGTTTCAGCATGAGGGATCTTCAGATGCAGCATGTGCGATCTAGTTCCCTGACCAGGGATCAAACCCAGGCCTCCAGCACTGGGAGTGTGGAGCCTTAGCCACTGGGCTACCAGGTTGCTGTTCAGTTTCTAAGTCATGTTTCGACTCTTTGTGACCCCATGGACTGCAACGCGCCAGGCTTCCCTGTCCATCACCATCTCCCGGAGTTTGCTCAAATTCATGTCCATTGAGTCAGTGATGCCATCCAACCATCTCATCCTCTGTCATTTCCTTCTCCTTTTATCTTCAGTTTTTCTCAGCATCAGGGTCTTCTCCAGTGAGTCAACTCTTCACATCAGGTGGCCAAAGTGTTGGAGCTTCAGCTTCAGCATCGGTCCTGAACAGCATGAATATTCAGGGTTGATTTCCTTTAAGATTGACTGGCTTGATCTCCTTGCAGTCCAAGAGACTCTCAAGAGTCTTCTCCAACACCACAGTTTGAAAGCATCAATTCTTCAGTGCTCAGCCTTCTTTACGGTCCAACTCTCACATCCATTCATGCCTACTGGAAGCACCATAGCTTCGACTATATGGACTTTTGTCAGCAAAGTTCCCTAAATCTTAAGGGAAACCTGCTACAGTGGATGGTGGTGGTCCTGACCAAGGTGCTGGGAAAGAAGAGGACACTTGAATTCCCCAAAGGGAAGTTCCCCACAAGACAGAGCAGAGTCTGGCAGTGATCTGAGTGTCACAGGACAGTCCCAAGTCAAGGTGAGCAGCTTCCGCTGATCCACCATGAGCCTGAGTTCAGAAGATCCACAGGTGGGAGCCAGGAGACCAGCCATCTTGGATGGTTGATAAAGAGCTTAATTCTGGGTTGAAGAGTCCTCATCAAGGCAATGGCCTGGTTTTGGTATTAAGGAGTTCATTCCAGGGGCCAGTGTAGAGACTACAGCTAACAGGAACAAGAGTGGCGTCTGGGAGGCGGTTGTTGTGGTCTAGGGAGGGGGATGGGGCCAGGGGTAGAAGGGAGAAGTTCAAGTAGTGAGAGGAAAAGCCGCCAGGTTGTAACTGATGAATTCAATGGGAGCAGTTCTTATTTTGTTTGCTATTTGTGCTGTTCATTATTATTATAAATGGTGGGCATTTGGAATAAGTGGCCAATTATTCTTTTCCTGATTCCACTTGTTTCAGCTGCTGGTCTCTAAAAAGAAAATTATGACAATGGGGCTTTGATTAGCTTCACTCATTTTCATAATAACGTGGTTATCATCCCCAGTTTCTTAAGCAGAGTCATCGTTTTAATTTGCATAAGTGGCTTTTGGATATGCAAAGCCAATTAATTAAATGCTAGATATCGGTTGATACAGAAGAACAATTATCTTGATATGGCCATGATGTTAAAGAGAACAAATGTCTGACTGGCGGGTTTGCCAACATTTCCATTGAGTTAATTCTAGCTGCCAAAGATTGATGAGAGGAGAACACAAAGAGAAGAAGAGATGTAGATGGTCTTGGCCAAATGGTGTCTCTGCAGCTTAGAAGAACAGGGAAGGGGGTGATGTCATTTGTTTTTTTTCTTTTTTACCAAAAGTGTTTAAAATGATAAAACTAACACATTTTTGTTGTAAAACAATGACAACAACAACGACAATAACCTAAAATGATAAAATGGGGTATATAGTAGAAATGAAAAAACATCCCCACCCCCCACAATGTCCTGCTTTCTGGACCCGGTTAGTAACCACTCTTCATAGATTCTTGTGGACTCTTCCAGGTCGAAGGTGTCCGCAAAGAGATCCTAATCATTTTACAGAATCGAGGACAGCACACGTGTCATCAAGGTAATCCTTGACCTATTTTGTTATCGGATAATGTCCACTTGATGATTCAGTTCATAGCTTGCTGGTTGGCTGAACGCTGGGATTGTTGTTGGCAGGAGAGGTTGTGCTGTTGGGACAGCAGACAGAGAGACAGGACAGGAAGCCAGGGAAAAAGGGTCAAGTGAAGGTTGAATACAAATGGCCGCTGCCAGGCAGGAAACTAGGGCGAGCTCAGGATCAGAGGCTTGGAAGTCTCCCTTCTCCGCCTTCACTTTCTCACCCCAATCCTAGTCCCTCTAATACCTGGCTGTTCTAAATTATTCTCCCAAAGGTCACAAAAGGAAATTTTGTCAGCACACTGAATGACATTCCCTCAAATGTCACCTTCCTTAACCTTGCTCAGTGTATGGCGTTTCCATCCACCATCCTCTTCATGCATCTTCCCCTGTCCTTGGTCCCATTGATGATGTACCCTTTCAGTTCTTGACCATCCCTGACCTTTCTGGCCCTGATTTCCATCCTGACTCTGTTCCTTTCCCAGCCCTCAAGCTGTGGACATTGCCTACAAACCAGTCCCTTTCCTGCTCCTCTTTCTCTGCATTCCCTGTTTCTTGGACATTTAATTCACATCAGTGTCTTAAAGAGCCTCTTGAGGAAGGCGAAAGAGGAGAGTGAAAAAATGGCTTAAAGCTCAACATTCAAAAAACGAAGATCAAGTATCTTGTCCCATCACTTCATGGCAAATAGATGGGGAAAAGATGGAAACAGTGACAGGCTTTATTTTCTTGGGCTCCAAAATCACTGTGGACAATGGTTGCAGCCATGAAATTAAAAGATGCTTGCCCTGTGAAAGAAAGGTTATGACCAACCTAGACAGCATGTTAAAAATCAGAGACATTGCTTTACCTACAAAGGTCCATATACTCAAAGCTGTGGTTTTTCCAGTAGTCATGTATGGATGTGACAGTTGGACCCTAAAGAAGGTTGAGCTTCTTTAGCTTGACCAAAGAATTAGTGCTTTTGAACTGTGGTGTTGGAGAAGACTCTTGAGAGTCCCTTGGACAGCAAGGAGATCCAACCAGTCAGTCCTAAAAGAAATCAGTCCTGAATATTCATTGGAAGGACTGATGCTAAAACTGAAGCTCCAGTACTTTGACCACTTGATTCGAAAAGCTAACTCATTGGAAAAGACCCTGATGCTGGGTCTTGAGGGCAGGAGGAGAAGGGGACAACAGAGGATGAGATGGTTGGATGGCATCACCGACTCAATGGACTCATCTGCAAGCTCCAGGAGATGGTGAAGGACAGGAAGCCTGGTGTGCTGCAGTTCATGGGGTCACAAAGAGTTGGACAAGACTTAGCAACTGAACAACACAAACAACAAAAATGTCTTCAACAATGATCTCTGTGAGGGAGATGCTGAAGCATTATAGACATAGCTAGAAATGAAAGTAAGAGTCTGGCCCCAAACTTCTCTGGGGTCTGATCTTCCATTTTCCGTTGCCCTCTAGACATGTCCCGTGTATATCTCAGGCTCAGTACTTCTAAGACTAGGGTTGCCTTCTTCTCCTGGCACACTCCTCAGCATGGCCTAGCGGGGTCTTCATGAGCTGTCCTCACCCACCTCTGTCCAATCTCTTGTCTTGCTGCCCTCACAGAAACACCCGGTTTCCCAGTCTTGTCTAAATAACCACAGATGCATGACCAAGCCATGCAACCTTGTGCTTCAACGCTCTTAACTGTGTTCCCTCCACCTGAATGACCCTTCTTTCTGCGCCTGGATTTCTCTTCTCCCAGACAGCCCTTCTTCAATCCTCAAAACTTTCCTTGAGCATCACCTTTTCAAGGAAGGCTTCCTTGAATCCCTGGATCCATGGCCCCTCTGTGGTTTCCTGTATCACCCCTTGAAACTCCTGTTATGAAACTTATCACATTACAGTCTGATTGGCTGTTTCCTCATTTGTGTTCCTGACAAGCTGTGCGCCCTTTAAAGGGAAGGAAAATGTCTTTGCTCGCGGCACCCCCAAGGCCTAGAGAAGTATTTCACCTACAGTAAGTACTTAATAAATGCTGGATGAGTACAAGAATCAGCGTCTCCCTCCTGGGTGATGGAAAAGCCACCTGACGTTTAGATCTCTAACCCTGACATCTCCCGCCAGTCCAGAATCATGTCCTTCCTTTGCAACCTGTCCACTTGAATTTTCAGCAAGTTAATCAAAGATAACAGGTTCAAAGCAAAGCCCTTGATTCCTTGGTCCACTAGTCTCCATCTGAGAAGGCACAACTATTTACCCAACCACTCACAGCGAAAACTTCAGAAGCATCCTAACTTCTCTCCTTTTCTTCCATACTACATCACATTGAATAAAACAGATCCTGTAAACCTTATCTAAACATATATTGGGGGAATCTGGCTGGTCTTTGTCTTCTCTGAAAATACCACTTTAGGTCACGCTATCATCGTCTCTTGCCTGGACCCGTGTATTGTGGTACCTTCTTGCTTGTCTTTGTATTGCCACTTTTGTTCCTCTACGAATCATTCTTTTGCACAGTGACCAGAAGTCTTTAGGCTGGCCTTTGGCTCCCCTTTTAGCCTCCAGATCTCTGTCACTTCCACAGAAAGGACTCTGATCACATATCTTAAAAAGTACCTCCCTGATGCTCTCGCCCTCCGTACTCTCACCCTGACTTTTGTCTCTTTAATCCCATGACATTTTATATTTCTTTGTACATCTGCTGATGAAATCTTATCCCTGGTACAGACGCTCCCTGAGGGTAAGGTCTTTGTTCACCAAATTCTTCACTGCAACCCCAAATCTGGAACAATTCCTGGCATTATAGTAAGAGCTCAATAAATATTTGACAGATGAATGACTTACTCTAGCTTGAAGGCCGTGAATCATTTTTGCCTCTTCACTCGCCTTTCTTCCTGTGTCGAGTCACCAAGTCCTTTAGCGTTTTCTTGGTGTTAATTCAATTAAGATTTCAGTTCAGTTCAGTCGCTCAGTCGTGTCCGACTCTTTGCGACCCCATGAATCGCAGCACGCCAGGCCTCCCTGTTCATCACCATCTCCCGGAGTTCACTCACCGATGCAAATTGATTGACTTGCCGTGTGTCTACCGTTGAGCGATTTACTTCTCACAATTGCCGTATCAACAGAAATAAGTGATGGGGTAAGAACTTTGTAAACTCTAAAGCACCGCACACACATCATTTGCCTTCCAGCACCCCCACCCACCCCGAGATGACACTAATTAGCATTGCTTCCACTTGAGCCTCTCATTTACCTTCCTGCTTCCAAACTTTCCCCAGATAATATATTCCAAACTCTGCGGCTGACTTAATTTTCTTAAAGCATTGCTATAATTATGTTCCTCTCCTACTCAAAAACTTTGCCTGTCTTCCAATTTCCGACCAAAGAATATATACAAACCCTTGGCTTGTAACCAAGATTTTCCCCAACCAAGGTTCAGATGGCCTTTCCAGGGTCTCCCTCTGTTACCCACTGAAGCTCTTGATGTTCAAGGCCATCTAGACCGCTCAGTTGTCCCTGAGGACAGCTGCCTTTCCCCCTCCCCTTCACTCATGGTCTCTCTCTGGCAGGAGCGCTTCCTGCACCCCTTCCCCTGAAAAATTCACACCTAGTAGGTTCAGGGCAAATGACCTCACGACAGTGCTATCCTCCCAGGATTTTCCACTTCCAGGTGAATGTTAATGGCATTTAGTTCTTCCTTTTGAGGGAGCACTCATCTCCCATCCAGCCTTTCCTTAAAGGAGGAAGGAAGGAAAAGGAGGCAAGGAATAATTTTAGTATCTCTCTCTTCTCTCTCCATCTTGATTGGGGAGGTAGAGAAAGTTGGACGTCCGTTTGTCCAAGCTTCTCTGATTGCTTCCCCCCATCTTCCAAATGGGCCATGTGACTGTCTCTCTGGGATCTGCCTTTCAAAAACCAGCTTGCATTCGTGGCTCCCACCTCTGTGTGATAGACTTCGAAGACGTGTTTCATTTTGGATGTAGTAGTCTGCTTTTCTGAGTAGGAGGAGCCTACATTTGCTACAGGAGGAGCTCCATGCTCCAGCCTAGCCTTCCTGAATTGTAAGTTTAATGCTTTGGCCTCCATGCATTGGGCTCTATTTCTTAATTGTTTCTAGACTCTGAGGAGGAAGAGCAACTAATTATCACCCTCCCTTAAACTCAAACATCATTCAGATGATCTTTTTTAATGCACTCTCCTATAGGACAGAATTTATAATATCTTATTCAGGATTTGTAACCTAAGATCAGAGGCATATAGAAAAGAGAGGCAATATTCTATACTGTTATTCTTCCTGAATCTCTTTAGATTTCAGGTTCATGGGCCAGGATTTATTGTCTTGGAGGTCATGATAGGCAAATAAAGCTGACACTAAGTAATAAAATTACAAATAAAATACATATGATGAGAAACGGGAAGTTTCCTGTAGGAATTCTGGCTGAAATTCAAAGCTAGTTAAGATGTATGACAAATTCCCTGTGTTATAAAGATCAATCTAGACACATTTCTGCAGAATTTACTGAGAGCTGAAGAAACCGATTCTTCAGCTCCATCAACTCCATCAGCCACTTTCAACTATATAAGAAAAAGGTGGATGATGCTTTAGGTGGGATTCTTAGGTATAAGAGCATCACAGTATTTTTCTGGTTTTCTCTCTGGGATGAGAAAGGAGGGTTGTCCCTTTAAGCCAAGTTAGAGTGGTCCTCAAGCAAAGCTAGAAAAGAGGAAAGTCTGCCAGGAGAGGACACTGACATCCCCCAGCCATGAGACTGAGGCCTCCCCCTTGCCTGGGAGTCCTGAAGGTGGGAGGCTAATTGGAGCTGTCTGAGAGGGCAGCTGAGCACTGAGGGTGGGAGCGACTGTCCAGGACTTCAGGAGTGTGATAGAGACGCATGTCTGAGTGACCGCAAAGAGGGCATTCAGTTGACAAGGTATGGATTATTTTATTAATCCTCAATGCAAACCTGAGGAGTGGTACTTTTATTCTCATTTTATAGATGAGAAAATAGAGACACGAAGAAGTTACTTACTCAGGATCATAGAATCAGCCTGGAGCTGACCAGTGTTGAAGAGCAGATCCTTGGCTTGCTTTTGATACCTTCTATCTGTTCTCAGAGTTTCCTCATAGCTCAGTCGGGAAAGAAACTGCCTGCAATGCAGGAGACCTGGGTTAGATTCCTGGGTCGGGAAGATCCCCTGGAGAAGGAAGTGGCAACCCACTCCAGTATCTTGCCTGGAGAATCCCATGGACAGAGGAGCCTGGCAGGCTACAGCCCATAGGATCACAAGAGCTGGACACGACTTAGCGGCTAAACGGCCCCTGCCATCTGTTCTTGATGCTCAAATTGAATATTCCCAGCTCCTCTCTCTCTCCTGCACTTTTCTCTCTCCCTGAACTCAAGGTTGTATATCCACCTCCTTATGTGATAGCCCCATTTGTGTATTTAATAGGCAATGGAATAATAATATATACGAAATGAAAACTCCTGATGGAAACTCTGTTCCGGTCTCACTTTTCCCCATCTCAGTTGCTTAAGCCAGTCCCTTTCTGTCCCCGTCTCTTGTCAAACATACTTTGTTCATGTAGAACTAAAATCCATCCACTTCTTTCCCTGTCTACCGTCCCCTTTTTAGTCCAAGCCCCATCACTTCCTGTCTTTCCTCTTTCTTCTTCAGACTTCAGGAGACACTCCCTTCACTGGTCTTGCATTTCTCTCCAAATAAAAGCCCCACTGTGTGCTCTGGAGTCCGGGGAGGCCTGGCTTCTCCTGCTCTTCCATTTCCCACTGGACCAGCAGCACCCCCTCCGCTCTGTTCCCCGGGAGCCTGGGCACTTGCCCGTGTCTCCTCTCTGCCTGGGAGGCTCTCGTCCCATCATTTTGCATGAGTAGGTCATCGTCGGTGGACGTGAGTCTGAGCAAGCTTCAGGAGATGGTGAAGGACAAGGAAGCCTGGCGTGCTGCAGTCCAGGGGGTGGCAAAGAGTCAGACATGACTGAGCGACTAAACAACAAGATCCTCTTCATCTTTAGGTCATTTCAGCTCATAGGTCACCTTCTCATTGCTATTCCTGGGGACTCCATCTCTCTTTCCTGTTTATTTTTTCATAGCCCTTCATACAATTGGTAATTATCCTCTGCCTTCTTTTCTTTGCATTAGTTTTTGGAAGTATTCATTTCAATCTCCTCCCCTCAACAAGAGTGTGAGCCCCCTGAAGATGGGGCCTTGCTTACCTTCTTCTTCATCACTGTATTCCCAGAATCGAATGTATCACTTTGTGTGGAACATGTGTGCACAAACACCAGTAAAGTAAATGAATGGAAATTTCGCTAAACGTTTGTTGTGTAAAGAACACCAGATGGGCTTCCCTGGTGGTCCAGTGGTTGAGAATTCGCCTTGCAATGCAAGGGACGTTGGTTCCATTCTGGGTCCGGGAAGATCCCACAGGCCTCGGGGCAGCTGAGCCCATGAACCACAATTCACGAGCCCGTCCTCTGAATCCCTCCAGCCACAACTGCTGGGCCCACACATCACAACTGCTGAAGCTCATGTGCCCTAGAGACTGTGCTCCACAACAAGAGAGGCCACCGCAATGAGCAGCCTGCACACCGCAACTAGAGAAAGCCCACCCAGAGCAACAAAGACCCAGCACAGCCAAAAACATCTTTTTTTTTTTTTTTTTTTAAGAGAGAGCACCACGTATCGGTGGCCATATACTGAACATGGTCAAGTTTTGACCTGATGGGAGTGGAGTTTTGCTGGGGGTGCAAAAGCACATGGTCGTCATGATCAGGACAATTGTCTCTTCTGGAGACACTGAAAAAGCACCACCACTCACTCATACTTACTCCTGTGTTCAAACAGTACTTATCATGTTCTCACGTCCGAAGCACTGGGTTAGTGGCCAAGGATAAAACGACAGGCACGGTCCCTGCCCACTTCTGGTGCAGCATCCTCCACCAGAAAAGAGTAGGGGAGAGTGGGGAGGTGGCAATAATGGAGCAGGTCTCTATAATGTCTGCAGGAAGTTGTATTCTCAGTATTTTAACCTTGTGTTAATTGCTCAGTCAGGTCTGACTCTTTGCGACCCCATGGACTGTAGCCCGCCAGGCTCCTCTGTCCATGGGATTCTCCAGGCAAGAATTCTGGATTGGGTTGTCTTGCCCTCCTCCAGAGAATCTTCCCGACCCAGGGACCAAACCCTGGTCTCCTGCATTGTGGGTGGATTCTTTATTCTCTGAGCCGCCAGGGAATCTTAAATGCAATATAAAAGAAAAAACACAGTAAGAGTCTCCACCGGATAGCAAAATGCCCACTCTTTAAAGACAAGAACCACTGAGCAGCTGAAGCAGGACTTCATCTAGAGATCCGTGAGATGAGTTGGTGTGAACACGGCCCTTCTCTGATGCGAAAACTGTAAGTTGGCAATCTGAAAGCTGAAGCTTAGAGCTCAAGATACTTTGAGCCATTTAGAAATTACACCAGCCCTGTTATTCAAGACTTCTGCCAATATCCACTCCTAATGCAAGGGAACAAGGAACAATGGAGAAGGCAATGGAAAAGCTGAAATTAAAAAACTGGATGAGAGTGCCTGCTTTGTTCCTGCCAGCTCATGCACCTTAAGAATTGACTTAATCTTTTCTGGTCCCGGATGACTCATCTATGTATTGGGGATGAGAAAAAGCACATATCTCATGATATCATTGTAGATTAAATGAGCAAATGCATGCACAGTGCTTAGCATAGAGCTAGTCACCTAGCACAGGGGAAAATGTTAGGTAATATTAACATGATTTTTTGGGGAAATTATTATAGCAGCACCCAAGTCACAGGGTTGTCATGAGGAGTAAGTGATGTGTGTATGTGTCTGTCTGTGTGTGTGCACACCTGTGTTTAATACCTATTACAGTGCAGAACATGGTAAGACAATAAATAATGGTTGAATAAGCTAATGTACTGGAAAATCTACAAGGTGTAGATTGTTATAAAAATGCTTCTACTTTTTATTATTTATTGTCTCAATAAAAATAGGTCAAGTAATCAAAAGCCTTTGTGTGACAAAAAAAAAAAAAGAGAGAGAGAGAGAGAGAAAGATGCTCAAAACTTTCCCAACCAACCAGGAATGATATTTAGAATACGTAGCAATTGGTAGGTCATGTGTGTAGATCAGTCAGAATGGCTGCCAGCAGTAACTACAGAGAATAAGGTTCCAAGACCTCCCACCCTTCCCAGCATTATCCCTTTAGCTAAAGATTGCGGGAAAGCCTTGGAGGAGCCCTAAGGAGGAACCAGAGAAAAACAAGAGGGGTCTGGGGTAGAGACGTTCGTGGAGCATAGAAGTCATTTTCTAACACATACAAACCAATTTTGCTATGGACCTAGAGGGCATTATGCTTAGTGAAATAAGTTGGACAGAGAAATGCAAATACTGTATTTATCACTTATATGTGGAATCCAAGAAATAAGACAAACAGAAACAGACTCACAGGTATTGAGAATAAACTCCTGGATACCACTGGGGAAGAGGGAAAGAGGCAGGGCAAGGTAGGAGTAGGGGATTAAGAGGCACAAATTGCTGTGTATAAAATAGCTAAGCAACAAGGATATATTGTACAGCATAGGGAAATACAGCCACAGTTTTGCATTAACTTTAAAGGGAGCATGATCTATAAAAATATTGAATCACTATGCTGCACACTGGAAAACGGTATTGTAAACAAATTGTCTTTCACTATAGGAAAGCATTTCGCTGATTTAATATCTGGGTCAGCTGTGTCGGTGCCTACGTTCTGCGTGTGTGCATGCTCAGTCGTTTAGTCGCGTCCAGCTCTTTGCAATCGTACAAACTGTAGCCTTCCAGGCTCTTCTGTCCATGGGATTCTCCAGGCAAGAGGACTGGAGTGGGTTGCCATGCCCTTCTCCAAGGGATCTTCCCAACCCTGGGACTGAACCTGAGTCTCTTACATCTCCTACATCAGCAGGCAATTTCTTTACCCCTGGCAAAACCCGGAAAGCCTGCCTACGTTCTGATGCAGCTCTGAACTATACCCTATGGGAACTGGAGTTGAAAGGAGAGAGAATATATCCTATATATACTGTTCTCCCATTCACTTTCCATCCTGAACTAGGGTTTGCTTGCTTGTAAGTAATGTTCTGTCAAAGAACTAGGTCAAAGAAAAGACCCCCGAGAACTCAGCATCAGGAGAAGGGTGTGAGTGTGCCTCTAGGGATCTGTGAAACACGGTCTGTTTTTGGTAACACGTGGGTGAGTGGAAAATTGCATCATCCATAGCTGTACGCTGCTCTTGATAATCCATTATTAGTCATCTTTATTCTGACAAATTCCTCATCATGAGCTGTAGATTTGATGCTGAATTTCAAATCCACTTGAGTAACAGTATGTATAACTGGAATATTAGAAATCCTGCATTATTTGAAAATCAGCTACTTATTTGATGATCAGAGGGAAAGTTGGTGAATAAACAAACTTCTAGTAGCTATATTATAAAAATGCTACTAAGGAATTGATATTTAATATTCCTCTGTATAACTCATTTAAGATCTATATTGATATACTAGATATCCCGACAAGTCAGTGGCTTCTGTGGGGTTTGAAGTCTGGACATTATAGTTAGGAGAGTTGGAAGTGAGATCACAAATCTTTATGTTCTTTTCCAAGTGAAAGATGTTTGAAAAGGCTGTGTAAGCTGATTAGCACAAATGACTTCCATAATTCACCTACTGGAGAGCTTATGTGAAAGTACTTTTTGTAAAGTGTATTAGCCAGGATTCTCCAGAGAAATAGAACCAAAGATTTGTCTCTACCTCTATCTCAATCTCTATTTCTAATCTTTGTATCTATTTTTCTATCTATTGATCTGTGAGATTTATTTTAAGGAATTGGCTTAATGTCTAATGTCTAATGTCTAATGTCTAATCTTTATATTTATTTTTCTTTCTTTCTCTTTCTATCTATCTATCAATCTATGAGACTTATTTTAAGGAATTGGCTTATGCAGTTGTGGAGGCTTGGGGAGTCCAAATTCTGACGGGATGGGCCAGCAGGCTAGAGACCCGGGGAAGAATTGTAGTTTGAGTCCAAAGGCAGTCAGCTGGTAGAATTCCTTCTTTCATGGGTGAGGTCAGTCTTTTTCTATTAGGACCTTCAACTGATTGGATGAGGCCCACCCACATTATGGAGGGCAATCTGCTTGGCCCCAAGTCCACCAGTTTAAGTGTTCAGTTCAGTTCAGTTCAGTCGCTCAGTCGTGTCCGACTCTTTGTGACCCCATGAATCGCAGCACGCCAGGCCTCCCTGTCCATCACCATCTCTTGGAGTTCACTCAGACTCACGTCCATCGAGTCCGTGATGTCATCCAGCCATCTCATCCTCGGTCATCCCCTTCTCCTCCTGCCCCCAGTCCCTCCCAGCATCAGAGTCTTTTCCAATGAGTCAACTCTTCGCATGAGGTGGCCTAAGTACTGGAGTTTCAGCTTTAGCATCATTCCTTCCAAAGAAATCCCAGGGTTGATCTCCTTCAGAATGGACTGGTTGGATCTCCTTGCAGTCCAAGGGACTCTCCAGAGTCTTCTCCAACACCACAGTTCAAAAGCATCAGTTCTTCGGCGCTCAGCCTTCTTCACAGTCCAACTCTCACATCCATACATGACCACTGGAAAAACCATAGCCTTGACTAGACGAAGCCATGATCTTTGTTTTCTGAATGTTGAGCTTTAAGCCAACTTTTTCACTCTCCTCTTTCACTTTCATCAAGAGGCTTTTGAGTTCCTCTTCACTTTCTGCCATAAGGGTGGTGTCATCTGCATATCTGAGGTTATTGATATTTCTCCCGGCAATCTTGATTCCAGCTTGTGCTTCTTCCAGTCCAGCGTTTCTCATGATGTACTCTGCATAGAAGTTAAATAAGCAGGGTGACAATATACAGCCTTGATGGACTCCTTTTCCTATTTGGAACCAGTCTGTTTTTCCATGTCCAGTTCTAACTGTTGCTTCGTGGCCTGCATACAGATTTCTCAAGAGGCAGGTCAGGTGGTCTGGTATTCCCATCTCTTTCAGAATTTCCCACAGTTTATTGTGATCCACACAGTCAAAGGCTTTGGCATAGTCAATAAAGCAGAAATAGATGTTTTTCTGGAACTCTCTTGCTTTTCCCATGATCCAGCAGATGTTGGTTTAAGTGTTACTATCCTCCAAAAAAAATACCTTTGGAGAAACATCAAAAGCAATGCTTGACCAACTGTCTGGGAATTATGGCCCAGCCCAGCTGACAAATAAAATTAGCCACCACATAATTTGCTGTGGAGTATGACTAATATTTTTATGGTTATTTATCTATCTGTAAGAGAGAGCTGCCAAAATGGCCAAACAGCAGCTCTTTGAGGAACAGCTGCAGATTGAGATAATAAACTGGGAAGAAGACAACTTAGGGGCTTATCATACTACAAAGACAGGAACACCTTGCTGTTCTCACAACCCAGATATATATGTCACACACACACTGTATATCGCTAGGCTGTGAGAACATCAAGGTGTTACTATCTTGTATCTTTCTGTATCTTATACTATCTTATATATATATTTTGAATATATGTATTTTATGTATCTATCTTACATATCTTCTGCATTTGCAAAATTCACAAATGCCTGCATATGAAAGGCAAGGAGGAGAACCAGCACTTTCAGAGGAGATGGATTTTGACTCAAGATGAGTTGGAACCGTCAATCGATGATGACTTCGGACCACAGCTGATCCTACACAGCACCACTCCTGCCCATCTGTGGTGACTTCATCGCCCACTGCTCGCCGTGACTGTCACAAAATTTCCCCTTTTCCCTCAAGTCCCCCCACTCCAGTTCACTTTATTTCCCTCAACACAGAGACAAAAGGCCACCAATTCTGTAGCATCCTTCCTAAACACCTCTATTTTCAGACCTTTCTTTCTATTTGAACGAATAAATTTCCTGGATTTTCTCCAAGACCAGTTTACTTGCTTCTTTGCTTGACTCACTCTTTTCCATCTTCTCCAGGTCCTTGCTCTTTTGGTGAACATACAGTTTTTTAGAAACAAGTATGAGATGTTCTTTGCACTTAATATTTTGTAGCAGTTAGCTTTTTCATCTCATTGTCTGCTATGCTAAGCTTATGGCTGACAGGATTTATATGTAAACCAGATGAGTAGCGTATTTATTTATCTATCCATCTCTCACCTATCTAGCTTCTATCTTTCTGGGTATGTTTGGACTAGTGTGGGGGTAAGTGAAGTCACTCAGTCATGTCTGACTCTTTGCAACCCCATGGACTGTAGTCTGCCAGGGTCCTCCATCCATGGGATTTTCCAGGCAAAAATACTGAAGTGGGTTGCCATTTCCTTCTCCAGGGGATTTTCCCAACCCAGGGACTGAACCTGGGTCTCCTGCACTGCAGGCAGACTTTACCTTCTGAGCCACCAGGGAAGCCAGGGAAGTAGGGAGTCAAGATAACAAAAAGAAAAGCAGACATACAAAACCAGAACCATGAAGCGTGAGGTGTTTGTGGGCAGACAGACTGAGACTTCTTTGCTATTTGTACTGAGTTTTAATACATGCTAGCAGAGAAAGCCTGGACAATCCCGTGGATGGAGGAGCCTGGTGGGCTACAGTCCATGGGGTCACTAAGGGTCGGACACAACTGAGTGACTTCACTTTCACTTTCATGCATTGGAGAAGGAAATGGCAACCCACTCCAGTGTTCTTGCCTGGAGAATCCCAGGGATGGGGGAGCCTGGTGGGCTGCCGTCTCTGGGGTTGCACAGAGTCAGACACGACTGACGCGACTTAGCAGCAGCAGCAGCAGCAGCAGCAGAGAAAGCGTGGGGGCATGGCGACCAGAATCACCCACTTACTATGCATGAAGGACAAGTTACAGACAGTAGCAACACGGATGCGGTGACTAGGCTCCCTCCCTTCCGTCTGTCCCTATCCCCACTGCTGGACCCACTCAGTATATAATTGACATGAAATAATTCCCCCATTTACATGCACAGTTGGATGAGTTTTGAAAGATGGATACCGTTATGTAATCACCAGCACGCTCAAGATGCAGTTTCAATCCCATCATTCCCCCAAAGTCCCCTCATGTCCCTTTGCATCCAAATGTCCCCCCACTCACAATCTTGGAAACCACTGATCTGGTTTCTCTTGGTGTCCTGAACTGCATGTTTGTATTCCCCCAGATGGATGTGTTGGAAGTCTAACCCCCAGTAGGTGGGGCCTCTGGGAGATAATTAGGTCGTGAATAATTAGGCCTGCATCATGGGGTTGCTGCTGCTGCTGCTATGTCACTTCAGTCGTGTCCGACTCTGTGAGACCCCATAGACGGCAGCCCACCAGGCTCCCTGTCCCTGGGATTCTCCAGGCACGAACACTGGAGTGGGTTGCCATTTCCTTCTCCAATGCATGAAAGTGAAAAGTGAAAGTGAAGTCGCTCAGTCTTGCCCAACTCTTAGTGACCCCGTGGACTGCAGCCCACCAGGTTCCTCCATCCAAGGGGTTAGTGCCCTTATTATCAAGCTGTCTGCTGTCTCTTTCATGTAAAGACACAAGGGGAAGATGTGCTTCTGTAAACCAGCAAGAAGGCTCTCACCAGACGCCAGATCTGTCTGCACCTTGATCCTGGATTATCCAACCTCAAGAACTGTGAGAAATGTTTGTTCTTTAAGCCACCTAGTCTATGGTACTTTTGTTATAGCAACTTGAGCTGACTAAGACACTTAGTATGGACCAGTGTTGCCTTTTCTAGAGTGGAATTACATATTAGTTTTGACTGTGTAAATAAATGGTGGCAGACAGGATAGCTTGTTTATGCTGGATTTCTTTTCCTCAACATCATATGTTTGAGATTCATCTATGTTATTATATGTATCAGTAGTTTGTTATTTTTTATTCCTCAGTGCTATTTTATTGTATATGGTGGTGGTTTAGTCGCTAAGTTGTATCCAACTCTTTGCAGCCACATGGACTGTAGCCCGCCAGACTTCTCTGTCCATGGGATTCTCCAGGCAAGAATACTGGAGTGGGTTGCCATTTCCTTCTCCAGGGGATCTTCCCAACCCAGGGATTGAACCCAGCTCTTCTACACTGCAGGTGGATTCTTCACCACTCAGCCATAAGGGAGGTCCTGTCTTATTGTATAAATATACCATAATCTGTTTATCCAACAAAATCACACATTTGAGTTGTTTCCTATGTTTGGCTCTTATGAATAAAACTACTGTGAATGTTCATGTGTGTGGACATAAATTTGAATATTTGGTAGGGGGTACATGCTCAGGAGTAAGAAAGTAAGTGTATGTTTCGCTTTATAGGAAAATGCCAAACTGTTTTCTACCAGCAATATTGCTTTATTTTTTCCTGGCAATATTTTAAAATTTATCCATTCTAATAGATGCATAGCTGTGTTTTATTTTTGGCTTTTAATTTTCTACATTGCCTAATGACTAATGATGTTGTTTGTCTTTTGGGTATTCATATATCATCTTCTCCTGTGAAGTGTCTGTTTAAGCCTTTGCATATTTTTATTGAGTGTTTATCCTTCTATTATTCAATTGTAAGAATTCTTGATATATTCTGAATTCAAGTACTTTGTCAGATACATTCACCGCAAACATTTTCTCCCCATCTGTGGCTTGTTCTTACATTTTCTTAATAGCATCTTTTGAAGAAAAGTTTTTAATTTTATAAAACTCAAATTTATTATTTTTCTTTCATAATGCAAGCTTCTGCATTCTACCTAAGACCCCCAATGCTGGGAAGATTTTCATGGTTTTTTTTTAATAGAAGTTTAATAGTTTGTCCTTCTATGTTTGCCTCTCATCTATTTTGAACTAGTTTTTATGCATGCAGTGAGCGAAGAGTTGAGGTTAATTTTTTGTGAATGGATATTCAATTGTTCAGCATCATTTATGGAAAAGACTATTGCTATTGATTTATCTTGGCGTTTTCAGCAAAAATTAATGGGCTGTGTTTGTTGGCATCTATTTCTCTTTCTTCTGATCCATTTATTTATGTGTCTCTCTTTGTATGAGTCTCACCTTGTCTTGGTTTCTGATGCTTTACAGTAAGTTTTGAAATGAGGTGATGTAAGTTCTCCAACTTTACTCCTCTGTTCCAAAATAGTTTTGGCAATTCTAAGTCATTTAGATTTACAAAAAACTGTAGAATCTAAGTCTTAAAAAAAAAAAACTGCCTGCTACTATTCTGATTGTGTAGAATTGACATCTTAACAATACTGAGTCTTCTAATCTGTGAATTTTGTTGCTGTTTTTCAGTCGCTCAGTCATGTCCGACACTTTGTGACTCCATGGACTGCAGCATGCCAGCTTCCCTGTCCTTCATGATCTCTTGGAGTTTGCTCAAACTCATGTCCATTGAGTCTCTATGGCTTTCCATTAATTTAGCTCTGCTTTGCTTTCTCCCATCAGTATTTTGTATTTTTCAAGGTACAGAGCCTGTATATACATATATTTCAATATGCTATTAACTGGTTTGTGTTTTTTGATGCTATTAAAATGGCTTATTTTGGGAATTTCGGTGTTCGTGTCTGTTGCTGATATATAGAAATATAACTGGTTGCTGACCTTGTATCTAAAACCTTGCTAACTCCATTTAATTAGCTCTATCAGTTTTGTTATTTTTTTTAGATTCCTTAGGGTTCTCTATGTACGTATTCCCTTTAAAATCAGCTCCATTTCCAAAGCAGAGACATTACTTTGCTGACTAAGGTCCATCTAGTCAAAGCTATGGTTTTTCCTGTGGTCATGTATGGATGTGAGAGTTGGACTGCGAAAAAGGCTGAGCACCGAAGAATTGATGCTTTTGAACTGTGGTGTTGGAGAAGACTCTTGAGAGTCCCCTGGACTGCGAGGAGATCCAACCAGTCCATTCTGAAGGAGATCAGCCCTGGGATTTCTTTGGAAGGAATGATGCTAAAGCTGAAACTCCAGTACTTTGGCCACCTCATGCGAAGAGTTGACTCATTGGAAAAGATTCTGATGCTGGGAGGGATTGGGGGCAGGAGGAGAAGGGGACGACCGAGGATGGGATGGCTGGATGGCATCACTGACTCGATGGACGTGAGTTTGAGTGAACTCTGGTGATGGAGAGGGAGGCCTGGCGTGCTTAGATTCATGGAGTCGCAGAGTCCGACATGACTGAGCGACTGAACTGAACTGATATGTAATTCCATTTACACTGAAAACATGCTTAATGAATGGTCATTAATAGCTTCTTATGGTAACAAGGGTAGTAGCTCTCCATGAGTAATCTGCTAACAGTCTCTAACAAGGTAAAATTTGGATACTTTTATAGCAATTTTTTTTTTTTTTTTGCTTCCTTGGTGGCACAGACTGTAAAGAATCTGCCTGCAATGCAGGAGATCCAGGTTTGATCCCTGGGTTGGCAAGATCCCTTGGAGAAGGGAATGGCTACCCAGTCCAATATTCTTGCCTGAAGCATTCCCTGGACAGAGGAGCCTGGCAGGCTACAATACATGGGGTCACAAAGAGTCAGATGTGACTGAGCAGCTACCTTTCACTTTCACACTTTTTCATAGCAACTTTTTACATTGCTCCAATATCTGGGAACATCATCAGTGAATTCATTTTATTTCCATAGTATTTTTTTTAAAAATGTCAGTCTGCGATGGGTTGTTGCTGTTGTTTTTCAGTCGCTAAGTAGTTGTGTCCAACTCCCTTCGACCACACGGACTGCAGCACACCAGGCTTCTTTCTTCTTCACTGTCCCCTGGAGTTTGCTAACTCATGTCCATTGAGTCATGAGCTATGCGTGATGGATTGGGGAAGGAAGTTTCTTCATCACAGAGAATTTGAGACGCACTAGGAAAAAAATGCACAGTGTCTCATCTCGGGGAACCCTGAAGATTGAAGCTCCTAAACTCAAGAGCAGAGGGGCAGTGGAATCGGGGAGCCAGACGTCACATGAGAGGCGTTGGAGAGGTTCTTCAGATGTCTTCAGTGGAGACAGATGTTGAGTACCGTTTAAGCCAGGGGCCACAGACTGAAACTCCCAGGTGGGCAGCAAAGATGAGTCATGGGGCCCGAGTCTAAAAAAAGCCCGTGTCATTTTGATATGAAACATGTACGAACATTTGTCTTGTTGTTCTCAAACTATATGGACTTCACTTTTTCATCTTCTCAATTTTTGCTGGAAATGTGTCATGGAAATAGCTCAGTGTGAACACGATTCTAAGCAACAAACAACAACAAAAACACCAGTGCGAGTCTGATAATGAATGATAAGCTTATGTAGCCAAGGGTGGCAGACAGGATTCTAAGAGTCCCGCCTCGTGTTTGTGTGCGTGGCCTGCAAAAGCCCTGGGGCTGTCGCTGTGATGTGACGTCACCGCCATCACGAGCTGTGTCACACGGGGGCTTGGCTTTAGGGATAGGAACTTGGGTGGGCCAGCCCTGGTCAGGTGAGGCCTCAAAGGGGACTGGGCTCCTTCTGGACGGAGAGCTGGAGCATGAGTGGGGTGCCCCCTTTCTGCCTTTGAATATGGAGGCCACGTGGTAAGGAATGCTGGCGGCCAGCAGGACTTGAGACTGTTCTGCTCAGAACCAAGAGACAGGTGGGGAGTACAGGCCTACAACCACACGGGACTCAGTCCCTGCCCGCACCACGTGGTCTGGAAGAGGACGAGCGAGCAGGCTGGCTGGCACCCAGGTGGTAGCTTTACACGACTGTGAGCAGGAAGCGCAGTCATGCTGTTCCCGGGCTTCTGACCGCAGGGGTGTCAGCTGCCCCTCAGTTTGTGTGGTCATTGTTACAAAACAATAGAAAACTAACACAGCTAGGAAGCAGACACCAGGGTCAGAGCAGATGGAAGATTCTGGAGGGCTCCTAGGTGGTCAAAGGGCGTGGCTGCCACTTGATGGCAGCCTCCTGCTGCATGTGAAAATATGGAGGGGGTATAAGTGTACTTAGAGCTGATTCACGTTGTGGTACAGCAGAAACAAAGCAATTATGCTGCAATTCAAAAATAAAAAAGAGAAAATATGGATTCAGTGTGCGCAGATCTGTGGGCTCTAGAGAAGCCAAGAATCTGGATTTTTGTATGAAACAGCTTGAATTTTAACATGGAAATTCTACACACACACAGAGACACATATACACATGAAGTCAAGAAACCGCCTTCATGCCCTGACTCTGTAGAATGACAGTTTGCTACCAACAGTCTTAAATTTCTAATTTGTGCTGGTATGTTTTCTTAGAGTTAAAATTTCAATTTTCATTTGTAGGTCATTCAATGCCAAGTAAAATCCAAGATCTGACTTTGAGAAAAGTTTCATTATAACTGGTGTTGGTATCTATCAACAGCTCTCTTTGCTTAGAAAGTGAAAGTCGCTCAGTTGTGTCTGACTCTTTGTGACCCTGTGGACTGTGTACTCCATGGAATTCTCTAGGCCAGAATACTGGAGTGGGTAGCCTTTCACTTCTCCAGGATATCTTCCCAATCCAGGGTTTGAACCCAGGTCTCCTGTATTGCAGGCGGATTCTTTGCTTAGAAGTGAATTCTTATTTCCTTTGGTTAAATATTGATGAAGAAAAGATACCTCGTAGAATCCACCCTTTTTCTCCATCATACTTCAGGCTCAAGAATTTTTACCTGAAATGGAATGTGTGAATGTGTGGGCTACAATAATGCTTCTAATAAATCCAACTTCAAGTTAAGCTGAAAAAGCACTGAAGTTCTTTCTGTTGTTTTAGAGATCTTTGTGAAGCTGGCATTTGTTCTTAAAGTAGCTTTTCACAGTTTCATTACTTACTTCCGTGTGATATCATTGTTTGTTATTCCATGCTGCCACCTAGTGAAATAGCAGAAGGGCTGTGCAGGTGAGTTTAAATTTTGTGCTTTTTGTATCTGAATTTTGGTGAGTATTGTGATTCCCCCAAATTATATAGTGGCGCTTGTGGTAAAGAACCTGCCTAGCAATGCAGGAAACAGACGTGGGTTTGATCCTTGGGTTGGGAAGATTCCCCTGGAGGAGGGTGTGGCAACCCACTCCAGTATTCTTGGAGACCCGGGTTCAATCCCTGAGATAGGAAGGTCCCCTGGAGAAGGGCCTGTCTACCCACTCCAGTATTCTTGCCTGGAGAATCCCATGGACAGAGGAGTCTGGCGGGCTACAGGCCATGGTGTCGCAGCGCTGGATGCGACTGAGAGACTTTCACTTTCACACTTGGAATGAAAGTATTGGTATAGGCTAGATTCCCTAGAAAATGAAGGGTCTATATACTATGAATGCTTTTAGTTTTTTTAAAAAGCACTGGAGAAGGAAATGGCAACCCACTCCAGTGTTCTTGCCTGGAGAATCCCAGGGCCGGGGGAGCCTGGTGGGCTGCCGTCTATGGGGTCGCACAGAGTCGGACACGACTGAAGCGACTTAGCAGCAGCAGCAGCAGTTACTTTGCTAGATTCTTGGAGGTCTAAAATAAAATTCAAAAGCAGGTTATTTGCAGCAACATGGATGGATGTAGAGTGTCATACTGAGTGAAGTAAGTCAGAGAAGGAAAAATATCATATGACCTCCCTCATAGGTGGAATCCAAGTGGAATTTAAAGTGGAACCTAAGTGGGATTTAAGGTGGAATCTAAGTGGAAGAGGTGGAATGATACAAATGAACTTACTTAGAAAGCAGAAAGAGACTCACAGACTTAGAGAATGAACTTACGGTTTCCAGGGGGACGGGATAGTTAGGGAGGCTGGGAAGGTCGTGTACCCATTGTTATATTTAAAGTAGTTAATGAACAAGGACCTACTGCACAGCACAGGGAATTCTGCTCAGTGTTATGGGCAGCCTGGATGGGAGGGGAGTTTGGGAGAGAATGGATACCTGTGTATGTATGGCTGAGTCCCTTGGCTGTTTACCTGACACTACCTCATTGTTAATCAGCTATACCCCAATACAAAAAAAGAAGCAAAAGCTTGAAAAAAATTCAAAGGCATATTATACCTTTGCAATGTTTTAGCCTTACATATAGCTTGCTTTGTTTTCAAAATTGTTGTGTTTCATTTTTTAGAGATGGGGAGGTTCACAAAAACGGGGAAATTTCCTGGGAAAACAAGTCATCATTCTTTTGAGTGTTTCTTTAAAGCAAAGTGTTCCTGCTGCACCAGCCTGCACCCTAGTAAGTAAATTCTTATGTTCCTGCTTCCCGCCACCATTCCCAGTCTCCCCACCATCTTGTGTCCAGTTCTGGGGCTTTAATTTCTCAGCAAAGTACTTTATATCTGAAGTTTCCAATATGTGACAAGCAGGTCACCTATTGCAATCATTCATAGATTCATTGCATCTCCTTTGCTAGAAATGACCTTAGACTTTAAAAACATGTACTTTTCTCTCTTTAGAGAAGAAGCATCACCTAGATGGGCCCTGTGGCTTTCTCTGGTCTCAGAGCGTCTTCACGGCAGTGCTGGGATGAGGCTGAAGTGTCTTGATGGCCATCAGGACACCAGGACATGCTCCTTGTCCTGATAAGAGAGCTTGCTGGGGCTAAGCTGGGCTGGGGAGGAGATGCCACTCCATCAGAGGGGCAGGAGGACCCTGGTCAGAAGAGGGAACCTCAGCTCTGGAGCACTGGGGTGGTCTGCAGCCAAGGACGAAGTGTTTATCAGCAAACTCTTCTTCACCCAGCCTGTGGGGACTCACCCTGCATCTGTCCAGATCATGTAGGGCAAGGAAAAGATGTGCATCTGCCCTTCCTTGGAGGAAATGGCAACACACTCCAGCATTCTTGCCTAGAGAATCTTGTGGACAGAGGAGCCTGGTGGGCTGCTGTCCATAGGGTCTCATAGAGTTGGACATGACTGAAGCAACTTAGCATGCATGCATGCATTAGAGAAGGAAATGGCAGCCCACTCCAGTATTCTTGCCTGGAGAATCCCAGGGACAGAGAAGCCTGGTGGGCTGCCATCTATGGGGTCACACAGAGTCAGACACGACTGAAGCGACTTAGCAGCAGCAGCAGCAGCAGCTACCCTTCCTATTCAGAGGTGCTGGCTGGAGCTGAGAGATGCTGAGCTACAGTTGGCAGCTGGCTTGATAGGGTTGAGCCTGCACCATCCTCTTTGACTCCCCAAACACCTTTTTCTATATAAGCCAAGAAAAAGAAAAGCTGCGATGTCCATATCCTTATACTATTACTAGTCATTAGTGATCAGTTGTTAATTTCACATAATTAATTATTAAAAGTACTAGTAATTGTTAATTGCCTATATTAGTTTAATTCCATGTTAATATTTAGTATACTAGTATACTATGGTTTTTCCAATAGTCACATACAGATTTGAGAGTTGGACCATAAAGAGGGCTGAGTGCCAAAGAATTGATGCTTTCAAATTGCGACGTGGAAGAAGACTCTTGAGAGTCCCTTGGACTGCAAGGAGATCAAGCTAGTCAATCCTGAAAGAGATCGACGCTGAGTATTCACTGGAAGGACTGATGCTGAAGCTGAACCTCCAATCCTTTGGCCACCTGAGGCAAAGAGCCAACTCATTGGAAAAGACCCTGATGCTGGGCAAGATTAAGGGCAGGAGGACAAGGGGGCGACAGGATGAGGTGGTTGGATGGCATCACCAACTCAATAAACATGAATCTGAGTAAACTCTGGGAGATGGTGGAAGACAGAGGAGCCTGGCATGCTGCAGTCCATGGGGTCACAAAGAGTTGGACATGGCTGAGTGACTGAACAGCAACAAAAGCTATCTAATTATAACTGGCTGTGTTAATAATTAGTACTAGCTTTTTCATAGCAGTAAAATCAGTGGTAGAGATAAAGATGATTGCAACCATAAACAACCCCCCAGGAAACTCGAACAGTTCTGAACTCATCTATACCTAACAGCATGGTTTTCAAAATACATTTCAAAACACGGAAAGAATTTTAAGGAGAAATGGGTATATTTCTGCTAATGGTGAGAAAGCTTCCGTTCAGTTCAGTTCAGTCACTCAGCCATGTCTGACAGTGCACAGCTCCAAGCTCGTGAGCTCCGCTGGTTGCTCTGTGGCACGTGCGCTCCTCCCAGACCAGGGATCGAAACTGTATCCCCCGCACTGGGGACTTGGTGATTCACAGAGACAGATTTTACTGTGGGGATAAGCAGGCATATGGAAAAGCTTGGAATGAGTCTTGTTGGACATGGGCCTTTTTAGATTAGAAACA
Source organism: Cephalophus harveyi (assembly GCA_006410635.1). Taxonomy (NCBI): domain Eukaryota; kingdom Metazoa; phylum Chordata; class Mammalia; order Artiodactyla; family Bovidae; genus Cephalophus; species Cephalophus harveyi. The sequence goes on along the minus strand of SJYT01069127.1, from coordinate 143,362 downwards.
CTGAGAGTACATAAAAGATCACTGTGGCCACATGTTCCTGCTTAATTCTGAACTTGACAAGGTTTCTTTTGAGTGGAGGTCACTAAACATCTAACCTTTTTCTATTTTGGTTCATTTTTAACTATACATATTATCCCTGTGAATAGATTATAAAAAAATTATGGAAGGAAAATAAGAGGGAAGGAGGATCATGATTGTGGCTGTGTTCCAACTTACAAGTAGACAGAGTGTGACAGAAGGAAAAACGTCTATCTCCTATAGTCTCCAACTGAAGACATTTTTAGAATTCTTCCGGAACAAGTATTTATCCAGCTCCTACTGGATGAGTCCCTTTGTCGGCAAGGACATCCAACCAGTCCATCCTAAAGGAAATTAGCCCTGAATGTTCACCAGAAAGACTGATGCTGAAGCTGAAGCTCTAATGCTTTGGCCACCTGATATGAAGAGCTGATTCACTGGAAAAGACCCTGATGCTGGGAAAGATTGAAGGAGGGAGGAGAAGGGGACGACAGAGGATGAGATGGTTGGAGGGCATCACCGACTCAATGGACATGAATTTGAGCAGACTTTGGGAGATAGTGAAGGACAGGAGACTGACGTGCTGCAGTCCGTGGGATCACAAAGAGCTGGACAAGACGTAGGGACTGCAGAGCAACGGCAACATTAGATGAGAGCCAAAAAGTCCTGGGTGCTAGAGCTGGAATGGTGAATTGGAGACTTTGTCCCTGTCTTCGGGGGGAGGGAGGCCAGGTTGGTATCTTACAGTGTCTCAATTTCCTCCTACTCAAGCCCTAAAGTAATCTCTTTTGTTGTTGCTGTTTAGTTGCTAAGTCGTGCCCAGCTCTTTGTGACCTTACGCACTATAGCCCGCCAGGTACCTCTGTCTATGGAATTCTCCAGGCAAGACTACTGGAGTGAGTTACCATTTCCTTCTTCATGGGCACTTCCTGACCCAGGGATCAAACTTAAATCTCCTGCTTTGGCAGGCAGATTCTTGACCACTGAGACACTAGGAAAATAGTTAAAATTTAACCTCTGCCCCACCCCTACTGGCGTGTGGCTTGGGATGGTGGTTTCATTCTGTTGAAATAACCCTGCTCAGTAAGCATTTTAAGGAGAGAGGTCATTACCCCGTCACATGACAGTACTCAGTATTCAGAATGTTGACTACTTGGCACCTTTTGCTGGCAAGGTATGAGGTGCTCTGTGCCATAATCATGTAGGAAGACCCATGCCAACCTGTCGCCATGGAAACCACTGGGCACAGCCTCGTAAGTGCTGCCAAGCCTCTCCAGAGCCTTGTGATGGGGGCCCGTAATCCAGAGCCTCCTTGTCAGAGGGCTTCCTCCAAGCATGTCTGCCTTGATTTCAATGACTGCTCCCATGCGCCAGAGGTTCCTCCCCTGAAACTCATCACGAGAGAGTCCTATGCTACCCCTGTTTCTAAGCATCCCTGGCTACGGTGAGGGGGGTCACTATCCCTTATTCCCAAGCCTCTCGTTACTTCAGTTAGTTAATTCAGTCGATCAGTCATGTGCGACTCTTTAGGACTCCATGAACTGCAGCATGCCAGGCCTCCCTGTCCGTCACCAACTCCTGGAGCTTGATTAAACTCATGTCCATCAAGTTGGTGATGCCATCCAACCATCTCATCCTCTGTCATCCCCTTTTCCTCCTGCCTTTAATCTTTCCCAGAACCAGGGTCTTTTCCAGTGAGTCAGTTCTTTGAATCACGTGGCCAAAGTATTGAAGTTTCAGCTTCAGCATCAGTCCTTCTAATGAATATTCAGAATTGATTCCCTTTAGAATTGACTGGTTTGACCTCCTTGCAGTCCAAGGGACTCTCAAGAGTCTTCTAACACCACAGTTCAAAAGCATCAATTCTTCAACACTCAGCTTTCTTTATAGTCGAACTCTCACATCCATACATGACTACTGGAAAAACCACAGCTTTGACTTGTCACTTAAGGTGCTGTAATTGGAACCCATGGCACTGGCTGGCATAAGAGACCACTTACCTCCAAAGCTCTACGGAATCAAATGAACTTTTATCTAAAAACCTGACAAGTTGGGTGAAAAAGTCCTTCAGGATTGCATTGCTGGAGAGCAGGGGCTTCTGGGGAAGGACACCACCACTGTGTCCACGACAGGACGTGGTAACCTGGCCGCCTTTTGGGATCAGAACGCGAGCAGGCCAGCAGCCTCCGTTCACCGGCCACTGTTTCTCTCAGTGCATCTGTGTGCTCAGCCCTGTCTGACTCTTTGGGACCCCATGGACTGTAGCCCACCAGGTTCCTCTGTCCATGGAATTTTCCAGGCAAGAGTACTGGAGTGGGGTGTCATTTCCTACTCCAGGGGATCTTCCCAACCCAGGGATCAAACCCGAGTCTCCTGCATCTCCTGCACTGGCAGGCAGATTCCTGACCACTAGGGCTGCCTGGCAAGCCCTGGCGTCTGGCTCAGATCTGCCTTGAAATATGCCTGTGCCTTGATACTATCCACCACCACCTCAACTCAAGCAAGACACCCTGAGCAGGAAGATGGATGCAAAACATGGTGTATGATGGAGTTTCAGACTGAGATCCATAGACTTTTTGATGTCTTGCTCTTATTGCTGTTCAGTCTCTAATTTGTGTCTGATTCTGTGACCCCATGGACTGCAGCACACCAGGCTTCCCTGCCCTTCACTATTTCCTGGAGTTTGCTCAAACTCATGTCTATTGAGTCAATGATGCTATTCAACCATCTCACCCTCTGTGGTCCCCTTCTCCTCCTGCCTTCAGTCTTTCCTAGCATCAGGGTCTTCTCCAATGATTTACAGGCAGCTGGAAACTCAAGTATCTTATTCAGTGTACAGGGTGTCCCACTGCCTTCAAGTCCAGAAATGTATAGAGGGTTGGACTTAGTAAAGCTCTGGTGGACTCTCAAATGCTTGGTGGCTCTGGCTCCTGGGAGCTCGTTCAAGTGAAGGTGCATCAGATTAACTCCCTTTGGAAAGCCTGAGAGCACTTTGGACAGGGCTGCAGAGTAACCCCACCCCAGCCTGGGGGAAGGACCAGGAGGTGAAGCAGAGGATACGGTGCTGATCAGGTGCTTGATCGGGTGCTGATCAAGGGCTTCTGGGAGAAGTGAGACAATGGGGAGGGGCAGGGGCATCTCCCGGGACCCAGGTGCCTTGGAAACCATCTAAGAAGGCCATCAGGGACCACAGCGGGTTTGGGGATCATGGACGGGGTACTTTGCTGACAGGCAAGCACCTACTTGTTTCCCAGGACTCGCTTTTGTGAACCAGAGGGGTCTGTGAGAACAAAGGCTAGTAATTCCTCACTTCTGCAATTTACATTTTTGGCAGGGCATGAGTGACCACTGGAGAGAATGGTCAGGTCTAGATACTCTCACGGTTACTATCTTTTGGTATTTAGTAACGGAATCCCTTTCTAAGTGGCACAAAGGCAACCAAACCTATCTATGCATGCTGTCATTGTTCAGCTGCTAAGTTGTATCTGATTTTGCGACCCCATGGACTGCAGCACACCAGTCTTTCCTCTGTCTTTCGCTATCTCCTGGAGTTTGGTCAGATTTATGTCCACTGTGTTGGTGATGCTATGTAACCGTCTCATCTCTTGCCACCCCCTTTCTTCTTTTGCCTTCAATCCTTCCCAGCATCAGGATCTTTTCCAAAGAGTTGGCTCTTCTCATCAGGTGGCCAAAATATTAGAGCTTCAGCATCAGTTCTTCCAGTGAATATTCAGGGTTGATTTCTTTTAGGATTGACTGGTTTGATCTCCTCGCAGTCCAAGGCTGCTATGCTTGGCAGGCTTTAAAGGAGAAATTCTGGAGGAAAAAATCCCAGGCTTGAATCATGGCAATACCATGGGAATATTTGTAGCCCCGGGGGGATGACTTTGGATGCTACCTAACTCTCTGTACACAGATGTCGAGTCAGTGTATTGAATCTTATTTTTCAAATCTTATTTGCCTATCCACATAAGCTGTTTTTCAAAAGCCTTAATAATAACATTTTACATGCTTACCATGCTTGCTAGCATCAGACTCTGCTCTATGCATTCCACACGTATAACTCATTCATTTTCCTAACAATCCTGGGAGGAATGGATTCCTGCACCATGCATTTTACTTGTAAGCAATTTGCCCAAGGTCATGCCGCTCTGAAGTGGAGGAAGTGAGGTTCAAACCAACGCGGTCTGAGTTTGGAGGTTGGTTCCTAACCACGACCTCCACTGCTTCTGATGATGTCATCTGCTCACAGGATATTTCTGAATTTAAGCTGACCACAAGCAGTCTTAAGAAACAGCCCTAATTTACTGTCTAATCATTGCCTTCTTCCTACCCTGGAGCCCCACTGCATGCTCTGATGATCTGACTTAAATTTCTTAGGATAAGTATATCTGTTAGGATTCTTTTTTTGGCTAAGATCATATAAAAAGGAGAATTTGTTAGAGGGATGTTGTGTGGATCAGGGAGAGGAAGAGAGGCTGGATGATCTGGCCTAAAAACAGAACAAGAGGGGCCACAAACAGAAACCTTGTGTGTGGTGGAGTGCACACAACAGGGCCCTGGAGCTGGAAGGATGGGCTCCATTGCTATGAGCTCCAACGGGAAAAAGAGCCCATTGTCCAAGCTCAGGTTCCGTGTCCCAGTGGGTGTACAGGATGGGGAGAGACAGGTTGTGATGGAGGGTGACTTTGGATACCTCCTCCCAAGGAAGAAAGTATGGGGAAAAGGAACTTCTGCCCTTCCAGAGCATGGGATGGGCAAGGCTAAGAGAGACTGAGCAGAGGAAGAGACAGATCTGTAAACGATTATCATAGAACAAGTAAGTGGTGAGGTAAGACTTAAACTTGGGTACCAGGAGAGAGACTGGGGAGAAGCTAAAAGGTCTAAGAGGATGACTTAGCAGCAGTGTTCTTCCTCTTTGTCCTTTTTCCTTCACGTTCTGAGACATTCTCTCCGACCCCAAGTATATACAAGCAACTCTGAGAATTAAAGCTTGTGTATTTCCACATTTGGGGCCTCCCTAGTACCTCAGTGGTAAAGAATTCTCTTGCAACACAGGAGATGCGGGTTCTGTCCCAAGGTTGGGAAGATTCCCTGGGGGAGGAAATGACAACCCACTCCAGCATTCTTGCCTGGGAAATCCCATCGACAGAGGGAACCCGGCAGGGGTCGCAAAAGAATCAGACACAACTTAGTGACCAAACAATAATCCCGCTGCCATGTCTGTCTTCTGGCCTGAAAACTTTCAGCTGAGGACCATTTTTCTCAAGTCCCAAATCTCATCTTCATATGATTTTGTTCCCCAGTATTTTCAATCCCAACTCATTGTACTTTTACTAGAGACTGCAGCAAGTCTAGTTTATCTTCTGAATAGAAATGTAATTTCGGAAGCAGGCCATTCTCCTTGATTACAAGCAAAATCAAACTTAATATTAGTTTGGATTTATTTGACTGTTAATATTATTTACTTTCAGAAAACAGACTAACCCCAATTAGCATTGTGAATTGTCTGCCCTATAATGACCAGAGATTCCTTTCTATTACATTACTGAAATCATTTGCATAGTAATTACGGTTTAGCTATATTGGTGAGTGAGATTGTTTCCCTTCTGGTAATGTTGTATGATAGTCTTTCATTAATCACGTGGAAAACCTTACCAGATGGCAGAATTAAGCAAGTATAGTAATACACTCCTGCTAAACTCATGGTCATTTGAGGTTTGAAACCGATGTTCCAGTCTGCTCCTCCATCTTCCCTCAAACGTGTTTTACTTTCTAAACCACTCAAGCAACAGAAAAACAACTTAAGTTGCAAATGTGATTGGTCTGGGGAGCTTTTATTTAAAAATTCAGTATTGCAGTTTGGTGTTCTGTGATTACCTGGAGGGGTGGGGTGGGGGAGGGGAGGCAGGGAAGGGAGGCTAGGAAAGGGATGTGTGTATAATAATGGCTGATTTGCATTGCTTTATGGGAGAAACCAGAAAAATGTTGTAAAAGCTAAAAAATTTTTTTAAATTAAAAAAAATTAGAGTGAAAAACAGAAATATTCACTAGTGCAAATTATGCATCTTGTCTTCTCCACTCTCTCTTCCTCCTCCATTATTATCAACAGAGCCTGAAAGCAAATATGACAGGCTATCAAGACAATTGAGACTTATGTATCTGGGTGTGTGTGCATGTGTCTGGGTGTGTGTTTGTGTGTGTACTTTGCCTTAACCAAATGTAGCATAGGAGAATCTGAGTTTGCTTAATAAAACCAAACAAAACTGGGACTTAGACTTCACCTTACAAAAGGACTGTATTTAAAAATGTCTTTGAACCACACAGTGCCCTGAATGCAATCAAAATATTATTTAGGAACTTCCCTGGAGGTCCCTAACAAGTAGCTTTCCTGGTGGCTCAGAGGGTAAAGCATCTGCCCCCAATGCGGGAGACCTGAGTTCGATCCCTGGGTCAGGAAGATCCCCTGGAAAAGGAAATGGCAAGCCACTCCGATACTCTTGCCTGGAAAATCCCGTGGATGGAGAAGCCTGGTAAGCTGCATTCCATGGGGTCTCAAAAAGTCGGGATACGACTGAGGGATTTCATTCATTCACTCATTCTGGAGGTCCAGTGGTAAAGAATCTGCTTTGCAATGCAGAGGACATGGGTTCAATTCCTGGTCAGAGAACTAAGATTCCACACTCGGTGGAGAGACTAAGCCACCACATCACAACTCCTGAGTCTTCGTGCTGCAACTCCTGAGCTCACACGCCACATCTAGTGAGGCCCAGTGCTGCGCGGAGAGATCCCACTTGGTGCAGTGACGATCCAGCTGCTGCCACCAAAGACCCGATGCAGCCACGTAAACAGTATTTAGTATCCAGAGTTTTACATTTTTTAAAAATTAGTTCAACAAAAAGTCTAAATTGATGCACACACACACAACACGCACGCGAACACAAGCACAGTCACAGATGCGAGCACATCGCCTAAAGTATCTCTGGGACAGGCTGGCACAGGGGAAAGAAAGCAGGTGAGGAGCCAGGCAGCTCTGGCCCGTTCTCGGCTGTGATTGCACGGAAGTCACTCTGCTTGCGCAGTGGCTTCCTCATCTGTGGAACAGCTGTACAGTAACCTATTGGTATTAGCTGGGATACAGGGTGAACACCTTGGGCTTCCCAGGTGGCCCAGGGGTTAAGAATCTGCCAGCCAATGCGCAAGACACAAGAGACTCAGGTTTGATCCCTGGGTTAGGAAGATGCCCTGGAAGAGGAAAAAGGCAATTCACTGCAGTATTCTTGCCTGGAAAATTCCATGGATAGAGGAGCCTAGAGGGCTGCAGTTCATGGGGTTGCAAAGAGTTGGACATGACTGAGCATGCACACCAAACGCCTCCTCAGAAACCCCCAAGACTGTGCCTTATGTAAGACATAGGGATGCTATGCCCTTCACGGGACAGCCAAAGTCAGTGACGGAGGCTCCCTGCTGCTCCCCATCCCTTTGTGGGGGGGTGCCATTGTCCACAAGATCCAGGGCAGGTCATCTGCATTCCAGCCTGTGGGAGAAGGAGAAAGGGAAGGTGAGGGTGTGCCCCTAGCTTTTAACAGCCTATCTGGAAGCTGCACAATCCCTTCTGTTCATGCTTATTGGCGAGAACGTAGTTACCTAGGCAGCCCCATCTGGCTGCAGGGGGAGTGGGACATTTTCATCTTCACTTTGGTTAAATTTAAAACTAGAGAGGGTTCTAGGAAGTAGCAAGAATGGATACTGGGGCATGACTAGCAGTTTGCCTCCCCACCTCACATGGCAACCAGGAAAATTAAATGAGATCATAATACCTGGAACAGTCCACATTCACAAATCGTAAAGCCCTTTGCACACTCATATTTCTAATAGCCCCATCATAATAGCCAGAATGTGGAAGTAACCCGTGTCCATAGACGAGTGAATGGATAAACAAAACATAGTGGAAACACACAGTGGAAAATTATCCAGCCTTGAAAAGTTGAATAGCCTGCAGGTGGGTCTACAGAACTGAGGAACTTGAAGACATTATGCTAAACGAATTGTCAGTCACAAAAAGAAAAAAGTTACTTAGGACCGTTAGAATCATAGAAATAGCAGATAGAATGGAGGTTGCTGGGAGCTGGAAGGAAGCGCAATGGGGTATTTTTAACAGGAAGAGAACTGTGGTTTTGTAAGATGAGTCCAGTGGGAAAATTAGCAGCCCCCACTACATGTCAAGAAGGGCTCCTTCCCTAAGCACTCAAGAGTCAAGGCATTGCTTGTATTCATTATTCCTAATGCAGTTTCTTGTTTGTTTGTTTTTTTCAGGGAGCTCACAAGATAACAACACAACAATAACAATCTGACTCCTTATCTATGTATAGCACTAAACAGTTTACAGAACACTTCTGGATATAGTGTGTCAGTCAAGAGAGGTGATTCCTGCAAGAAAAAATGGTGGTGTCTCATAAACACAAAGATCCATCTAGTCAAGGCTATGGTTTTCCCAGTAGTCATGTATGGATGTGAGAGTTGGACCATAAAGAAAGCTGAGTGCCAAAGAATTGACGCTTTTGAACTGTGGTATTGGAGAAGACTCTTGAGAGTCCCTTGGGCTTCGAGGAGATCAAACAAGTGAATCCTTAAGGAGATCAGTCCTGAATATTCATTGGAAAGACTGATTCTGAAGCTAAAGCTCCAATACATTGACCACCTGAGATACAAAGAGCCGACTCACTAGAAAAGACCCTGATGCTGGGAAAGACTGAGGGCAGGAGGAGAAGGGGGCAACAGAGGGTGAAACGGTTAGATGGCATCACTGACTCAATGGACATGAATTTGAGCAAGCTCTGGGAGATGGTGAACGACGGGGAAGCCTGGCGTGCTGCAGTCCATGGGGTCGCAAAGAGTTGGACACAACTGGTCAACTGATCGACTGACCAAAACATAAACACAAAGGGGATAAAGTATTAAGAAGAACTTGCTGAAATCTGTGAAATGGAGACACAGAATGGAGACATGGTAAGATCCTTGGTCCTCGATGGCATCACCGAGTCACTGAATGTGCTCCTGCCTGAATCTTTGCCTGTCCATGGGCCTCTGTGTATCTTTCCTTCTTACCTAAAGCAGTTGAGTTTGGTCCTCAGATATTTACAGCTAAACCCTTCCTGAGTGATGCAACTTCTCCAACACAGAGATTTTATCTGGGGGAACGCTTACCTGGGTGATTTACTAGAAGTCAGGAAAGGCTGTGGGGCAGGTGGAAAGCTGGACCGTCTTTACAACAAAGTTAGCAGGTGGAGAAATGGCATGACATTGTTTCTGACTCCCGCTTGGAGTTCTTTCCACTACCACAGGAGTGGGCAAGTGTTCACATGAAGTTCTAAATAGTAAGCATTTCAGATTTATAAGCCTTAGGTTTCTGCTGCAGCTACTCAACTCTGCTGTTGTCGTGACAGCAGCCCAAACAGTATGCAGATACTGGATGTGCTATAATCCATAGGTACGCTGAAGATGAATTAAGAATTCCATTTCCAAGTCTCCCTGATTTCTTTGGCCTATTATTCAACAATAACTTTGAAAATGATATTTCTATATATTCCATTAGACTGGAAGTTAGGTATGGATGTGAGAGTTGGACCATAAAGAAAACTCTGAGGCTCTTTGAGAGATAGAGATGATGGAGAAGACTCTTGAGAGTCCCTTGGACTGCAAGGAGATCCAACAAGTCCATCCTAAAGGAAATCAGTTCTGAATATTCACTGGAAGGACTGATGCTGAAACTGGAACTGCAATACTCTGGCCACCTGATGCGAAGAACTGACTCGTTGGAAAAGACCCTGATGCTGGGAAAGATTGAAGGCAGGAGGAGAAGGGGATGACAGAGGATGAGATGGTTGGATGGCATCACTGACTCAATGGACGTGAATTTGAGCAAGCTCCGGGAGTTGGCGATGGACAGCGAAGTCTGGCGTGCTGCCGTCCATGGGGTCACAAAGAGTTGGACACGACTGAGCGACTGAACTGAACTGAACTGAACTAGGAACCTTGGCTTACTGTGCTGGATTTCTGACAACTTGCCTTGTGATCTTGGACAAATCTTTTAGCTTCCCAAGACCTCAGTTTCTTTACCTGCAGATTGAATGAGCTGCATACAAAGACCTCAGGGGTCCTTTCCAATACTCAATACCCATTTGTTTCTCTTCTTCATTAGAGAGTGAGTTCGTGGAAAGCAGAGACACCCTGTGCCTTGTTCACCATTTTATCCCAACAATGTGCACACGGGGCATAGAGCTTGGTAGGCGCCTGGCTAAATCTTGAGGAATGCATCTGGACAACTCCGGGTCTGTTTGCTGCTGCTTTTTTCTCTATCAACTAATCTCTACGTTCCCTTCATTCTCTGGTTTCCACGGTATTCCTACAGAATAACACTGGAGTGAGCTCTAGAATTGCTCTCAGAATTGGCTCTTCTCTGTATCTTGGATAACTACTCTGAGCCTCAGGTTCCTTATCTCCAAATTAATAAAATGATTTTCATGTCACAGAGCTATAAGATTGAGTAGACTTGATCATGAATGTGAAAATGCTTTAGTAAACTTAAAAAATAAATACATGTATGAGTTATGAGGATAACAGTATTGATTATTGTAAAGTTCTTCACATGAACAGTGAGTGCTAAGTTTAATTTAATTTATATCTATTAATAATAAGCATCTTGAAGTATTACAGAGGGGAAATGATGACAACAATCTTCCCTAAACAAAAAAAAAGACTGCCTCTTCAGCCAAAATGTGATCATTGGAGACTATAAATAAATTATTCCTATTCTCATGAAATATTCAAGAGAACCACTAATATTATTTTTAATTCAGAACAATTGAAAGACAATGAAAAATTCTAGGCTAGATTCTGGAAAGTTAAAGAGAAAGAAAAATCAGTTATGCTAGAGCAAGAGAAGTAATAGTAGAAAATTAGATATTAGGAAAAACAGTATATTTTAAAAGCCATTGGCAGTAATTCAATTCAATTGATGAATAATACAGTTGGTGACAGGTCATATCACCCTTCATATATTGTCCTGCTAACGTTTCAGATATAAAAATATCTACTAGAAGGATCTAAAAAAGGATATGTATATATTGGGCTTCCCTGGTGGCCCAGCTGATAAAGAATCCACCTGCATAAAGAATGTAGGAGACCTGGGTTTGATCCCTCAGTTGGGAGGATCCCCTGGAGAAGGGAACTGGCTACCCTCTCCAGTATCCTGGCCTGGAGAAACAAATAAAAAGGAGAAATAAGTAATGAATCTAAAAAATCTTTCAGGTAAGACTGTGTGTGCTGCGCTCAGCCCCTCACCCGTGTCTGACTCTCTGCGACCCTATGGATTGAGAACTTCACAAAATACAGCAAGTGATGTCAGTAGGTGGTAAAAAGAAAAGTTTTCGAATAGAGGTATAAAAATTTGGGCTGTATCACAGAGGTACTCGTTTAAGCCAAAGGAGGGAGAAAGTGTAGCTTGACTTATTAAGACAATTTTACCATCGGGATGCTTTTATTGCAAGGAAGAAATGATATACACACACTGCATTTGCATCGGGCTTCCCTGGTGACTGAAAGAACCCACCTGCAGTGTAGAGACCCGGTTTGATCCCTGGGTCAGGAAGATCCCCTGGAGAAGAGAATGGCTACTCACTCCAGTATTCTTGCCTAGAGAATTCCATGGACAGAGGAGCCTGGCGGGCTGTACAGTCCATGGGGTCTCAAAGAGTCTGACACAACTGAGTAACTAACACACTTTCCATTGTTTTTCTTTTGCATATAATTTCCAAATGGGAGGGTGCATCAACATTGAGTTTATCCAGATTAATCAACTAGGTTATCTCTGAAAAGCCCATAAGACAAAATTTCTTCTCTTGAATCTCATCTTCAGGGTTCTCCATTATGTAATTGGAGACTTATTTTGATTAAAGGCCAGTAATTCATTCAACAAATATGTGTTCATTCCCCACAGTTTGCAGGGAACAAGCAACGTGGAGATACAACAGCAAACATGATTCGGGAGCAGGTGACTTACTTTCCCAACACATCTTGTCTCATTTGTTCACTCATGGGGCTGTTTATTCACAAAGGATGGCTAGTCTTCCCCAGGATCAGAAGTTCGGAGGAGAAAAAGCCAGCCACAGTCCCAGCCTTCTTGGCACTTACAGACTAGTGAGAATAAGCAGCCATCAACTACCCTTACGACTTGCCACGTGCAAGGCACTGCATGAACAAGTTATGTTCCTAACATTTCTTACCACACTGTGATGGCGATGCCATCTGACAGAGGAGGAAATCAAGGCTCAAAAGTGGCAAAAAAAAAAACAAAAAACAAAAAACACCAACCCTGCCCAAGGTCATAGAACTCACAAGTGGCAGACCTGGGATTTGAACCCAAAGACTACAGTCTTACCCACTCTGCAACACCGCTTCCTATTGCTGGAACAGTTTCTGGGGAAGAGCAAGAGTGAAGAAGCTTGGTGGCTGAAGTAATTGCTGTCTTGGAAGCAGCTGACAGGGGAAGAAGTGAGAGGGAAGGCAGAGAGTTTGTCTCCGGTGTTTAACATTTATTGAACATCATGGGCTTCCCTTCTGGCTCAACTGGTAAAGAATCCACCTGCAATGCAGGAGTCCTGGGTTCGATCCCTGGGGTGGGGAGATCCCCTGGAGAAAGGAATGGCTACTCACTCCAGTATTCTGGCCTGGAGAATTCCATGGATAGAGGAGTCTGGTGGGCCACAGTCCATGGGATCGCAGAGAGTCTTCTTACATGACTGAGCGTGCACAGAGCTATTTACTAGCCAAAGCCCACGCGGGATAGTGGCAGAGGGTCTGAGAAACTGACTTGTCAGGGAGACTATCTCCTCCAGGAAGTCTGGAACTTCCTTCCACAGCAGACAAATGCTGTCACATCCCGATAGTAAAACTTTATATCCTCTTTTAATTAATTAAATTTAATTCTCAAGGCATGGCTAGAAGTAGGTCTGGCAGGAGTTATGATCGTCTGAGTAAAATTAAGTCAGTTTTACAGCATCACACAGGCAGCTGGCGGGGGAGGGAATGCCCTGTGATTCCAGGTCAGGCACACTTTACACTCAATAGAGAGCCCGTGACTCTAAAGACCAAGTGCAAACACGCACGGGGAGAGTCATCACAGGCGAGTGAAAGTGACCCATATCGGAGCCAGAGTGAGGGGGACTGGACCCCCAGTCTAAGGGGGAGGGGGGTGAGGGGGCAGAGGCAGGGGTACTGGAGCGACCAAAGACAGACTTTCTCAGCTTCTAATTTGGTTGGAAAAAGTATGGACAGTTGCCTGGATCAGCGCTGGTACGTGTGCCCACCACTTTCCCCCTTATGTAGGCACAGCAGACATACTCAATGGATTGGACTGAGATCACAGCACTGACCTTGGTATGGCGCTCCAGGCAAAAACTACCACCTAAATGTTGTTCTGTGAAGCCACACCCAGATGCCATCCCTACATTAAAGAGTCAAAAGCTAAAACCTGCACATTCTCAGTCAAGAAACATACAGAGAGAAATCTTGAATACTAACCAGATATATCCTGAGAGTCCTTGGTCATTTTACTAAAGTACCTGAGCCTCACTTTCCTCATTTACAAAACAAGGACAATAATACTTACTTCACAGGGCTGTTGAAGGATTTAAAAGCATAATCCCTCCCCAGTGTTTAGTGGGTGCCGGTTTTTTAATCTTTATTATCAGCGCTAGATGAGAGGTGACTAATGCCTCCTTACAAAATCCAATAAGTACCAATGTAAGGAAAAGACAGAATCCAGTCTCTAATTTGGTTCCCAACATAGAATCAAATTGATTAACTGACTGACTGATTTATTGATTCATTCAGTTCAGTTCAGTCGCTCAGTCATGTCCAATTCTTTGCGACCCCATGGACTGCAGCATGCCAGGCCTCCCTGTTCATCACCAACTCCTGGAGTTTACTCAAACTCATGTCCATTGAGTCAGTGATGCCATCCAACCATCTCATCCTCTGTCATCTCCTTCTTCTCCAGCCTTCAGTCTTTCCCAGCATCAGGGTCTTTTCTAATGACTCAGCTCTTCACATCAGGTCTGTCCTTCCAATGAATATTTAGGACTGATTTCCTTGAGAATGGACTGGTTGGATCTTGCTGTCAAAGGGACTCTCAAAAGTCTTCTCCTACACCACAGTTCAAAAGCATCAATACTTCAGTGCTTAGCTTTCTTTATAGTCCAATTCTCACATCCATGCATGACTACTGGAAATATCATAGCTTTGACTAGATGGACCTTTTTGGCAAAGTAATGTCTCTGCTTTTTAATAACTGTCTAGGTTGGTCAAAGCTTTTCTTCCATGGAGCAGGCGTCTTTTAATTTCATGGCTTCAGTCATCATTTGCAGTGATTTTGGAGCACCCCCCAAAATAAAGTCTGTCACCGTTTCCATTGATTCATTCATTCAAGAGTTATTGAGTGCCTGCAATGTCACTCTAGAGCAGACTCATGGTAAAGGACCCTGATGCTGGGAAAGATTGAGGGGAGGAGGAGAAGGAGGCAACAGGGGACGAGATGGTTGGATGGCTTCACTCGCTCAATGGACATGAGTTTGAGCAAACTCTGGGAGACAGGGAAGGACAGGGAGGCCTGATGGGCTGCAGTTCTTGTGGTCACAAAGAGTTGGACACGACTGAGCAACTGAACAGAACAGCAACAAGCTGCAACGCCACAGTCATCCTATTAAACACGGGAAATGCAATGTGGGATTCGACAGTGGGGTTTGACATCTTTCCTACAGTCAACCTCTTGGGGATGTGATTGTGTAACAGAGAACTGACTGGGACTTTACTCTCTATAGTCAGCGACTTGGATCCAAGACTGAAGACAAAGAGGCACACAGTATGCGTGGTATGCATGCTCAGTCGTGTCTGACTCTTTGTGACCCTCTGGACTACAACCCACCAGGCTCCTCTGTCCATGGGGTTCTTCAGGCAAGAAGACTGGAGTGGGTTGCCATGCCCTCCTCCATGGGATCTTCCCGACCCAGGGATCGAACCTGTGTCTCTAAAGTCTCCTGCATTGGCAAGCAGGCTCTTTACCTCTAGCGGCACCTGGGAAGCCCCAGGTGTTCATCTTTAGATTTCTACAAATCGGGGCTGCCTCTTTTGATGAAGCTATAATGATGGTGTTTTGGATAATAGCACAAGAAAGTGTGAGACTCCAGAGGCTGAGCCCAGCCAAGGAGTTCTGTCATTGATTTAGTCCTTGTTAAATAAAACTTCAGAATCTGTACTGTCTCTTCCTTCTCCTAGATGACAGTGTGAGCCAGGAGAGAAAATGCTTTCATATTTTCACTAGTTAGGGCTTTCTGAGCAAAGAAATCTAGGACTTGGATTGAAGGACCAATTTGAGAAGTTAAAGACTGATTGAAAAACCTTAGGAGGCTTATCTCTCCATGTGTGTACTCGTCACACATGGATGATAAGGGGGATAAGACTCTTAGTTATAAACTTCAGTTTGTCTTCTCTATACCCTAGAGATAGTTATTTAAATTCCAAAGTGTAAAAATTCTGGAATTTTCTCCTTGTTTCCCCCAAAGGAAAGCATATACCTTAAAGAAATGAGGTTTTTCTCCCTCTCTCTGGACACGGGGAGCGATATGTGTATGCACTCCCAGATATATATTTTCAGAGTCCCTCCCCTGTGGTTGGGCACCTCCCTTTGTGCCTGTGAGGTTCACATTGGAGCACCCCAGAAGGGGGAAGAAAGGGGGCATGAGGAATGGGTGCAGTTATTGTTGTAAGTGAAGAATAAGGATTGCTTATGACCGGAAACCTCATGTGTGCATTCCGGACAGTATATAAAAATACAAGTATTAAAACCTTGTCAGCTGGGAGCCTGAAGAGTGGTCTTGTATTTCACGCATTGATGGAGGCAAACAGCAGATGGGACACCTAGATGTACAGCTGGGCCTTTCTGTACACGGTGGGCTAGTGTCTGATGCAGGAGGGGGATGGCAGAACGAGGACATCTTCCGACTCCACTATCTGTTTCAATAAGCAAAGAAATAAAGGGCCCATAATAATATCGGATCACATAGATGATACAGGGGTATGCTGGTTAAGTGTTTAACGACCAGTTCTAGGGGTGGGGTGGGGCCTCGACTTGGAGTGTTTGCCAATGTCTGTGTTGTAAATACTCCTAGCACACTGACTGCAGACTGGTATGTCAACCAGCTTGTGAAAGTCCTGAAAATGTGGCAATAGGCCCTCCCAAGCTGGTATGAACCAGCTGTTCCACATGACTGGCACACAGCTAAGACAAACAAACTACAAGCCAGAAGGGAACATATCCATGGAAAGGGCAAAAGCAATAAAGGAGAGCTCCAAATAATATGAGCAGATGGTCCCCCTTCAAGAGCTAAGGTTTAATTGCCACACACTCCTCTCCCACCTCCCCCACCATTGAGAGTGTGTTACACTCAGTGACTCTTTTTTTTTTTTTAATTTTATTTTCACTTTATTTTACTTTACAATACTGTATTGGTTTTGCCATACATTGACATGAATCTACCACGGGTGTATACGAGCTCCCAATCCTGAATCCCCCTCCCACCTCCCACCCCATATCCTCTCTCTGGATCATCCCCGTGTACCAGCCCCATGCATCCTGTATCCTGTATCGAACATAGGCTGGTGCTTCGTTCTTACATGATAGTATACACGTTTCAATGCCATTCTCCCAAATCATCTCACCCTCTCCCTCTCCCACAGAGTCCAAAAGTCCGTTCTATACATCTGTGTCTCTTTTGCTGTCTCGCATACAGGGTCATCATTGCCATCTTTCTAAATTCCATATATATGTGTCAGTATACTGTATTGGTGTTTTTCTTTCTGGCTTACTTCACTCTGTATAATAGGTTCCAGTTTCATCCATCTCATTAGAACTCAGTGACTCTTTGCAAAGAAGAGCACAGGGCAAGGGAACAAGAGCACCTTTACAGTGGAGAAACCTGTAAATAAACAATAAACGTTGCATCATGTGATACGATGCCACCTGGATGTCCACACCCCTTAATTGGACGTAATGAGAAGATTGATTCATGCCTGTATGTTTGTTCAAAAACCTCACAGCCTCAGGCTAATAATGAGAAAAACAAACGAACAAACAGGCAAACGCAGGTTACGTGCTATTCTACAGGGTATTTGATCAACATGTTTACAACTCTCAAGGTCACAGCTACCAAGTCACAGGCCAGAGGAGAGCAGGAAGACAGGACAGCTGGATGCGGCATGGCACTCTCAGCTGGACCCGGGCGCTAGAAAGGGCGTAGCAAAAGAGAATGATGAAATCAAATGAAGTCTGGAGCTTGGTTAAATGTCAGGGTCTTGGTTTTGACAAGTGTACTGTGAAAATGTAAGATGTTTCCAGGGAGTGAAACTGGCTGAGGGGTGTACAGGAACTCTGTGTAACATCTTTGCAACTTGTCTGAAACTCTAAAATTACTGCAAAATAAGGATGTTTATTGATATTTAAAAGACACAAGCATTAAAAGGGGAGGGGTGATGGACAGGAAGAGCACAGAGGTTTTTTAGAGCGGTGAAACTATTCTGTATGGTACTTCATGCATGCTCACTCACTTTAGTTGTGTCTGACTCTTTGTGACCCCATGGACTGTAGCCCGCCAGGCTCCTCTGTCCATCAGATTCTCCAAGCAAGAGTACCAGAGTGGGCAGCCATGCCTTCCTTCAGGCGATCTTCCCAACCCAGGAATCGAACTAAATCGCTAGTGTTTTCTGCATCACAGGTGGATTTGTTACCGCTGAGCCACTGGGGAAGACTGTATGATAGTATAATGATGGATACATGTCATTATGCATGCATGCTAAGTTGCTTCAGTGGTGTATGATTCTTTGTGACCCCGTGGACTGTTGCCTGCCAGGCTCCTCTGTCCATGGGATTTTCCAGGCAAGAATCCTGGAGGGGCTTGCCATTCCCTCCTCCAGGGGATCTTCCTAACCCAGGGGTCAAACCAGAGTCTCTTAAGTCTCTTGCATTGGCAGGCAGGTTCTTAACCACTAGCGCTACTTGGGAAGACTACGTGTGTCCAAATCCACAGACTGTGCAACACCAAGAGTGAACTTTGATTTCGGTTACGAACTTTGAGTGATAATAATGAGTTCATGATGATAATAATGATCATGATGATAATAATGATAATAATGAGTTCATGAAGGCTCCTAGATTTTCACAAATGTGCCCCTTTGTGGGGGAGGTTAAGAATTGGGGAGGCTGTGAGCATATGGAAGCTCTCTGTTTTTTCGCTCAGTCTTTCTGTGAACCTAAAACTTTTCTTAAAAACTAAAGCCCATTAGAAACAACAATAGCATCCAGGCAGGCATAAGTCCTAATCTAAAAGGATGTTAATAGCATTATATGCTTACTTTCCTCATTGTAGGTGGATAATCTGTCCTCGGAAGGGATAGGGTTCTAAGTGTCTGTCTTCTGAGACATGGGGTTTTTTCATGAAAAGAAAGCACAGTGCTTCTCTGAGTTCTCAGGGGATAGATAGAACCTTCCATTTTGAAGGTCTTTTATAACTCCATTTTTTTCAAGTATAGTTGATGTACAATATTAGATAAGTTGCCGCTCTACAATACAGTGATTCACAATTTTTAAAGGTTAGACTCCACTTAGTTATTACAAAATACTGGCTGTATTCCCTGTGTTGTACAACATATCCTTCCTTATAGCTTATCTTATACATAACAGCTTGCACCTCTTAATTTCGACCCTATTTTCCACTCCCCACCTCCGTCTCCCCATTGGTAGCCACTAATTTCTGCTCTTTATCTGTGAGTTTGTAACCCCTTCATTCTTGCCTTTTTTTTCAGATGTTTTCAGAACACATTCATTCTTTATCCAAGTAGAAATGTAGAGTGTTAGTTGCTCAGTCATGTCTGACTCTTTGTGACCCCATGGACTGTGGAGTCCACAGGGCTCCTCTGTCCAAGGAATTCTCCAGGCAAGGATACTGGAGTGGGTAACCATTCCCTTCTTCAAGGGATATTTCCGATCCAGGGATGGAACCCAGGTCTCCTGCATTGCAGGCAGATTCTTTACCATTTGAGCCACCAGGGAAGCCCTGACATTAGAGTCAAATGGTGTCCCTATTAATCTCACGTTGCTGTTGTCCAGTAGCCAAGTCGTGTCTGACTCTTTGTGACTCCGTGGACTGCAGCACGCCAATCTCATGTTACCATCGGCTATATAAAACCAACCTGATTTCAGATCATTTCAAATAGGTCCATGTAGCTCTCTGCGAGCTACAGAAAGATGAGAGAAACTCAGAGCAAAATTTCTTGGAGCTTTAGCTTCTTTAAGCTCTCAGAGAAACTAACAAAAACACACACTCATCTTTACTCTGTAACAAACACACACTATTTCATGTTAAATTTGGTGAGAACTTTGATAAGTTCTCTCTCTTTCTCTCTTTGATAAGTTCTCTCTCTCTCTCTTTGATAAGTTCTCTCTCTCTCTCTTTGATAAGTTCTCTCTCTCTCTCTGTCCCATTGCTGGATGGGAACCCACTCCCAGTGACTCAGTGACAACGGGAAAGCTCTGAGCACCTTACCTCCCACCCCAGGGCCCCTGTCATCACAGTGACTGTGAACAGCATGAGAAAAGGAGGGGGAACCACAGTATCAACTGAATAAGGGCTGAAAGAAAAGCAAACGTATCGATGGCCTTTTACCCAGCATCCTTTTGTTTGCAGCAATAACCCTGCCTGGAAAACTATCATTTATCAATGTCCTAAGTTTTCTATAGATGCTTAGTCTTTCTTGACCAAAAATCTTTAAGATGTGGTTTAAAACTTTGCCTTAGCTTTAATTACCTATCCATGTGCTTCTATACGGGAATTGTGAAAGCTCCATTTTTTTTTCCTTTCCTAAATCGGAAATCACTGGTGAATGAACAGCTGGGCTGGGCTGTCTACTCAGGTCTCGAGAGAGCAGCTCCAGGTAAAGAATGGTTCTGACTCAGTTCAGTTTAGTTCAGTCGCTCAGTCGTGTCCGACTCTTTGCGACCCCATGAACTGCAGCACACCAGGCCTCCCTGTCCATCACCAACTCCTGGAGTCCACCCAAACCCATGGCCATCGTGTCGGTGATGCCATCCAACCATCTTCATCCTCTGTCGTCCCCTTCTCCTCCTGCCTTCAATCTTTCCCAGCATCAGGGTCTTTTCAAATGAGTCAGCTCTTCGTATGAGGTGGCCAAAGTATTGGAGTTTCAGCTTCAACATCAGTCCTTCCAATGAACACCCAGGGCTGATCTCCTTTAGGATGGACTTGTTGGATCTCCTTACAGTCTAAGGAACTCTCAAGAGTCTTCTCCAACACCACAGTTCAAAAGCATCAATTCTTCAGTGCTCAGCTTTCTTCACCGTCCAACTCTCACATCATACATGACCACTGGAAAAACCATAGCCTTGACTAGACAGACCTTTGTTGGCAAAGTAATGTCTCTGCTTTTTAATATGCTGTCTAGGTTGGTCATAACTTTCCTTCCAAGGAGTAGGCGTCTTTTAATTTCATGGCTGCAGTCACCATCTGCAGTGATTTTGGAGCCCAGAAAAAAATGGTTTTGACTAGATGGCAAATTAACATAGACTGTGTCTCCCTGCCTTGAAAGCATTCTTTGACAAGGATGAAGCAAGAGAGAGGGTGGTGGACCTGAGAATGTGAAGGAAACCAATCAGCTCCTGCAGACAAAACAGTGACTGGGCCACATTGTGGAAGAAAACCGACGGCTCAGAACGGGGAGAGGGGGCCCTTTAGGTGGAGGATCCTCTCTCCCTCGCTCTGCTTTCTTTATTTAATTTTGGCTGTGCTGGGTCTCCACTGTTGCGCGCGGGCGGGGCCGCCCAGTTGCGGCGAGCGGGGCCGCCCTCTGGCTGGGGCGCACAGGCTTCTCGCTGCAGTGGGTTCGCTTGTTGTGGAGCAAATTCTCTAGGGTTCCAGGGCTCAGTAGTTGTGGCTCATGGTTTGGTTGCCCAGAGGCCAGTGGAAGCTTCCCAGACCAGACCAGGGATCGGCCCCACGTCCCCTGCATTGGCAGGCGGATTCTTAACCAGTGAGCCGCCAGGGAAGCCCTAAGGATTCTCTCTTGTGTCTGCTTCTCTCTTCTCTGCTTTCTGCCAGTGGGAACCAGAAACCCAGCAGCACAAGCCCAGCCCTGGCTGGAGACAACTAAGAATGTCACTCACGCGCAGCTGGAGTGGGAAGCAAATGAGAGGGGGGGGCAACCTTCCTTCCTCTCTGCATACCAAGGAGGAGACAAGCTCAGGGCTCAGGAAGTTTCTTGCAGGTTGACGTGTTCGATCCCTGCTTAGGGAACTAAGACCCCACATGCTGTGTGGCATGGTCCAAAAAACAACTTGGTTAATTTTTTAAAGGGACTTGGCTACTCATGGACTTTTAATAACAGCCTCAAATTTGAGAGTTGGCTGACTTTATGAAAAGGTTGAATTTCTTAAAATTCATATGTTGAAGTCCTCACCCCTAGTACCTCAGGATGTGACCTTATTTGGAAATAAGGTCATTGAAGATGCAACTAGTCAAGATGGATGGAGCAAGTGAGCCCTAATCCAATATGGTGGCTGTCCTCATAAAGAGGAGACGCTGGGGACAGGCACACATACAAAGAGAAAGCCACATGACGGCGAAGGCGGGGGTCGGGGTGAGGCTTCTGCAAGCCAAGAGCCATCAGAGATGGCCAGCAAGCCCCCAGGAGCATGGGGAGAGGCCCGGGACAGACTCTCCCTCACAGGTCTTTCAGGGAATCCGCCATGTTGGTAGTTTGATCACAGACTTCAAGCCTCCAGGTCTCTGAGACAATAAGTTTCTGTTGCTTGGTCCACCCCACTGTGGTCCTTTGTTGAGGCAACCCCAAGAGAGTATCAGTAATGCCGAGGCCAGTGTTGCCTGGTGGGGAGGCTGATGGGGGAACGTGTAATACCAGAGGCTCAGCGTCCCGAGGCATCATCCCCTCTCCTCCTTCAACTCACTAGGAGGCAACCTGAGGCTGGACTGCAGCCTCTCCTCCTGTACAGACGGCATGGGGAGGACGCTGTGAGCATCCATGTAGCGCCTCAGAGTCACCAACCATTAGAACTAGTGAGAGAGAGTGGGAGTGTTGGCAGAGACTATTCCAATTTCTGTGTCCCTCTATACCAGGAATAAAAGCTAGAAAACATACTGGAAAATAATACAGTCTTCACAACAGTGATAAATCTGTAACATCTCTAAGAATTTATTAGAGAATGCACAAAACTCTACAGAGAGTAATTTAAAGCTTTAAAAAAACATAGCTAAACACCTGAAAACATGACTGGACCTTATGTTCACAAGTGGGATGCCCTTGAAACTGTAATGGAGTCAAAACTCCTAAAATCAGTCTATGAATTAAACACAATTAAAATTTCAGCATTATTTTTTTTTCGATCAAGTTAGCAGACTCTCAAATTGAGGCTGTTATTAAAAGTCTATGAGTAGCCAGTCCATTTAAACAGTTAATTAATTAGATTTTGGGCCATGCCACATAGATGTGGGATCTTAGTTCCCTAACCAGGGATCGAACATTTGCCCTGTGCATTGGAAGTGTGGAATCTTCACCACCGGACTGCCAGGGACGTCCCACCAAGTCAAGTTTTTTAAAAAAGAGAAAATAAGGGGGAGTTTCTTGGCAAATATGAAGACATACTGCCATGATATGGTGACAAAAAGAGTTGGTGCAGGAATAACCAACTACAACAATGGAGTTAAATAGAAACTTTAGAAGCAGATGCACATATAGCTAGGAATTTGATGTATGAAAGGAATGGCAGACATATCAAAAGGAAAGAACCATCTTAAGATGGTGACATTGGGAAATGGATTAATACTAGAGAGGAAAGTAGAATGGGATGTCTACCTCACACCATATACAAAGGGAGAACTTTTAGACAATTTGGGACCACGTGCAAGGTAATGAAACAATAGGAGAATTTCTGAATGGAATTAGTACTGAGCATGCACAAAGTGCTCTGGCAAATCAAGAACAACAAAAAGACACAAATACTAACACAATGGTCAAAGAGTAGGGGATTCAGAATAGACACCTCGAGTGGCTCACAGTATGAAAAAGAGTTCAGACTCACTCTTCATCATAGAAACCCCCAATTTAAACAGCAGTGAGACCTGGAAACAAGCTAAATGTCCACTGGTAGAGGAATGGATAGAGAAGATGTGGTACGTATGCAATGGAATACTACTCAGCCATGAAAAGAGCAAGACAATGCCATCTGCAGCAACATGGATGCAACTAGGGATGATCATACTAGGTGAAGTCAGTCAGACAGAGAAAGAAAATCACCGTATGGCATCACTCACATGTGAAATAGGACACAGATGAACCTCCCTATGAAACAGAAACAAAATCACAGACACAGAGATTAGATTTGCAGTTGCCAAAGGGAAAGGGGTTGGAGGAGGGGTGGAGCGGGAGCTGGGGGTCAGCAGGTGTAAGCTTTTATATGTAAAAGGGATAAACAACAAGGTCCCACTGTATAGCACAGAGAACTATATTTAGTATCCTGTGATAAACCATACTGGAAAAGAATGTAAAAAAAATGTATATATAGGCATATATGTGTATGTGTGTGTATAGCTGAATCGGTTTGTTGAACAGCAGTAATGAACACAACATTGAAAATCAACAATACTTCAATAAAAAATAAGTGATAATGAGATACCACATTGCACCTGTCAGGTGGATTAGAATCAGATTGTTACAGAATATGAAGTCTGACATGTATGGCAAGGGTGTGGAGAAACAGGTGGTAGTGGATCAATATTCTGGGAAGTGATCTGGCAAGAAAGATGGAAGAACTCAGGAAGATATTATTTTTTAGGTTGTAAAGTAAACAGATTTTTAATTAGAAACATGAACTTCTAAATAGATTTCCAGGTGGCACAGTGGCAAAGAATCTGCCTGCCAATGCAGGAGATGCAAGAGACACAGGTTCTATCCCTGGGTTGGGAAGGTCCTTTAGAAGAGGAAATGGCAACCCACTCCAGTACTCTTGCCTGGGGAATTCTGTGGACAGCGGAGCCTGGTGGGCCACACTCCATGGGGTTGCAAAGAGTCAGACACGACTGAGTGACTGAGCATACACATACTGAAGGATATCAACAGTTGAGGCACCTTGAGGCAGGACAGAAGGTGGGCTCATTGTTCTTTGGACAATGTGGTCTGGAGGAGAAGGATATGCCCTGTGGCGTTAGACCCACCACCTCCAACCTGAGTGCTCTTTCTGCCTTACCAGGGACAACTTGCAGGCGCTGTTAAACCGTCGCTGCCGTGAGACAGAAGCCAGCCACAGCACATGACTCATGCTCATTTTCAGCTCAGAGTGAAAAGCGAGGAGCACAGTCTTAAACAAAATAATGCTTTATAACTGACTGTCATAAATATGGCCAATATAGTCCTGCTTCAGAGGGAGGTGTCTCGGTATTGACTGAGAAGGTTGAACGAGCAGACCTATTGGAGCAACATGTGGATTTCCCTTGGCATCCTTAGTCCCTGGCTCAGTTCCTGACATTTAGGGACTTAATCACTTTAACAGAAAGAAGGGACAATCTACTTGTTTCCCAAATCATGGGAAGATATATATATATTTTTGAGACAGTAACCTCAACTTTTTTTTGTTTTCTGAGAACCTTTTTATTCAAGAAACATATTTGACCAACTGTGTGCCAGGAAATGTGCCAAGTGCATCACATGTATCTCCCTGTTGGGTCCCCTCCCAAGGACCCACTTATAGAAGCTGTCAGCTTCCTGTGTATGGAAGAACCAAGGCTTGGGAAGCTTCACTGCCTTCCCTCTATTCTTATGGAGCTTGCAAAAGTAAATAGGACATGCTTTCTTTCCTCAAGAATTAGCATCTTCCCTGGTAGTTCAGACAGTCAAGACTGCCTGTGATGTGGGAGACCCAGGTTTGATCCCTGCGGTGGGAAGATCCCCTGAAGAAGGGAATGGCAACCTATTCAAGTAATCTTGCCTGGAGAATTCCATGGATAGAGCCCATGGGGTCGCAAAAGAGTCGGATACAACTAAAGGACTAACACAGACAGGGTCAGTTATAGGCTCCCAGGTGGCGCTAGTGGTGAAGAACCTGCCTGTCCATGCAGGAGACCCAGCTTCAATCCCTGGGTCAGGAAGATCTGGAGGAGGGCATGGCAACCCCTTTCAGTACTCTTGCCTGGAGAATCCCATGGACAGAGGAGCCTGGAGGGCTACAGTCCATGGGGTCAAAAAGAGTCAGACTCGACTGAAGCAGCTTAGCATGCTCACACCCACAGTCAGTTAAAAACTGGGGGAAGTCTGAAATATTTCAGGTAAAGAATAAAGAATTGACTTAAGAGGTCACAAAATGGAAATTTTGATTCTCTCTAATTATGATTGGCTTCCCAGAGTTGGTAGCATATGCAGTGAATTTTGAATTGTGAAGTGAATTTGGCTGCTCCCATAGGAGAAAGAAATGGCAACCCCCTCCAGTATTCTTGCCTGGAAAGTCCCATGGATGGAGGAACCTGGTAGGCTACAGTCCATGGGATGGCAAAGAGTCAGACAGGACTGAGTCACTAATGTGTGAGTGTGTGTATGTGTATTTGTAGGAGAGAGAGTATGTGTGTGAAGGAGATGGTCATATGAGTGTCTTTTTCCTGGAAAGGAGGACCACAGTCCCTGGCTGGCCGCTTGTTCTCTGAGGGTTACGTGACCTACGAAAGGTGAGGAACCACTGCGCATACAGTGAGAAAGCACAGAGCAGACCTCAGGAGTTACACAGAGTGTATTTGGTGAAGAAGGCTATAGAGATGCTATCAGAGAGGAGAACCGTGGACATCTACTGTTACAGAGGGCGAGAGGAAAAGGTTAAAGCATAGGACGACTTGGGACTTCGCTGGTGGTCCAGGGGTCAAGACTCCACGCTCCCAGTGCAGGGGGCCTGGGTTCCATCCCTAGTCAGAGGACTAGATCCCACTTGCCCTGGCTAAGAATTCACATGCCACAAGAAGGATGGAAGATCCTAAGTGCTGAAACTAAGGCCTAGCACAGTCAGATAAAAAAATAATTTTGAAAAGCACTGGACAACTGGTCAACCATGCCTAAAGAGTTCTCGTTTGAGAGCTCTACCAGGTATGATCATCTGTGCTCTCATGGGTTATCAGGAAATCATTATCATTTACACGCTCCAGTGGATGCTGTGGTCTTTCCCGATGGCTCAGTGGATGAAGAATCCTCGTACTTGCGGGAGCTGCAGAAGACAGGTTCGATCACTAGGTCAGGAAGATCCCCTGTTGGAGTATGTCATAGCAATCCACTCCAGTATTCCTGCCTAGAGAACTCCATAGACAGAGGAGCCTGGTGGGCTGCAGTCCATGGCATCGCAAAGAGTCGGACACGACTGAAGCGACTTGGCATGCATGCGTGCACAATGCAGGAGACACAGGAGATGTGGGTACGATCCCTGGGTTGGGAAGATCCCTTGGAGGAGAAAATGGCTATCTGCTCAAGTATTCTTGCCTGGGAAATCTCAGTGGGCAATGAAACGTGGTGGGCTACAGTCCATGGGGTCTCAAAGAGCTGGACACGACTGAGCGACTAAGCACGCTTGCATGGATATAGTTAGTGATGAAGAGTAGACAGGCTAAAGAAATCACAACTGGAAGCAGAGCACTATTTGCAAATGGTCCACAAGATGGCACTATGGGCCAGTAAGAACATTCATCTGGCTTCACAAGTGAAATATGCTTCCCTTCCTCTCGTTTTTCTTTCTTCTTTGCTAATATGCTGCAGCCTGATCCCCCGCATTATTTGCCTATTAAAAACATTGGCATTTGGAAATAATAACCCTAATTTTCACTCTTCAAGCTTACTCTTTGTGTAATCCTTGGTAGACTTTAGAAAACCTTCATCTGAATCTCAGCTCTAACACAGAAAGTTGGATCTAATCCCTAATTTACTAAAACCCCTCATAGGGCTGTGTGTAGTCACTGCTGGCATTTACTGATCCTTGGGGGAGCTGTGAGGTTGGAAAAGACAGGAGGAAAAATAAGACTGAAAGGAGAGAAAAGGCCTCTAAGTTTGATGAGAAGAGCAAAGAATATAAGCTTCAGCCATGATCCAGCTGGCAAGGGAATAAAACAGCCAGCAAACCCACAGAGGTGCTTTCAAGGAAGAGAGCCTCATTATCCTGGGCTGCATACCAGTCAGGACTTTCACGTGAAAACCTACATTTAGAAATTATTATTTCTGTGCAGAAAGAACGACTTAAATTAGGCACCAGGAAGAGGAGTTAACATATATCCTTTGGATAAAGAAAATCGCCACGCAATTTTCCATTCATATGGCACTTAATCAGCTTCCAAAGTGCTTTTGTATCTCCATCATTTTGTTTGATTTTCAGAACTGCCTGGCAGTGGGCAGTGTAACTGACCACCCCCCCCGCCCTCCAACTTTGCACAACAGGAGGCAGAGGCTCAGAGAGGTTAAGAGTCTTGTTCAAGCGTGCACAGCCGATGACTGGGGGAACAGGCATGAAAATCTAGGTCTGCAGTTTTTTCATGTGCGAAACGGGGCAGAGATGTGTTAAACATAATCACATAGTAAAGACCTTGACACAGAGTCAGTACACTCTAGCTAGTTTCGTTGTTTAGAAGGAATAGGTTAAAATGCCTATTTCCAATGATATGTATGTTAAGGATCTTTGATTGCAAAGACAGAAGCCAATTAACTTGTTAACAACCTGCAAAATTACCACCCAAACCCCTCCCTCTTTGCCCCCCATTGTGAAAAAAATGAACTTATTGGAAGGACCCAGAGTAGCTGCAAAATCAGAAAGAAAGCAGAACAGCCTGACTTTGAAAAGTGCGCGCACGTGTGCTCAGTCGTGTCTGACCCTTCGTGACCCCACGGACTGTAATCCACCAGGCTCCTCTGT
The DNA here is from genome assembly GCA_006410635.1 of Cephalophus harveyi. NCBI lineage: Eukaryota > Metazoa > Chordata > Mammalia > Artiodactyla > Bovidae > Cephalophus > Cephalophus harveyi. Next base: position 115,278 of record SJYT01069127.1, on the reverse strand, counting down.
CCATGGGATTCTCCAGGCAAGAATACTGGAGGGGGGCGCCATTTCCTTCTCCAGGGGATCTTCCCGACCCAGGGATCAATCCCAGGTCTCCTGCGTTCACAGGTGGATTCTTTACCAGAGTGCCACCTAGGAAGCCCTTGAAAAGTACAGAAAGCAGGAAAAATTGGGATTGACTCACTTTGGGCCACATGAATACTTCATAGCTAGAGGGAACAAGGGAGCTTAACTGGCAGCCCCTGCCGGGAGGAGGATGAGCTATCTTGAGGGAGAATTGGGGTGCTGTTGCAGAAGGAGAAAAAATAAGTGTCCAGCAGAAAAAAATTGAAAGGCATTACACAGGGTGTTTCTCAGATGAAGGCCCTAACAACTTTTGTTGTTGTTCAGTTGCTCAGTCATGTCCGAATCTTTGTGAGCCCACAGGCTGCAGCACCAGTCTGTCAGCCAGTGATGGACAGTCCATCACTACTTCCCGGAGCTTACTCAAACTCATGTCTATTGTGCTGGTGATGCCATCCAACCCTCTCATCCACTGTCACCACCTTCTTCTCCTGTCCTCAATCTTTCCCAGCATCAGGGTCTTTTCTAATGAGTTGGCTCTTTGCATCAGGTGGCCAGAGTATTGGAGTTTCAGCTTCAACATCAGTCCTTCCAATGAACACTCAGGACTGATTTCCTTTAGGATTGACTGGTTTGATCTGCATGCGGTCTAAGGGACTCTCAACAGTCTTCTCCAGCACCACAGTCTGTAAGTATCAATTCTTTGGTGCTCAGCGTTCTTTATGGTGTAATTCTCACATCTGTACATGCTTGCTGGAAAAGCCATAGCTTTGACTATGAGGATCTTTGTTGGCAAAGTGATGTCTATGCTTTTTAATATGCTGTCTAGGTTGGTCATAGCTTTTCTTTCAAGGAGCAAGGGTCTTTTAATTTCATGGCTGCAGTCTCTGTCCACAGTTGTAAAGCTAAACATTTATGTACCAGTCACTGTTACATTTGTGAACTCATTTAATTCTCTGATGACCCTATAAAGCAAGTAATATAATGTGTCCCATTTTATAGGGAAGAAAACTGAGGCACGTTTGACTAGGGTGGCGGAAAACCAGCGAGACCTCATCACATCAGAAAACAGTAGTCTTTAGAAGATCGCTGTAAAATCAAAAGGGTTAATATTAGACGAAACATGAAATTGTGGATATTTAGCCATTTTTAGCCTTGAAGTTGCCTCCGACTACACCTGGTACTTGTATGGCACTCAGAGTATTGCCTGAAATGTGTGTGTGTGTGTGTGTGTGTGTGTGTGCGCGCGCATGCACGCACTTACTTGTGTCCAGCTCTTTGTGACACCATGGACTGTAGCCTGCCCGGCTTCTGTCCATGGGATTCTTCAAGCAGGAATATTGGAGCACATTGCCATTTCTTCCTCCAGGGGATCTTCCCGACCCAGAGATCGAACATGCATCTCTTGTGCCTCCTGAATTTACCACCTGAGAAGCCCCATTCTGTGATACAGTCGGCGCCCAATGATGATGTATTTAATTATTATTAAATGATCCTGCCAGTCTGCAGGCAAGCAAGCTTCAAAAACTAAAATCGCCCGGGGCCATTATTATTATTTGGGGTAAAAGCCCAGGAAGGGGTCCTTTGATGAGAGCCACATTGCAGTTTCCCAAGGAGCAAGCGAGGTGTCTGTCCGCTAGTTTTCCCCATTTACAGTCTGCATCTCTCTGTGTCTGCGTCACTAGCTTCTCTTGTTTCTCAGAGTTGAGACTTGTGTGAATTCTTTGGCCCTGAGAGCACAGCACGAGGTCTTTGTTTTATCGCAGCACAAGAGCGTGTGCAGAAGCCCTTGACTCATCCTTTGGGACTCAAGCCCCTCCCCCCTCGCACCGTGCCCCCTTCCCCCGCCCCATTGCTGGCCCTTGCAGCTCTGCCTCTGAAACGATGGTGAAAACATGGGCTGCATAACCCAGAGCTGGAAAGCTTTCAGGGAGCTACTTAGCCCAACCTTTGAGCCTTTTGTTGACAAAGAGGTGGGGCGGTTAGTCCAACAGGTGCAAAAAAGCTGGGGGATGGCCCAGGTCTAGGAGGGGAGCTGCCCCTAGCCCAGGAACCCTCTGAGCCTCTGATGCGGTGGGATAGTCAGTGACTCCACAATGCCCCGGAGGTCCCAGTGCATAGCTCCACACACCACCACTGAAAAAGAAAAGAAAAACAAGCCCCACAGCCCAGTTACCCACTTCTTCCTTAAGCTCCAGCCTCGATCCGATCTGCCAGAACAAGAAAGGCCACGCAAGAGTCAAGGGTTACTTATTTCCTGGAAGGAGATGAGAGGACCTGTTTTCAGTGAAACTGGTTTCCAAGAAGCATGTGGCTTCTTGACGCTGACCCACTTCTGGATTCAATCCTGGCTGCCTCGGTTTCGAGAATATCATCAGGGTAGCTTTCCGGCTGGGCAGTCCACGAGTCCACGTGGGGACTTGGTCCATCTTTAAAAGGCACAAATAGCTGCATTGCATAATGTAACCTGATGTTCTGACAACCCTGTTTAAGCTCAGGCTAAATTTAAAGGTCACCAACGTGGAGAAATAGTGGCAAGAGAATGAAAGCACCTTAAACACGAATTTCACAGGCGTTTCCTCATTTGGAAAGTCTTGCAGTGTAAAATAGAGGCAAAATTGCTCCCGAGTCTAACAAAATACGTAAGCGTAGAATCCGTTTCTTGGGAACGAGATCACTTTAACAAAAATTGTAAAACAGACAAGTGTGAGATGGTAAAGTGTGTCTTAGATGCTCCCCGAAATACTAATCATTCTTTCCCTCTATACTTCCCTGGTGGCTCAGACAGTAAAGAATCTGCCTGCAATGCAGGCAAAGTGGGTTCCATCCTTGGGTTGGGAAGATTCCCTGGAGAAGGAAATGGCAACTCATTCTAGTATTCTTATTTATTTTTTAATTGAAGGATAATTGCTTTACAGAATTTTATTTGGTGCTCCAGTATTCTCGTTGCAAATCCCATGAACAGCGGAGCCAGGTGGACTACAGTCCACGGGGTCACAGAGAGTCGGAGACGACTGGGCGACGAGACCGCAATGCTTCCTGAGCACCTACTGTGTGTCAGGAACTGAGCGGAACAAACCTAATCCCGTCTTCACAGAGCGCTCAGTGGGTCAGGAAAGAAAGACACAAAAACACGGAGTTACAGGAAAGGGAGATGAGGCTTGTGGAAGAGGACGTCCGTTTGGGAGGCCCACAGCAGGGGCACCTGTAGCAGGAGAAAGGAGAGCACCATCCCCTAGTGACGTCACGACCTGGCTGAGAGCGCGGGGATGAGCAGGAGGAGGAAAGGTGTGACCCGGCAGGGGAACCGCGTGTCTGGAAGATACGCGAGGAGAGAGCATGCCTCAGCTGGCACTGGAGACAGTTCAGAGCAGGAGCAGCAAGTTTTCTGATCAGCTTTTACTGGAGTATAGTTGCGTTACAGTGTGTTAGCTTCTGCTGTGCAGCAAAGTGAATCAGTATGTATACACATACGTCTAGCCCCTCTTGTCGGATTTCATTCCCGCTTAAGCCACCACAGAGCATTGAGTACACTGAGCAGGGTTTCCTGAGCTGTACAGCAGCTTCTCATTAGTTGCCTGTTTTTTATATATAGCATCAATAGTGTATCTATGTCAATCCCAATCTCCCAACTTGTCCCACCACCCCCTCCACTTGGTATCCTTATGTTTCTTCTCCATGTCTGTGCCTCTGTTTTCCATTTTGCAAATAAGACCATCTATACCATTTTGCTAGAGTCCACATATATGCATTAATATATGATATTTGTTTTTCTCTTTCTGATTTACTTCACTGTGTTTGACAGTCTCTTGGTCCATCCACATGTCTACAAATGACCCATTTTTGTTCCTTTTTACGGCCGAGTAATATTCCATTGCACATATGTGCCACATCTTCTTTATCCAATCCTCTGCTGATGGACATTTAGGTTGAGGGCAGCAAATTATAGCCCCCAGGCCAGATCCAGCTTAGTCCCTAGTTTCATAAATAAAGTTTGATTGGAATACAGCTGCATCCATTCCCTCTTTGTTCATGGGAGCTCTTGTGTTGCAACAGTTGAGTAGTTGAGATAGAAGATGTATGGCAGCTAGCCCACAGTTCAGTTCAGTTCAGTTTAGTCGCTCAGTCGTGCCCACAGTAGGCACTTAATAAATTGCAGCTGCTCTTGTTATCTGCATTCCCCTCACGGTGCAGATAATGACATTACTGTGAAATGGCTTATGGGAGAATAGAAAGTTCCTATCTTCCTAGGAACTTGGCCAAAGCAGTAAGTAATTGCCAGAGTTGGTTTTAGGCCCATCCTGATTGATTAAAAACCATTTTGCAACAGCACCTACAATGCTGACATCCGTCTAGTCAGCAGCAGGGTCACGCTGTCATTAACGGCATCTGCAGCGAAAGGCCAACCCATGTGCAAACACTCTCCCGTCTGAAAAACTGATCGGTCTCTGAAGTCTACTCTTTATATATATATTTATATACACACATATTATATGTATATACATACACATGATAGAATGTACATTATACATTATGGATGTATAAACATAAATTATATATATCTATACACATTACATAATATATATATTCGACAACCAGCTCTCAGCTCTGCTTAGTGAAATTGGACTTTAAGAGTGGTTATTTGTCTCTCCAGTTATGATGGCCCCTTTGTGGACATGCCCAAGGTGAAAATTTGCCTAGGCCATGATTCGAGCAAACTCCAGAAGACAGTGGAGGACAGGGATGCCTCACGGGCCACAGGCCACGGGTCACAAAGAATGGGACACGACTTAGCGACTGAACAGCAATGGTATCTTACCACAGTCCCGTGCTCTCTGGTCTATCTCTGCTTTTTCTCAAGTTGGGAACGTTTCACACTGCTGTTAGCTGAGATAAGGGGAGCCACCACGCAAGCTTGGCCTTGAATAACACGGCATCACAAAACACGAGGAGGACATCGTTGCATTTTCCGTCTTCAATCCTTTCACATAGCAATGAGGAAAACTGGCTTTGGAATTGGAGTTTCAGCTTCAACATCAGTCCTTCCAATGAACACTCAGGACTGATTTCCTTTAGGATTGACTGGTTTGATCTGCATGCGGTCTAAGGGACTCTCAACAGTCTTCTCCAGCACCACAGTCTGTAAGTATCAATTCTTTGGTGCTCAGCGTTCTTTATGGTGTAATTCTCACATCTGTACATGCTTGCTGGAAAAGCCATAGCTTTGACTATGAGGATCTTTGTTGGCAAAGTGATGTCTATGCTTTTTAATATGCTGTCTAGGTTGGTCATAGCTTTTCTTTCAAGGAGCAAGGGTCTTTTAATTTCATGGCTGCAGTCTCTGTCCACAGTTGTAAAGCTAAACATTTATGTACCAGTCACTGTTACATTTGTGAACTCATTTAATTCTCTGATGACCCTATAAAGCAAGTAATATAATGTGTCCCATTTTATAGGGAAGAAAACTGAGGCACGTTTGACTAGGGTGGCGGAAAACCAGCGAGACCTCATCACATCAGAAAACAGTAGTCTTTAGAAGATCGCTGTAAAATCAAAAGGGTTAATATTAGACGAAACATGAAATTGTGGATATTTAGCCATTTTTAGCCTTGAAGTTGCCTCCGACTACACCTGGTACTTGTATGGCACTCAGAGTATTGCCTGAAATGTGTGTGTGTGTGTGTGTGTGTGTGTGTGCGCGCGCATGCACGCACTTACTTGTGTCCAGCTCTTTGTGACACCATGGACTGTAGCCTGCCCGGCTTCTGTCCATGGGATTCTTCAAGCAGGAATATTGGAGCACATTGCCATTTCTTCCTCCAGGGGATCTTCCCGACCCAGAGATCGAACATGCATCTCTTGTGCCTCCTGAATTTACCACCTGAGAAGCCCCATTCTGTGATACAGTCGGCGCCCAATGATGATGTATTTAATTATTATTAAATGATCCTGCCAGTCTGCAGGCAAGCAAGCTTCAAAAACTAAAATCGCCCGGGGCCATTATTATTATTTGGGGTAAAAGCCCAGGAAGGGGTCCTTTGATGAGAGCCACATTGCAGTTTCCCAAGGAGCAAGCGAGGTGTCTGTCCGCTAGTTTTCCCCATTTACAGTCTGCATCTCTCTGTGTCTGCGTCACTAGCTTCTCTTGTTTCTCAGAGTTGAGACTTGTGTGAATTCTTTGGCCCTGAGAGCACAGCACGAGGTCTTTGTTTTATCGCAGCACAAGAGCGTGTGCAGAAGCCCTTGACTCATCCTTTGGGACTCAAGCCCCTCCCCCCTCGCACCGTGCCCCCTTCCCCCGCCCCATTGCTGGCCCTTGCAGCTCTGCCTCTGAAACGATGGTGAAAACATGGGCTGCATAACCCAGAGCTGGAAAGCTTTCAGGGAGCTACTTAGCCCAACCTTTGAGCCTTTTGTTGACAAAGAGGTGGGGCGGTTAGTCCAACAGGTGCAAAAAAGCTGGGGGATGGCCCAGGTCTAGGAGGGGAGCTGCCCCTAGCCCAGGAACCCTCTGAGCCTCTGATGCGGTGGGATAGTCAGTGACTCCACAATGCCCCGGAGGTCCCAGTGCATAGCTCCACACACCACCACTGAAAAAGAAAAGAAAAACAAGCCCCACAGCCCAGTTACCCACTTCTTCCTTAAGCTCCAGCCTCGATCCGATCTGCCAGAACAAGAAAGGCCACGCAAGAGTCAAGGGTTACTTATTTCCTGGAAGGAGATGAGAGGACCTGTTTTCAGTGAAACTGGTTTCCAAGAAGCATGTGGCTTCTTGACGCTGACCCACTTCTGGATTCAATCCTGGCTGCCTCGGTTTCGAGAATATCATCAGGGTAGCTTTCCGGCTGGGCAGTCCACGAGTCCACGTGGGGACTTGGTCCATCTTTAAAAGGCACAAATAGCTGCATTGCATAATGTAACCTGATGTTCTGACAACCCTGTTTAAGCTCAGGCTAAATTTAAAGGTCACCAACGTGGAGAAATAGTGGCAAGAGAATGAAAGCACCTTAAACACGAATTTCACAGGCGTTTCCTCATTTGGAAAGTCTTGCAGTGTAAAATAGAGGCAAAATTGCTCCCGAGTCTAACAAAATACGTAAGCGTAGAATCCGTTTCTTGGGAACGAGATCACTTTAACAAAAATTGTAAAACAGACAAGTGTGAGATGGTAAAGTGTGTCTTAGATGCTCCCCGAAATACTAATCATTCTTTCCCTCTATACTTCCCTGGTGGCTCAGACAGTAAAGAATCTGCCTGCAATGCAGGCAAAGTGGGTTCCATCCTTGGGTTGGGAAGATTCCCTGGAGAAGGAAATGGCAACTCATTCTAGTATTCTTATTTATTTTTTAATTGAAGGATAATTGCTTTACAGAATTTTATTTGGTGCTCCAGTATTCTCGTTGCAAATCCCATGAACAGCGGAGCCAGGTGGACTACAGTCCACGGGGTCACAGAGAGTCGGAGACGACTGGGCGACGAGACCGCAATGCTTCCTGAGCACCTACTGTGTGTCAGGAACTGAGCGGAACAAACCTAATCCCGTCTTCACAGAGCGCTCAGTGGGTCAGGAAAGAAAGACACAAAAACACGGAGTTACAGGAAAGGGAGATGAGGCTTGTGGAAGAGGACGTCCGTTTGGGAGGCCCACAGCAGGGGCACCTGTAGCAGGAGAAAGGAGAGCACCATCCCCTAGTGACGTCACGACCTGGCTGAGAGCGCGGGGATGAGCAGGAGGAGGAAAGGTGTGACCCGGCAGGGGAACCGCGTGTCTGGAAGATACGCGAGGAGAGAGCATGCCTCAGCTGGCACTGGAGACAGTTCAGAGCAGGAGCAGCAAGTTTTCTGATCAGCTTTTACTGGAGTATAGTTGCGTTACAGTGTGTTAGCTTCTGCTGTGCAGCAAAGTGAATCAGTATGTATACACATACGTCTAGCCCCTCTTGTCGGATTTCATTCCCGCTTAAGCCACCACAGAGCATTGAGTACACTGAGCAGGGTTTCCTGAGCTGTACAGCAGCTTCTCATTAGTTGCCTGTTTTTTATATATAGCATCAATAGTGTATCTATGTCAATCCCAATCTCCCAACTTGTCCCACCACCCCCTCCACTTGGTATCCTTATGTTTCTTCTCCATGTCTGTGCCTCTGTTTTCCATTTTGCAAATAAGACCATCTATACCATTTTGCTAGAGTCCACATATATGCATTAATATATGATATTTGTTTTTCTCTTTCTGATTTACTTCACTGTGTTTGACAGTCTCTTGGTCCATCCACATGTCTACAAATGACCCATTTTTGTTCCTTTTTACGGCCGAGTAATATTCCATTGCACATATGTGCCACATCTTCTTTATCCAATCCTCTGCTGATGGACATTTAGGTTGAGGGCAGCAAATTATAGCCCCCAGGCCAGATCCAGCTTAGTCCCTAGTTTCATAAATAAAGTTTGATTGGAATACAGCTGCATCCATTCCCTCTTTGTTCATGGGAGCTCTTGTGTTGCAACAGTTGAGTAGTTGAGATAGAAGATGTATGGCAGCTAGCCCACAGTTCAGTTCAGTTCAGTTTAGTCGCTCAGTCGTGCCCACAGTAGGCACTTAATAAATTGCAGCTGCTCTTGTTATCTGCATTCCCCTCACGGTGCAGATAATGACATTACTGTGAAATGGCTTATGGGAGAATAGAAAGTTCCTATCTTCCTAGGAACTTGGCCAAAGCAGTAAGTAATTGCCAGAGTTGGTTTTAGGCCCATCCTGATTGATTAAAAACCATTTTGCAACAGCACCTACAATGCTGACATCCGTCTAGTCAGCAGCAGGGTCACGCTGTCATTAACGGCATCTGCAGCGAAAGGCCAACCCATGTGCAAACACTCTCCCGTCTGAAAAACTGATCGGTCTCTGAAGTCTACTCTTTATATATATATTTATATACACACATATTATATGTATATACATACACATGATAGAATGTACATTATACATTATGGATGTATAAACATAAATTATATATATCTATACACATTACATAATATATATATTCGACAACCAGCTCTCAGCTCTGCTTAGTGAAATTGGACTTTAAGAGTGGTTATTTGTCTCTCCAGTTATGATGGCCCCTTTGTGGACATGCCCAAGGTGAAAATTTGCCTAGGCCATGATTCGAGCAAACTCCAGAAGACAGTGGAGGACAGGGATGCCTCACGGGCCACAGGCCACGGGTCACAAAGAATGGGACACGACTTAGCGACTGAACAGCAATGGTATCTTACCACAGTCCCGTGCTCTCTGGTCTATCTCTGCTTTTTCTCAAGTTGGGAACGTTTCACACTGCTGTTAGCTGAGATAAGGGGAGCCACCACGCAAGCTTGGCCTTGAATAACACGGCATCACAAAACACGAGGAGGACATCGTTGCATTTTCCGTCTTCAATCCTTTCACATAGCAATGAGGAAAACTGGCTTTGGCGCCAGACTGATCGACGATCATATTAGTTACCTGTTGCTGTGTAAGAAATTAGTCCAATATTGAGACTTACAACACCAATGCTGCTAAGCTGCTAAGTCACTTCAGTCGTGTCCGACTCTGTGTGACCCCATAGACAGCAGCCCACCAGGCTCCCCCATCCATGGGATTTTCCAGGCAAGAGTACTGGAGTGGGTTGCCATTGCCTTCTCCACCAATAACATTTTATTATTTTAGATCATGTGGGTCAGAACTTTGGGGGTGGCTAAGCTAGGTGGCTCTAACTTGGGGGGTCTCCTAGGATTATAGTAACGATGTCAGCCAGGCTGCAATCCTCTGCAGGCTCAATGGGAGTTGAAGATGCTCTTCTAAGATCCCTCATTCCCATGGCTGGAAAGTTGGTGCCGGCTGTGGCCATGTGGATTTCTCCATACTGCTGCTTGAGGGCCCCCATGACGTGGAAGCTGGCACTCCTCGAGCAAGTGATCTAAGGGAGGAAGGCAGGAATAGCTATACTTGTTATGACTTAGCCTTGCATTTTCATAGTTTGAGCTGCTAGGCTTCTCTGGGCTGGGACAGTAAAGAATCTGCCAGCAATGAGGGAGACCCGGGTTCAATCCCTGGGTTGGGAAGATCCCTGGAGAAGGGAATGGCAACCCACTCCAGTATCTTTGCTTGAAGAATTCCATGGACAGAGGAGGCTGGCAGGCAACAGTCCATGGAGTTGCAAAGAGTTGAACATGACTGAGCAACTAACACTTTCACTTTGAAGAGAATAGCGCAAATTGGGTGATTTTTATTTAGTTTTTTCCTTGTTTTAGGAAAAGTGATTTATTTTTAATTGGAGGATAACTGCTTTACAATGCTTTGCTGGTTTCTGCCATACACCAACATGAGTCAGCCCTAAGTGTACATATGTCCCTTCCCTTCTTTTTAAAAAATTATTTTTTAATTGAAGAATAATTGCTTTACAGAATTTTGTTGTTTTCTGTCAAACAGCAACATGAATCAGCCGTATGCCCACCCTTTTGAACCTCCCTTCCACCTCCCATCCCCTCCCACCCTTCTAGGTTGTCACAGAGCATCGGATTTGAGCTCCCTACATCACACACAAATTCCCACCACCTGTCTATTTTACAAACGGTAATGTGTATGTTTCCAGGCTACTCTCTCCATTCGTCCCACCCTCTCCTTCCCCCACTGTGTCCACGGGTCTGTTGTATCGGGTGACTTTTAAAAGCAGAAATTTATTTGTCATGGTTCCAAGATCAAGGGGCCAGCATGGCTAGTGACTGGTGAGAACTCTCTTCCCAAGTGCAAAGGGCCATCTTCTGACCCTACCTTCACATTATGGAAAGAAGGCAAGAGAACTCTCTGGACTGTCCTTCAATGGGGCACTAATCCCATTCATGAGGACTCCACTTTCAAAGGTCCTGCCTCCTAACACCATCACAGTGAGGGATAGGATTTCAACATAGGGATTTTGAGGGGGCACATATATTCAGTCTGTAGCATTGTGAAAGTCACACATTATCACTTTTGTTGTATTCTTCAGTGACACATACTAATGTTGATATAATACAGGAGTTATCTACACAAAGGCATGGATACCAAAAGGCCAGGGTCACCAGGGGCCACTCTGATGTCCACTGTGGGATCTGCTGCTACCACATATGAGCTGTGCAATTTTGGACATATTATCGGATTTCACTGTGCCTCAGTTTTCTAACTTGTAAAATGAGAATAATAATATTAACTACCTCATACGCAGGCTTCCCTGGTGGCTCAGACAGTAAAGAATCTGTTTGCAATGAGTGAGACTGGGTTCAATCTCTGGGTTGGAAAGATCCCCTGGAGAAGGGAATGGGAATCCACTCCAGTATTCTTGCCTGGAAAATCCCATGGACAGAGGAGCCTGGTGGGCTATAGACCATGGGATCACAAAGAGTCAGACATCGCTGAGCGATTAACACTTTCACTTCATATATAATATTTTGAGAATTAATACTAGTGAATCCCAAAGAACAATGCTTAACACATAATACATGCTAAGAAATGTCCAGTTACTATTTTCAAACCACTCTATTTCAGTCTTACTCAAAGAGCCAGTTCACCACGAGATAAAGGGCTGACATAAGAATATAAATCAACACATTGTACCTTCACTGAGGGAGTTGTGCTACCAAAAAAGAAAAAGTCAGTTGTAAACTAAAAAAAAAAAATAATTAAAAATGTCACTTAAACAAAATGTTGCCCGTACTGATGTAGTTGACTTGCATTTTGGAGCAATCTGTTTAGAGTAGACAGAAAAGGCAGTTTGCAGACCAACAGCCAGCCCACAAATAACACTTTGAGTCATGCTTTCCCAACTTAAGGAGATCCAACCAGTCCATCCTAAAGAAGATCAGTCCTGGGTGTTCATTGGAAGGATTGATGTTGAAGCTGAAACTCCAATACTTTGGCCACCTGATGCAAAGAGCTGACTCATTTGAAAAGACCCTGATGCTGGGAAAGATTGAGGGCAGGAGGATAAGGGGATGACAGAGGATGAGATGGTTGGATGGCATCACCAACTCCATGGACATGACTTGGGGTAGACTCCAGGAGGTGGTGATGGACCGGGAGGCCTGGCGTGCTGCAGTCCATGGGGTCACAAAGAGTCGGACACAATTGAGCAACTGAACTGAACTGAACTTCCTAACTCTTGGTAATCTTTCTTTTTAAACACAAGAGCACAAGCAACAGTGTTCAGTGTTCAATGTTTTCTCTTTTCCCTTCTCCTCTTAATTTCTCAAAATGTCGAGGGAGGCCCATGAGAGCAGGGACTTTTGTAAAACTGACAAAGTACTGTCACAGTGCAGAGGAAGGATGGGGAGTACAGACTAAGAGGGGTATTTATCTGACAAGTGGAGAAGTCATGGAAAGTTATGAAAGGACAATGTTAACGACCAAGGGTTATTCTTTTCCATTTACTAATGTGTTACAGAATTTATTTTTGAATAAATGTAGCTCAGACGGTAAAGCATCTATCTGCAATGCCGGAGACCTGGGTTTGATCCCTGGGTTGGGAAGAATCCCTGGAGAGGGAAATAGCAGCCCACTTAGCGACAGTCCATGGGGTCGCAAAGAGTCAGACATGACTGAGCGACTTCACTTTCACTTTTCAACTTATTTGAATAGGTAATTTCTTTTTAGTTTAGGTTCCTTAAAAGCAGAGCCCGAGCCAAAGCCTTGCCTAGAGGATATTCATCTTGAAAGTAATTCCAGGGAGCAGAAATTGGAGAGTAGATAGGAAAGGAAATACCACAGTGAATTGTCAAATTGCCCAGTTCTGTAGGGGACTGGTATTCTGTCTCACCAATTATCCAACAGATTTCTTCTCCTATTAGTCAAATATGATCTCCTGGTCTTAATTCCCCTTTACTGCTAGGTTGCATATTACAGATTGCATGAGTTCCCCAAAGGAGTCATGGGCTATATCAGAAAAACTCCAGGCTAGGAAACAAGAAGTGTGGGATGTAGGTGGAGGCCAGGTGCTCTGTTATTCCTCAGCAGAGCTAGTCAAAGTCTGCTACTTGGAACTTTCATAGCAGAAGCTATTTCGAAATGTAGGCCCAGGAAGATTCCTGTGAATCATAAGAAATGTTCCATAGTAGGTATGTAAAATAAAGAAACACATTTTGAAAATAAAAGTAGGAACTTTCAGTTTCAGCTGGAACATATGAAGAACTCATAAGCTATTATTCCCATCCTTCATCCTTATAAGAAAACACTGGATAAACTGAGAATTAGTGACTTTTCTCAGACCCATCAAAGAAGTAATATCAGATCATCAGAGAAGGCTGGATTCAGAGATACGTGAATTCAGGGCAAATTGCCTTCTGAAGAGTAGAGAGATAGAGATTTCCTTACCTTGAGTTAGAATCATGAACTGGTGGGGGCATTTAAATGGTCATTTCAGCAAATTGCCAGCTATGGAGTGTGGGTGAGTGTGGCAGTGAAAAGCTGCTGGGGCTCATCAGTCTTAGACTCCCCCCCACCCAAACTTTCATGAGCTTTAGCCCCAGGAATCCCATCAGGTTCTCATGGTGGGAATAGGAGAAAATTCTCCTTGCAACAATAATAATCTCTGAGCTTATTTCACAATGGCTGCCAGAGCTTTCTTCATGACAAAGCACTATTCTCTTAGGGAAGGATTTTCCTAGAGCCTTCTTACAGGAGGAAAAGAGGATTCTTCCCTATTCCAGCCTCCTTGTCCTACTTAAGGGAAGAAAACTCAATTTAATAAGTGAACAGGCCTTCAAGGTGACTGATTTGGAATGCTATAGCCGTGGATGGGATGGGGATCAGAGAGAAAAAAAGATATTCTTTTGAGGAAATGTTATGAAGGTCACAGTCCCAAGCTCCAGGCTCACTGAAAGGCTGATAGTTAATCAGAAGGTTGTAGGATGCCTTCTCTTTCTCTCTGTCTCTGACATCTTACCATCATACTAGCAGTGTGGGGGATTACAGCGAAAAGAGCTGCAAGATACAAGCTCTCTCTGGGGAAGACTACACAGAAAAGCCCAGAGTTAAGAAAGGAGGCGGATTGAGTAACACTAGAGGAATTTGAAAGCTTAGGCATCAGCAGCTACAAGAGACATTAAATGTAGCCTTTTCACTAGCCAGACTAGCACATATTATTACACCAATGGCCTATTTATACTAGTCCTTATTATCTGATACCACGTGTGTCACCTAAAGCAAAAAGTTACATGATATGCCAAATCAAGAAAAAAGTACACTCTGTAGAGATAACAAACCCACAAACCCATCAGAACCAGACTCCTGTATGACATGGTTGTTGAAATTATCCAACAGGAAATTTAAAATAATTGTGTTGCTGTTTAGTTGCTAAGTCATGTCCAGCTCTTTTGTGACCCCATGGACTGTAGCCCACAAGGGTCCTCTGTCCATGGGGTTTCTTGGGCAAAAATACTGGAGTGGATTGCCATTTCCTACTCCAGGGGATATTCTGGACCCAGGGACTGAACTCGGATATCCTGAATTAGCAGGTGGGTTCTTTACTAAGCCATCTGGGAAGCAAATGATTATAAGTAATATGCTAAAATAATATGCTATGTTGTAGACAACATAGAATAACTGATGGGTAATGTAAGCAGAGACATGGAGTTTCTAAGAAAGAATCCAAAGGAGGTGCTAGAGGAAAAAAAACCTTACAGTGACAATGAAGAATGCTTTTGATGGGCTCATTAGTCAACTAGACCTGACCAAGGAAAGAATCAATGAACTTGAAGATAGGACAGTAAAAACTCCACAAGATGAAATGCAAAAGAAGTATCAAAGAACAGTGAGACAATATTAAAAGGTGTAACATCTGTGTAAAGGAAAATATCAAAAAGAGAACAGAGCAAAAGAAATATTTGATGTAATAATGTAATAAAGAACCATAGATCCAGGAAGTCCAGAGAACACCAAGAAAGATAAATACCAAAAAATCAACACTCCAGTACTTTGGCCACCTCATGAGAAGAGTTGACTCATTGGAAAAGACTCTGATGCTGGGAGGGATTGGGGGCAGGAGGAGAAGGCGACGACCGAGGATGAGATGGCTGGATGGCATCACGGACTTGATGGACGTGAGTCTGAGTGAACTCCGGGAGTTGGTGATGGACAGGGAGGCCTGGCGTGCTGCGATTCATGGGGTCGCAAAGAGTCGGACACGACTGAGCGACTGAACTGAACTGAACTGAACAGCATCATAGTAAAACTGCAGAAAACTATAGACATAGAGAAAATATTGAAAAAAGTCAGAAAAAGCACCTTATCTATAGGAGTAATAAAGATAGATTATATCAGACTTCTCATCAGAAACTGTGCAAGAAAGAAGGGAGCAGAGTGAAACATTTGAAGTGTTTAAAGAAATGTCTACCAACAGAAAATTCTAAATGAAACAAAATTATCTTCTGAAAGTGAAGGAGGATTACTTTGTCAGACAAACAAAATCTGAGAAATTCATCGTCAGCAGATATGCGTGTGTGTGCTAAGTTGCTTCGTTGTGTCTGATTATTTGTGAGCCTATGGACTGGAGCCTGCCATGCTCCTCTGTCCATGGGATTCTCCAGGCAAGAACACTGGAGTGGGTTGCCATGCCCTCCTCCAGGGGATCTTCCTGACCCAAGGATCAAACCTGCATCTCTTCCATCTCCTGCATTGACAGGCTGGTTCTTTACCCCTAGAGCTACCTGGGAAGCCCAGCAGATATGCAAGAAATGTTAAAGGGAAGAAGGAAAATGGTCTTCAGGAAGAAGGAAGATGATGTAGGTCAGAAATGTGGCAGAGTGACAGAGAAGGAATAAATAAAGGTAAAGCGAAGGCTTTTATTTTTTTTACTCTTAATCTGGTAACTGTCTGCTTTAAGTAATAGTAGGAACAATGTATTGGGAGATGACATCATGTGGAAAAGTGAAGTAAATGACATCAGTGTCATAAAGGATGGTTGGGAGAAATTGATAACCCTTTGCTAAGAGATAGCTATACTACTCAAGAGGTGGTACAGTGTTTCGTGAAAGTGGATTTAGATTAATTGTAAATGTATGCCTGGAAAATCCCATGGACGGAGGAGCCTCGTAGGCTGCAGTCCATGGGGTTGCAAAGAGTCGGACTCGACTGAGAGACTTCACTTTCACTTTTCACTTTCATGCATTGGAGAAGGAAATGGCAACCCACTCCAGTGTTCTTGCCTGGAGAATCCCAGGGACAGGGGAGCCCGGTGGGCTGCCATCTATAGGGTCGCACAGAGTCGGACACGACTGCAGCGACTTAGCAGCATAACAAACTCTGGCAACCACTAAGACAGCAGATAAAATGAAATCATACTCAAATTGAATCCCATACCTCAATGTAAAAATGAAAAACTATTAACAGATCATACAGAAGGAAGTCTAGGTGAACTTGAATTTGATGATGACTTTTTAGATACCTTAGCAAATTCATGAAAAAATTGGATAACTTGGAACTGATTAAAATGAAAAACTTTTTTTTCTCTGTGAAAGACATGCTTACTAATATGGTAGGAAATCTTCTGTTTCCCAAAAGTGTCCTCCTCTTATCTTCAACCACTGATTATATTGTTTTGCCCACTGGTCAAAATGGACCTAAAATGGACCTAATCCTTCCACCTGACACTCCATCAAAGCACCTGGAGTCAGGCTTTGAGCCAATTTGAATCTTTCCTTTTCCTGCCTGCTGCTGCTGCTGCTAAGTCGCTGCAGTCGTGTCCGACTCTGTGCAACCCCATAGACGGCAGCCCACCAGGCTCCCCCGTCCCTAGGATTCTCCAGGCAAGAACACTGGAGTGGGTTGCCATTTCCTTCTCCAATGCATGAAAGTGAAAAGTGAAAGTGAAGTCGCTCAGTCTAGTCCGACCCTCAGCGACCCCATGGACTGCAGGCTCCCCCGTCCATGGGATTTTCCAGGCAGGAGTACTGGAGTGGGATGCCGTTGCCTTCTCCGTTTCCTGCCTAACTCTAGACAAATAGGAGATCAGACTACCTGAGAGGGCTGACTTAAGGCATCGGAGATAAACATGCTGTGGTTTCTCCAAGCCCTCAAGTAAGAGCCTGTGAGCCTCTGCAGTATTCAGTGCCTATTCTGGCGAGGGCCATGGAGCTGCCTGTGTTTGAGAAGAACGGAGGACTTTAAAGGCATTTTGTTAGCAAGTGTGTTTGCCTGAGGGTCTGCATAGTCTGATTTTCCCCAAACCCCTCCAGAAGCTCTGTTTCCTCCTGATCAGTGGTGAAATCCCCAGAACAGAATGGGTTGTGTGAAATTTTAGATTTTATGCAAGTTCACAGCTAGAACCCATGCACAATTACTGCTAAGCGTTTGATTTTGTCCCAGTGAAAGCCCCTCGGATTAGGCCTTTCAGAAGGAAGGAAAAAAGCAGCCTTCTGAACTTCTAGTCTCCGTTGGCTATTCTACGACAGAATAGTCTTCATACTGCCAGTGCATTTACAATGTAAACGGTTTCTTTTCAAGGTTAAGGTTTAAGAGCCCAAGGCCACTATTGAAACGGCAGGGACAGAGCGGGAACAATTCTGCGGGCCTTCTAAAAATAAGAAGCTTTATTTTCAGACTGCAGGATGGGGTTTAAAAGACAGAGTCTCAACAGTTTACTTTTTTTTACTGCCACTTGCAGCCCTTTCTGTCAGTCTGGCTTGGAGAAAGAGGCTAGTCCCACACGTTCATTGCTCAGTTGCTAAGTCATGTCTGACTCTTTGTGACCCCATGGACTGGAGCGCCTCAGGCTTCCCTGTCCTTCGCTACCTCCCAGAGCTGCTCAAATTTATGTTCATTGAGTCAGTGATGGTATCTAACCATCTCATCCTCTGCCGCCCTCTCCTTCTTTTGCCCTCTATCTTCCCAGCATCAGGATCTTTTCCAATGAGTCGTCTCTTTGCCTCAGATGGCCAAGTTATTGGAGTTTCAGCTTCAACATCAGTCCTTCCAATGAAAGAGCAGTACTTTCTGAGAATCACATAAGATGAACTCTCTGGGATGCATATCCCCAACCTTCCCCTCCTTTTGGGGCTCAGGTGATGAACTATTAGATTCGAGGTGGCTAAATCTTAGGCAGGATCATGCCTCTGCCAACTACAAACTGGCACCTGCCATCCGCCTCTGCAAGGACTGAATCATGAACCATGGCAGCCGCTGACCCTCAACACTCCCTGAAGGAGTTCAGGGTGAAGAGCAGGAATGGGGTGCTCTGTACTTTGGGAGAAGCTTGCAGGACAGGCCTTCAGATAGTTAGATATGTTCAGGAGGAGGTTTTATGAGGCCAATTCTTCCATCTCCTCGTACCTAGAAAAGCACTAACATCACTAACAGCGACGTCTGCCCCTCGAGACCAGCAGCAAGTCTTTGCCAAAGTGTGTGCCTGACTGCGTGTAACCCCTTCACTGACATCATGTATGACACTGACCTTCCCCTTGCCTCTTTAGACCAGTTTCGTAGAGCTATCTGAGATGCTGTCTCCTGGGTTTATAGTCCTAACTTTGCCCACAAATAATACCTAACTCACAGCTCTCATGTTGCAATTTTTGTTTCCACCTCCATCAGCTACACCAGCAGGGAGAAAATTCTGAAAGGGAATCAAAGCTGAAGCAATTGATGAACTGAGCATTCAGGCCTTAGGGGAGAGCTTCCCTTTGCCGTCCTAGAGGGTAAGAGGAGGCAGGAGGCAGGCTGGGGTTCTTGGTGCTTTTCATTCCTTCCTTCTTCCCAAATCTTGTCCCCAGTGGGCAGGAGAGAGTGTCCTTTAGCAGAAGGCATCCAAATTATTCCATGGGAGGGCGCACCATTAGCACCCAGAAAATTTATTTGTCCTGAAGATGCTTTTCTTATGAGGGGTTATCTTGGCCCTCTCTGCATAGCGCCTTTGCCTTAACCCTTAGGAGGCATGAAGCTGGAGCTTAGGGGAATGAGTTTCTTGGAGGAGGGGAGACAGACAGAGGTCAGAGATTCTGGAAGAGTCTAGGAGTGAAGCACACTGTTCCACGAACATCTGAGGTGCGGGGGTGCAGGGACTGGAAACTGACCCAATAGGAGGAGCAAGCACCTGTCACAGGCTCTCAGTTGGTTGGCGGTCAGCAATCAGGGAGACTGTGTGCTTTCTGTAATGGATCGAACCAGCAGACCCACCCAGACTGTGCTGGGCATTACAGAACACTTTCACAGATTTTTAATATATATATAGACAATGAAAAAAACACTTTTGGATTGTTATATATATACATGCATATGTGTGAAAAAGTGTGAAAATGTTAGTCACTGAATTGTGTCTGACTTTGTATAATATTGTGGGCAATGACAGCATATTAAAAAAAACAAAGACATTACTTTGCCAATAAATGTCCTTGTAGTCAAAGCTATGATTTTTCCAGTAGTCATGTATGGATGTGAGAGTTGGACTATAAAGAAAGCTGAGTGCCAAAGAATTGATGCTTTGAACCATAGTGTTGGAGAAGACTCTTGAGAGTCCATTGGACTGCAAGGAGATCCAACCAGTTCATCCTAAAGGAAATCAGTCCTGAATACTCATTGGAAGTTCTGATGCTGAAGCTGAAGCTCCAATACTTTGGCCACTTGATGTGAAGAACTGACTCATTGGAAAAGACCCTGATGTTGGGAAAGATTGAAGACGGGAGGAGAAGGGGACAACAGAGGATGAGATGGTCGGATGGCATCACCGACTCAATGGACATGAGTTTGAGCAAGCTCTGGGAGTTGGTGATGGACAGGGAGGCCTGGCGTGCTGCAGTCCATGGGTTCACAATGAGTCAGACACGACTGAGCGACTGAACTGAAATTGAAACTGTGGACAAAAAATGCCACCTGTCATTTCAGTAAACAAAAGGTGTTCTGGCCATAAACCACTGGCTGCTGCAGCCCCCCCTCCACCCCGTGCTGAGCCCTGAGGGGAATTCAGCAGGGAGGGAAGCAGGATATCGGTCCAAGATAGTGTCGACTGATGCACCAACTAAAAGGTGAGACCTGTGTTTTATTTGGCAGACTTTCTGTGGATGTCAAACTTGGGAGGTAGCCTCTCAGATCTCTCTGAGGAGCTGCTTCAAGTTAGGTAAGGGAGGAGCATGGATGCATAGGAGTTTTTGCAACAAAGATCAGGCTGTTAGAACATCGAAAGATTCCTGCTAATTGAAGAAAATCAGATACTCTCAAGGAATTTAGCACTTTTCTATGTATGGGAAGATGCAAGATTCTGGACTCCTGGAATCATTCCTTTGATAAGCACCTTAGCTCTCTGGGGCCAGCATCCGCTTTTCTCACCCCAAGGCCCCTCAGGGTCCACTGGATGCACCTCTGGGGGCGGCTGCAGGGCTGAGGGCTTGGTGGGGCAGCCCGGCTGTCTCCACCCTTAGTTCCCTTCGGGGCTCACTGTGGGGTGGCGGACAGGGCAGCTCTAATAGTCTGATGACTGCAGATCCTTTGTTTACTGACACGGCAGGCAGCACGCTTCATTCACAATAGTCAAGATACATTGCATATTAAAGGAATGGTTTCGATGAGCCCGCGCATTTTCATCTTCTCATACATAGAAAGGGCTTCCCTCATGGCTCGGACAGTAAGCAGTTCACCTGCAATGCAGGAGAGACCCAGGCTCGATCCCTGGGTCAGGAAGAGCCCCTGGAGGAGGGAATGGACCTCACTCCAGGATGCCGGCCTGGAGAATTCCATGGACAGAGGAGCCTGGTGGGCTCCAGTCCATGGGGGTCTTGAAGTGTCAGGCACGACTGAGTGACTAACACTATACTACATACGTAGAAAAGCCCTAAAACCCTTAACTTGAGATGCCTGCTTTTTTGTGATTAGCAGTAATCTTTTGATGTTTGACTACAATTTTTTTTTTTTCTCAGCAAAAGCTCCTATAAACCCTGGCCCCTCTGTTGCCTCTTAGGAACAATCCTTCAGAGCTACCTGAGATGCTGCCTTCCTGGGTTACTGTCCTCAGTAAGGTGACCGAATAAAACATAATTCTCAATGTTTAGGCTGTGCATTTTTTTCCGGTCGACAATATATTCTATATTATTCATTTATATATTTACCTTTTATAAAATATTTATATTATTGTATTTAATGTTTATATATTACATACACTATATATTATTTGTGTGTGCATGCTAAGCCACGTCAATCATGTCCAACTTTTTGTGACCCCCGTGCCGTGTAGCCCTCCAGGCTCCTCTGTCCATGGAATTCTCCAGGCAAGAATTCTGGAGTGGGTTGCCATGGCTCCTGCAGGGGGCCTTCCCCATCCAAGGATCAGACCTGAGTCTCTTACACCTGCTGCCTTGACAGCTGGGCTCTTCTCCACTAGCCCCGCCCAGGAAGCCCCTGCATGTTATAGCGTTACATGTTAATTACATATGTACTGTGTTCAGTCTCTTCAGTTAGGTCCGACTCTTTGTGATGCAGTGGAGTGTAGTCTGCCAGGCTCCTCTGTCCCTGGGACTTTTCAGGCAAGAATACTGGAGCGGCTTGCCATTTCTTACGCCAGGGGATCTTTCCGACCCAGGGGTGGAACCCGCATCTCTTGTGTCTATTGCATTGGAAGGCGGATTCTTTATCACTGCACCACCTGGGAACCCTCTACAAATTTTATATTAATAAATTGAAGACAGGGAGCAGCTATTTTCTTTGCTCTTTCAAAGTTCTGTGTTCTTGGAAACTGTACTGTGCATAGCAAAATATATAGTCAATCAGCAAATATATCTTGCATTCACTTGCTACATGACACGCTATGATGCCAGAAAATCTCTTGTCATAACCTCGTTGAACTTAAAAGCAGCTAGGAAGGCCCTTCATAGATAGATTTTCCAATGATTAAATATGATTCTACGCCAGGGCTTAGTCTAAGTATTGGGTTTATCTAAACCATCTATTGTTCTTAAACGGTGTCAGAAAGTTGTCACTTTGACTTTTCATTTTTCAAATCAGCTCCCACAGGGGTTTTGTTCACCTCTCAGGAAATTGGCTCCTGAAATATAAGCCTCTGGTGGCAGCTTTCTAAAGTCACATGGTCAAAGTATTATAGCAAAAATTGTAGGCACACATGTCTGAGATAAAATCTCAGTATCTTTTGCTAAGCTCTCTTAAAAAAAAATCCAAATGAGTTCTCTTTAGTAAAAGAGAAAAACATGTTCAAGTTTCAAGCAAACCTTATAAAGTTCATATTTCAGAACAAATCATTTCTTTTTAAAAAATATTATTTATTTTTAATTGATGATTGATTTACAATATTGGTTTGATTTCTGTCATACATCAACATGAATTAACCACAGGTGTACATTTGTCCCCTCCCTCTTTATTCTCCCTCCCACCCTCTGCTTATTCCCACCCCTCTAGGTTATTACAGAGCCCCAGTTTGAGTTCCTTGATTCTTACAGCAAATTCCCACTGACTATCTATTTACACATGTTAGTGTATATGTACCCATGCTTTATTTCTTTGCCTTTGCTGTAGAAGGACCATCTTCCATCATCTCTGCATCTCCTGTGCTTTGAAGAGTGTGTACCTCCTATTACACACCTGGAGATAGTTATTGAAATCAACTAATTAACTATCAAACGTATGAACTATTTTACACAATGTCTAATACCCAAACCTAGTCACGATATTGGTGGCGAGGGCAACAGACATTTGGAAGCTTTTCAGTTGAGCAGGGAACTTTGGCACATTTTTAAACTCCATTCCTTACTTCCTTCTTCATTATCAAAGAGCATCATTATTTATCAACGTTCCCACTTAAACAAAGGAGGTATTACCTACTGGATTATTGAAATCTTCGAGATATGTACCTGTGTGCCATCCTTTTGATGAATTTGACCTATAATTTGATCATATAAGAAAACATCTCAGCAGGGGCTCTCTGAAGAAACAGGAAAGAGCTCAGGAGGTGAGGAACAGAAAAGGAAGTCAGCGGGGTGCAGAGGGAGGGTACTGTGGTTAATAAAAAAATAAAGGAGAAAGAAGATTTTCATCTAAAATGGGAAAAGAGAAGACCGGGAAAAACAGCTGCATTTATACAAGATACTATGATTTGCTTCCATTTATGGGCATAATGGGAAAAAATAGCTTGAACATTGGGGTTAAAATTGGGTTGAATTGAAAAGAAATCCAACGGGATAGAATGGCAAATCTGAACTGAGCTGTAAGATACCCTTGAAACGGTGTTAGAAATGTGAGGAAAATGGCCATACTTTAGGATGCTGAGCCAGAGGAGTCGCCTGGGGTATATACTCATTTAAACTTCACTGGTTTCCAGCCTATTACAGTTCACAGAGACCTCGGAATTGGTGAACGGCCGAACCAGCATGCTGTGACAGGCTGGGGAAGAGGATCCTGGTGCTTCTGAGCTGGTACTTCTCAATCCCAGTTATGTCGCTGGATCAGTATAAACCAAAGCCCCAATCTGCCTCCACCACCACGCTGTCGCTTAGCCTATCTTTACGAGTCAGCACAAGGCACCACAGTTCCCCAGCTATCCCACATGGACGCCTAGGCGTCATCACTCACGTCTACTTTTCTCTCACCTTCATTTTCCAGTCCATCAGCAAGGGCTGCCGATTTCACGTGCTAAATGTGTCCCTAATCTGGCTGCTGCTCTCTTCCACTTCCCGATCACGAATCCAACTCCCCAACATAATTTTGCATCTTAATTCATCTCTCTGTGCATCCCCCACCCCAATGCCTTTCTCATATCCAGTCTTCTAAAAGCATCCCAAAAGAGCTCTTAACACCCAAGTCAGATCTTTAGTGGCCTGAGAACCAGACTTCTTTCCTGGGCCTGACTAGCCCTACATGCCTTCCACATCAAACACTTCTCTTCTGTTCTCTTGCTCATCCAACACCCTGAGACCACTGTCTCTTCTCTGCCCTGGATCTCCACTGAACAGAAGAGAGAGGAATACCAGAGAAGAAAGAAGTGGGAGAGGAGAAAACAGGAGACCTAGCAACATGCTGGAAACTAACCTGGAGGAGGGGCAAGTGGCACAACAGGGTGGAGGAAGCAGGGCCTGGGGCGGCAGAGAAGGAGACGGACACAGAGAGAGCCTGTGCTTACCCCGCAGAGCCCAAGAGAACCTGGGGACTTGGAAATGCCCTGAACTGCTGAAGGCCGGAGGAGACATCAAGACTGAAAATATGAGAATTGATTGAAAGTCTGATACAGAACAGTAAGACCCCAGACCCCCTGAGCCCCACCTTTTGGTGCCAGGAAACAGCCCTTCTTCCCTTCTCCATGGAGCTGGAGGTTAAGTCTCAGGCCTTGAGGATGCCAGTCAGAGGGGAGCAGAGTGAAATGGAGGCGTGTGGAGTGGAGGAGGGAGGCATCAGGATGGATAAAGGCGTTTAATGAAAGTCTACAGACTGGACAGGGAGACACTACAGCTTGGCCCGGGACCCTGCTCCCTGACTTGCTTCCAGAACTTCACTAGTCAGGAGTGTTCCACCCGCCATCACCAGCACAAACACATCACAAAACTCTTCCTTCATTTCAGTTCAGTTCAGTCGTTCAGTCATGTCCGACTCTTTGCAACCCCATGAACTGCAGCATGCCAGGCCTCCCTGTCCATCACCAACTCCCGGAATTTACTCAAATTCATGTCCACTGAGTCCATGATGCCATCCAACCATCTCAGTCTGTCGTCCACTTTTCTTCCTGCCCTCAATCTTTCCCAGCATCAGGGTCTTTGTAAATGAATCAGTTCTTTACATTAGATGGCCAAAGTATTGGAGTCTCAGCTTCAACATCAGTCCTTCCAATGAACACCCAGGACTGATTTCCTTTAGGATGGATTGGTTGGATCTCCTTGCTGTCCAAGGGACTCTCAAAAGTCTTCTCCAACACCACAGTTCAAAAGCATCAATTCTTCAGCAGTCAGCTTTCTTTATAGTCCAACTCTCACATTCATACATGACCACTGGAAAAACCATAGCCTTGACGAGACAGACCTTTGCTGACAAAGTACTGTCTCCGCTTTTTGATATGCTGTCTAGGTTGACCATAGCTTTCCTTTCAAGGAGTTAAGTGAGGCTTCTTTGGAGAAATGGAATTGCTCAGGGAAAGTGGCTGCAGATATTGACACTCTGGCCATGCTGAGTCTCTCCAGTCAAAGATGCAGTTAGCCTCTAACCCACCTGAGTGGAGCTTGGCAGCACGGAGCTTCCACTCATGTCCTCGCGCCTCATTCTGTGATAAATACCAAGAGGAAAGACAGAGATAAAAACAGAGAGGTTTTTGTTTCTTCTGAGGAACCTCAGAAGAACCTCAGAAGAAACAAAGACAGCAAAAGGGCATTTAGAGATTTCATTACTGGTATCTTTACGAATACAAAGCAAGATACTGAATCCACAAAACAGAACAGGATGACATATGCAGGAGCAATGAGAATAAATAATGCTTCAATTTTAACAATATAATAATAGAAATGAAAAATTAAATAGAAAGCTTGGTGGAAATGTCAAGAAAATCTTTCAAAAACTGGAGCTAGAATCAAAGATATGAACATTAGATAGAAGAGATAAGAAAAATAGAGAGCCAATCTTGAAAATCAAATATCCAGCTAATGGGGATTCCAGAAAGAGTGAAGAAAAGAAAAATTGGAAGGAAATTATCAAAGAACAGTACAGAGAAGTTTCTCAGAATAGAAAGACACCACTCCTGAGACTGAGGATGCCCTCACATCCCCATCACAATGAATAAAAAAGATCCACGTAAAGCGCATCATTAATACATTTTAGACAGTGAGAATAAGAAGAATCGAAGCTTTTAGGTGAAAAGCAAGTCACTGCAAATAAATTAAGTTCAGAACAGAATTAGAAAATGCAACCGTGACACCAGATGCTAGAAGACATAAAATGCCTTCAAAATGCTGAAATAAGATTATTTTCAACAAATAATTCACTATTAAGGTATCTTAATCAGAGAAGGCAATGGCACCCCACTCCAGTACTCTTGCCTGGAAAATCCCATGGACGGAGGAGCCTGGTGGGCTGCAGTCCATAGAGTCGCAAAGAGTCGGACACGACTGAGCGACTTCACTTTCACTTTTCACTTTCACGCATTGGAGAAGGAAATGGCAACCCACACCAGTGTTCTTGCCTGGAGAATCCCAGAGACGGGGGAGCCTGGTGGGCTGCCATCTATGGGGTCGCGCAGAGTTGGATATGACTGAAGCGACTTAGCAGTGGCAGGAGCAAGATATCTTAATAGTCAATTCTAAAGGAAATCAACCCTGAAAATATTCATTGGAAGGGCTGATGCTAAAGCTGAAGCTCCAATACTTTGGCCATTGGATGTGAAGAGCCAATCATTGGAAAAGACCCTGATGCTGGGAAAGATTGAGGGCAGGAGGAGAAGGGGGCAACAGAGGATCAGATGGTTAGATGGCATCACCAACTCAACAGACATGAGTTTGAGCAAACTCTGGGAAATGGTGAAGGACAGGCAAGCCTGGCGTGCTGCAGTCCATGGGGTTCCAAAGAGTCAGACATGACTTAGCAACTGAACAGCAAGATATCTTTCAGTCAAGCCTAACTGTAAACCAAGATTATTCTCAGGCCAGAAAGCATTAAACATTCTTACCTCCCACACATCTATTCTTATGAAGCTATTGGAAGATAAGTATATTTTAGCAAGAAGGGGAGTAAACCAAGAAATAGGAAGGCATGAGGGTCAGGGAATAGAGAACCCAGCAGAGAGGCAGAGAAACTCCAGGTCACAGGAGTCTTGGAGGGTCATCCAGGCTTTAAGTTTCCAGCCACAGCTGAGGGAATGGGAAACCAGCTGAGCCCAGGAGACTCTAGAAGCGGAGGAGACTCTAGAGCTGGGAGTCCCGGGAGACTCAGGCATTTGAAGATCTTAGGATAGAGACCAGAGGGGAACACACTACTCACAGAGAACCTGGAGAGGTGCAGTGATTCTCCCTTGAATACACAGCTGTGTAGCAACCAGAGCATGCCTACCAGGAAATTGCTCAAGACCAGGGAAGGAACCACCCAAAAGGATTAGAGGGAAGTGTCCAGAACTTACACAGAAATAGGAATAGTGCCCGTTCCCATCTGCCAACCCAGAAAGTTTCCATCTGCCAACTCATAATTCACAAGGCGCTTGTGAATAACAGTTCAGCCTCAATAATGGTGAAAAGCTAATCCTATCTGTCACCTTGTCAAAAATTCTGAGGTATGCAAAGAAGCAAGAAAATATGACCCCAAATTAGGAGAGATGTCAGTTAATTGAAAATGACCCAGAAATAACACAGATGTTTAGACTAATATACAAAGCATTAAAAGTTGCTACATCTGTAGAGCATTTGTTTAAGAAGCCAGAGAAGGCCAAACATGGTGAGTGGAGCTATAGGAGAGATTTTCAAAGGCCCAAATCAGAATTCTAGAGGTGGCTAGTAAAATGTCTGAGATGAAACACACTGGGTAGGACTAACAGCAGATTAGACATCATTAACCATATTCAAGATTACCTTGATTATGTAATAGCTGCAAGATAATTTTAAAATCCTAGAGGAAGCAGTTCTCCTGTCTTCATCCTCATTTATAATCAACACTGGACTTTCCTATTGACAGTACCTTGAGTTAAGTACAAAATAAGTTGGCATTGATGTTAAACCTGACATGTCCTTCATCAAAATAGACTCTTTTCAGGTCATAAGGATAAATGGCTGGCTCATTAGCCTGTCAGGAATAAATCCCCTTTCTCTAATATATGCATGCCATGTTTTTAACATTTCGTGCTACAGACAACAGAGTTTTAGTGGGAAGGGCTAGGATGTGAAAGCCTGATTTTTAATCATATTCCCCAAGTATTTGTTGAACATGTCCTGTGTTCTCAGGTATTGTGAGAGGTCCTGGGGACTGACTCACTGGTGAATAAGGCATAGTACCCATTCTCAGGATGCTCCAAATCTGATGGCAAGGGACAGACCAAAAAGCTTGCTATTTCAATGCAGTACACTAAGACCAGGATGGAAAGTAAAGGTGATGATGGAAGTGCATAGGAGCATATCTATTCAGGTTTGGAAGCCAGAGAAGACTTGCTGGAGGAAATGAGGTCTCTTTTGGGATCTTAAAGAAGAACAGGAATTTACCCAGTGATTGCAGATGGCTCTGAAGATGGAGAAGAGGCCACAGGCCAACCAGCTCAGGCAGCCTCTAGGAGGTGGAAAAGGGGAGGAAACAGAGTCTCAGCTGCCGTCCCCAGAAGGAAGGCAGCCCTTCCTTCTGCAGAAGCTGATTCCTGGAAGAGGGGCTGGCAGAGGCTCAGAGTCAAGGGCAGACAGGCATCTTTGGGAAACTGCAGGACGGTTAGAAAGTTTGAGGACTGAGCTTGGTGAGAGATATGCCTGGAGAGGTTCAGCGTACATACTGTCCTGAGGGGAAGGTAAGGATGGAAGGAATTCAGAATGTGACCACATGTACTTTTAAAAATGCTGACTCAGGGGACTTCCCTGGTGATCCACTGGTTAAGACTCTGTTTTCAGTGCTGGGGGAATGGGTTCAATCCCTGATCAGGGAACTGGATCCCAAATGCCACAACTAAGACTCAGTGCAGCTAAATCAATAAATATTTTTTAAAAAGAAGTAGGTGAACTGAATTCATTTAAAAGTAAAATGTTGACTCAGGATGTAGTGACTTAAAGGAAGGGCAAGGAGAAGCCCTCTGCCTGTGTGCAGATCACCCCCTCCTCAGACACCTTGCTCTATGCCTATTTTCATTATCACCTCTTTCTGCATCTTCCCATCTCCTCTGGCTCCCTCTCATCAGCACCAAAACACCTCCCAGCCTCAGTCATCTTGGAAAACACTCCCCTGATGCCTTTTGGCTGCCGTCTCTCTCTCTCCTTTGAGTTTGCCTGAAGACCTGGCCACCTTTGCCTTCACCACTTCTGACTTCACCATCAACTGCTTAGCTTTCGAAAGCCATTGGTGTCTTTCGTGGGCTAAACACAATGGATTTCTTTTTAGCCTTTATATCGCTTTTCATCCTGCAGCCCTTAACATGATTGAACTGTCTGGACACTTTCTTGAAATTCTTCTCTCCCTTTGCTATTCCTCCTAGTCCCTTTCTGCCCACTCCTTTTCCTTTGTTAAAACATTAAAAAAAAAAAAAAAGATATTACCTAGAGATTTGTGTTCAGGCCATTTTCTCCACTATTTAAAGGATTTAAAATAATATTTGACTTTCTACTATTTATACAAGGGATGCATAAATATATTTGTTTAAAACCATTCATCATTTACAGATAAAGTCAAAGTTCTCCTTAAATACCAGGGAACTTGATTATCCTTTGATGAGATACATTCCTGATTTTCGTTCCTCAGCCTTTAAAAAAAATTATTTGGCTGCACCGGATCCTAGTTGCAGCAGGTGATATCTTTAGTTGCGACATGAGGGAGCTAGTTCCCTGATCAGAGGTTGAATCCAGGCCTCCTGCGTTGGGAGGACTGGATCTTAGTCGCTGGACCACTAGGGAAGTCCCTGGTTCTCAGCTGTTACATACACTGCTATATCCCAAAGAAAATTTCTACTCTGACATGTTTTGATCATCCTTGTAAATATAGATTTATTTCATCATTTGATTTATGTTTTTTAAGATTGCAGATTAAACCAGAATCTTCTTTGATAACCATCTGCAATCCTGAGCCTCTTCCCTCAGCCCAGAGGTCACTGTTGTTCTGGTTTGGTAAAATGATTCTGGACTTTTACAAATCCACAAGCATGCAGTTTAGTTCTATGGCACTTTTAGCAATCTTAAGTAAACATACTTTTGCAGCCAGTTTTTGTAAATTAGCAATGTGTCTGGAAACTCTTTCCTTGTTAGCACTAATGGGTCAACCACCTTCTCTTAATATGCAAATCACCACAGACACGGTGGTTTAACACAGCACACGTTTACAGTATCAGCCTACAGTTCCACATGTTGGAAGGCCAAACTGAGCGCCCCTGGGCTAACCTCGAGGTACCGGCAGGGCTTCCTTCCTTCTGGGGATGGCAGCTGAGACTCTGCTTCCTACCCTTTTCCACCTCCCAGAGGCTGCCTGAGCTGCTTGGCCTGTGGCCTCTTCTCCATCTTCAGAGCCATCAGAGGCGCATCTTCAAATCTCTCTCTGACTCTAACCATCCTGCTTCTCATTCACCATAAGGACCCTTGTGATTCCATTGGGCCCAGGTAAACAATCCAGGAAAATCTCTCATTGTAAAATCCTTAATTGCCTGAAGAATCCCAGGACAGCAGAGCCTGGTGGGCTGCCGTCTATGGGGTCGCACAGAGTCGGACATGACTGAAGTGACTTAGCAGCAGCAGCAATCCCATCATCTGAAAAGTCCTTTTCCATGAGAGGTAGCATGTTTCCAGGTTCCCGGGACCAGGATGTGGATGTGTCTGGGGGTCATTTTGCCGCGACCACAAGTCCCATGTAACCTGGAGCTGTTTCCTTCTTCTATATGTACAGGCTGTCCAGGTGACCCTCTTCATTTTAGAAGTGTTAGTCTTTTAGTCGTGTCTGACTCTGTGATACCAAGCACTGTACCTCACCAGGCTCCTCCGTCCGTGGAATTCTCCAAGCAAGAATACTGGAGTGGGTTGTCATTCCCTTCTCCAGGGGATCTTCCCGACCCAGGGATCGAACCCAGGTCTCCTGCATTGTAGGAGGACTCTTTACTGTCTGAGCCACCAGGGAATTCTCGTGAATAATTTCCGTTCACACTTCCATCTCCAACTTGAGCTGCATCTATTGGACGACTGAACATCTCCCCTTTGATGTCCCACAAGCCCTGGAACCCGAGTTGTTTTTCACTTTGGGGTCTTTGCATACTTTGCTATCTTTGCCTGAACGACCTTGTATCCTTTCCTCAAGTAACGAATCTTTGTCTTTCAAGACCCAAGCGTGTGTACCTTTCTCCAGGAAACTTTTTCGGGATTACTGTTCATATATTCTAGAACTACTCCTCTTGTGTATTCATTCTGTATTGTAAGTGTCCGTGTTCACACGTCAGCTTTCAGGGCTTAAGTGCTTCTTGTAATTCCAGTGCTTGGACTGAGTCTGGTACCCAGAGGTCACTCAGCAAATATTTGTTGGATCTGTAAAGTCAATAAATGTTTGTTGAATACATGATGTCAGAAAGCACAGTCTTTTTTAGAATTAATTTTTACTGGAATATAGGAGATTTACAATGCTGTGTTAGTTTCTACTGCACAGCTAAGTGAATCAGCTATATGTATACATATATTCCCTCTTTTTTGAATTTCGTTCCCATTTAGATCACCACAGAGCACTGAATAGGGTTCCCTGAGCTACACACTAGTTTCTCATTAGTTACCTATTTTATGCATAGTATCAGTAGTGTATATATGTCTACCCCAATCTCCCAATTCATCCCAGCCCGCCTTTCCCCTCTTGGTTTCCATACATTTGTTCTCTATTTCTGTTTCACAAATAAACTCATCTACACCATTTTTCTAGATTCCACATATATGTGCTAACATGTGATATTTGTTTTTCTCTTTCTGACTTATTTCACTCTGTTTGACAGTCTCTAGATCCATCCATGTCTCTACAAATGACTCAAGCTTGTTTCTTTCAATGGCTGTGTAGTATTCCTTTGTGTATATGCACCACATTTTCGTTACCCATTCCTCTGTTGGTAGAAAGAGCAGTCTTGACAGCATTTATTTTGAATCTGCTCTCAAAGTGCAGTTGCCTGTAGATTTCCAACCCAGGAATGACTGACATTTCCCTGATGAAACGGTTTAGGAAGAAGGGATTGCAAGTTTGAGATCATGCCAGCTTTCTGGGATGCAGGCTTGACTCTGCAGGTCTTTGTGTCTAATGTAAGCTAAGGAAAGGATAATGGACTTGCAAGACGTGAGCCTAGTGACAACGAGGAGCAGCTCACCTCTCATCCTGCAAGGTAAAGAGAGAGGGAGGGTACCAGGATCTTAGCAAGCACAGCTGCAAAGAGAGAGGCATCCAACAGGGGCTCAGGGTCTGTGCTACTCCTTCTGGCTCATCTGTCCCTCCCCATCTCTTTGCAAATAGTCCAATTATTATCCTCTCGGTAACTTATCCAACTTGAATATGCTTTCCACTTCCTGCCAACATGGACAGTGATCACATCCAATCTGTAACCAGGTCCTCAATATTAGTATCAAGCTTGCACCCTAGCACCCCATTAATGTGTAAGGGATGAGTATTAAATACTCTGTGATAAAATATTGCAATAGTTGTTCCCTTTTATAATGTCATGGAGAATGTTATTATGGAATTATGGAATGTTATAGACTTGATCTTAGATATTTTCCAGCTACAACCCATCATTTTTACTTAACAATTTTTTTCAAAGAAAAATATGTTTTAATCACAGATCCTAAAATTTTGGACACGCTTATTTGACTTTAAAGGACTAATATTCTATTTACTGATCACCCTCACATATTTGTCTATAATGATCTTTCCTAGGTGACACTTTATTACTTTGGCTCAATGTGCAATATATACACATACATATATATTCTAATATATATATATATACCGGAGAAGGCAGGCTGCAGTCCGTGAGGTCACTAAGAGTCAGACACGACTGAGCGACTTCACTTTCACTTTTCACTTTCATGCACTGGAGAAGGAAATGGCAACCCACTCCAGTGTTCTTGCCTGGAGAATTCCAGGGACAGAGGAGCCTGGCAGGAGGTCATCTATGTGGTCGCACAGAGTCGGACACGACTGAAGCGACTTAGCAGCAGCATATATATACATACATACATATATATATATATATATGTTATCTAAGAGGAATTTTCCTCTGGGTTGTGCCAATGCTAAGAGTATAAAATAGTGGTTTGAAGAAAGACTGGTGTCATACAAGCTTTGGTTTGGATCCTAGAGTTGCCATTAGTGGCTTGGTGACTTGGGCATAGTCAGTTTCTGTCAGTTGCAAAAATGAAGACAATATTAATTATGTCACTGATTGGTTGAGAAGATGCCATAGGCTGATGCATCTGAATTCCCTGGCTTAGAATGTGGCCCTTGGCACTTGCTCACAGCCATCACCATCAGCAAGATATTCTGGTCCCAGGTGCTTGTTTTATTCCTTTTGGCCAACCAAACTGAGGTTTCTCACCTTTCAGGGAGAGAGTTCAGTGTCTATAAAGGGCTTGACATGGCCTGGCTTCTGCTGCGAACGTCCTCACTGTCAACCTGTGTTTAGAGGCAGGAGCTCTTGCAGTTGATTCTCAGGCCTGTTCTTTTCTAGACTCTGGTTTGACATCTGTGGCTTTTCCTCTTTCCTTTTTCTATGTGTTTTTGTAACTGAAATTCTTCAGTCAAATCCGTCTCATAGAGGACCAGCAAAAGGAAGGAAAAAAAAATGTAGTTCAAGGGAGCTTGACATTTGTTCCCTCCACCTTCTTTCCTAATCCCAGGCCCCTTGGGAATATTCTAACATAAAGAATCCTCCTGCAATGTAAGAGACACAGGAGACTTGCATCTGGAGGAATGGAACCCTCTCCAGAGGAAATGGCAACCCTCTCCAGTATTTTTGCCAGGAAAATCCCATGGACAGAGGAGCCTGGTGGCATATGGTCCATGGAATTGCAAAGAGTCAGACCCGACTGAAGCGGCTGAACATATGTATTATTATTATGCTCCCAAGGTAGGCACTTCAATGAAACAAACATCTGATTTAGAGACGCCTCCAGCAAGCTCTTACTTTAGAGTTTGTGGGTCTGCAGACCTAATCCAGCAAAGCTCCTGATACAGCAAACATTTCCTGAAGTCCTATTTCCTTCCCAAGTATTTCGGAGCTTGCAAACTCAGATATAATGAATGGAGCCATTAGAGTGAACAATCACTCAACAGCATAAGTTATTTTAATGGGCCCATCACTTGAAACTAAACTTCCACCATCTGTTCTACCCTTTAACTGCAAATGCAAAAAGAACACCGTTCCCAATGGCATCGTAAAAAGTTAGATATAAGTGATTTAAATGCATGTTTCGGTTCTGTATTCAGTGCAATATAGATCTGAAGGAAGGCTTATATTGGATGTTTTTTTTTTTTTTATGGCAAAATCAAAATTCAGAGGAGGAGAGTTTCTTTGTTCACAAAAAAGTGGCTTTTTAGTTAGTATGGACTATGCTCTACCATGCTATTTATTTATTCCTTCCTCCATCTCTTCTTTCCTTCCTTTTTTCCCCACAAGTATATGGAATGCCACCTGTGTCTGGCAATGTACTAGACACCGGGGATGGAGAAGTTACCTGTGATAATTAGCAAGACTCCTGGCACCTCCAAAGGAAAATAGAGCAGACTGTTTGATATAAATAAACATAAAAGTCATGCAAAACTCAAACATCAATTTCGTGTTCTGCTTCAGAATGTGAACTTGATGGAGTGGGAAGAAGTTTGCAATGAGTCAGATCTTGGTTTTAAATTCCCAACTCCTCCACAATGTGACCTCTCTGAGTCTGTTTCTTTATCTGACATTTATATCATATCTGATTCTGTTTCATCACCCGGAAAATGGGAACAACATCTTCCTCACAGGGTGTGCTGTGATTGAACGAGTTACTCATGCAAAACTGCTCATCTGGGGTGTGGAACATTGTGGGCAATCTGTGTTCATTCTCCTGATTTCCAACATATTTTATTTTTTTATAGATTTTTTGGAAAATCACTTTCATACATAAAATGTTAGATTCATGAAATACTAGAATAGGAAAGAGTCTGAGATGTATTCAGTTTCTTTACATCCAATGCTCCTTATTTTATAGACAATATAATTTAAACCCAGAGCACACTAATAGCTAGCTCAGTTTTGCAGTTTTCAGTGGTCTCTAGAACATTCTGTGATTCTGATTTTATTATTCCATCAGATAAAAAAGTAAGTATGCACTCCCCATATATGTATGTATTTAATGTATAGTGAACTTTTTGTATATTTGATATTCATGAGCTACATTAACAATTGTACAAAACTATGAAAAAATATATAATAGAAATAAAGAATGAGGTAATAATGAAGTAAATAATATTTATTGTTGCATTAATTTTGATGGCTGTTACTAAGCCAAAGGCATGCATCATAATGGCAGAAAGTGAAGAGGAACTAAACAGCCTACTGATGAAGGTGAAAGAAGAAAGTGAAAAAGCTGGCTTAAAACTCAACATTCAAAAGCTAAGCTAAGGGCATCTTTTCCCATCACTTCATGGCAAATAGATGGGGACAAAATGAAAACAGTGAAACACTTTCCTTTCTTGGGCTCCAAAATCACTATGGATGGTGACTGTAGCCATGAAATTAAAAGATATTTGCTCACTGGAAGAAAAGCTATGGCGCTTCGTGTATTAAAAAACAGAGACATCATTTTGCCAGCAAAAGTCTACAAAAGCTGTGCTTTTTCCAGTAGTCGTGTATGGATGTGAAAGTTGGACCATAAAGAAGGCTGAACACCAAAGAATTGATGTTTTCCAGCTGTGGTGCTGGAGAAGACTCTTGAGAGTCCCTTGGACAGCAAGGAGATCCAACCAGTCCATCCTAAAGGAAATCAGTCCTGAATTTTCATTGGAAGGACTGATGCTGAAGCTGAAACTTCAGTACTTTGCCCACCTGATGCGAAGAGCCTACTCATTGGAAAAG
Organism: Cephalophus harveyi; assembly: GCA_006410635.1. Lineage (NCBI taxonomy): Eukaryota > Metazoa > Chordata > Mammalia > Artiodactyla > Bovidae > Cephalophus > Cephalophus harveyi. The sequence continues at coordinate 79,522 of SJYT01069127.1, read as the reverse complement.
ATACTGATTTTGGGAAAGATTGAAGGCGGGAGGAGAAGGGGACTACAGAGGATGAGATGGCATTACCAACTCAATGGACATGAATTTGAGCAAACTCTGGGAGATAGTGAAGGACAGGGGAGCCTGGCATGCTGCTGTCCATGGGATTGCAGAGTCAAACAGAACTTAGCAAACAGAACTAGTCTCTAGAGAGACTTAGTATGTATGCCTTTGTTTTTGTTGTTAATGGCAACCCACTCCAGTATTCTTGCCTGGAGAACCCCATGGACAGAGGAGCCTGGTGGGCTATAGTCCACTGGGTCGCAAAGAGCTGGACATGACTGAGCGACTTCACTTTCACTTTATGTATACATTATATGCTTAGGTGAAATCCATTATTATTATGACTTTTTAATTCCACAGTTCAACACCCTTTAAAAAGTTTGAAGGTTTTTGACAGACTTCACTACTTCTACCTGGTGATGGGGTTGAGTATCAGGATGAAAAGAACCAACTCTGCCATTTTCTTGTTTTTCTCTTGTACTCAGTGTCTGCAGATATATGTTTAGTCATTTCTTCATTTTGTGATGATTAGTTTGGTTAAAGATGGACAATAAAAAGTCCAAATGCACTTATCCAGACACATGTTACCATGCTGACAGTGAATGGGTGTACAAGGAAGAAGCTTCTGCCTCTTGTCTTTGAGAGTCCTCTGCAGCCATTGTGGGACTCTGGGAAACAGTTGAAGAAGGGTGAGAGCGTCTGTCTGTGATTCAAATACCTGCAAAGATTTTCTTTTCTTTTTTCTTTTTATTTTTTAAACGGTTCTTTATTCATAAACTTGATGCAAGTTTACAAAATTTACTGTACATTAAATTTTCTTAGATTTTCTTAGCTTTTTAAAAGATAAACAATTAAATAATTGCCCTAATATTTTTTTCCCCTCTATCCTAAATGACGATCTTGATCATTTCACTTTGGAGGCCATTGAATTCATGGAAGAGGAAGGATTAGAGGCTGAGTCTACTGATTTCTCAGTGAATTTTTGTGCAAAATATAAAGGATTTTTATAACAAAATTTTTATTCTACTGTAGTATAACATGTTCATAAAGGTATGCATGCCCCAAGGGTGCACTTTCCTGAATTTCCTCACAATGAACCCACATGGCCACTGTGTAGGTCAAGAGCCAGACCCTCCCCAATGCCCTAGTGTGCCCTTGGGCTTCCTCTTGGCCCCCAATAATTCCTATTTTGACCTCTAACTCCACAAATTAGATTTGTTTTAAAATTTATGTAAAGAGAATGATGCAATATGATCTATGTTAAGCCTGCATTTCCTTTGCTTAAGAGATTTCTCTGTGTTGGTTGGTGTAGTGGCAGTTCATTCACCTTCTTTGCTACGGAATTTTCGGCGCATCTATGGACTACCATCTACGTATCATTCTGCCCTGATGGAGAGTTGAGTTCTTTCCAGTTTGTCTGTAACGAATGGCGCGCCCATGGGCTCTCTTCTATACTTGGTGTGTATGTGCCTGCATTCCTGTTGGGTATGAGTTTAGGAGATACAAGTAGCAGTGTGATTGCTGAGTCATAGAGTAGACAGATATTGACCTATAGTATTTATATGAGCTTTCATATATATATAGAGTCTTCCCTGGTGGCTCAAATAGTAAAGCGTCTGCCTGTGATGCGGGAAACCTGGGTTTGATCCCTGGGTTGGGAAGATCTCCTGGAGAAGGAAACAGCAACCCACTCCAGTACTCTTGCCTGGAAAATCCCATGGACAGAGGAGCCTTGTAGGCTACAGTTCATGGGGTCTCAAAGAGTCGGACACGACTGAGCGACTTCACTTTCACTTTTCACTTTCATATATATATGAAACAGCTATTATTCCAACAATATTATGTAAGTAGACAGATAAATGGCACCCCACTCCAGTTCTCTTGCCTGGAAAATCCCATGGACGGAGGAGCCTGGTAGGCTGCAGTCCATGGGGTTGCTAAGAGTTGGACTCGACTGAGCGACTTCACTTTCACTTTTCACTTTCATGCATTGGAGAAGGAAATGGCAACCCACTCCAGTATTCTTGCCTGGAGAATCCCAGGGACAGGGGAGCCTGGTGGGCTGTCGTCTATGGGGTCACGTAGAGTCGGACACAACTAATGCGACTTAGCAGCAGCAGCAGCAGCCACATAAAAATGAGCAACATGCAACAATAAGAAGTTGCCACTCACACAAGCTGTGTGTTGCCTGAGGTGCCACTGATCTAAATGGGACTCAGCTGGACTTGGCTTCAAGCTGAGCACTGAGTTTAGATCTATTCCATGTGTCTCCCATCTTCCTTGGATCAGAGACTCCTCAAGGCACATTCTCCTTAAATCTCAACAACGTTCCCTCTCAAGTCTAGAATCAAGATGTTATGTCTAACTACAAAAGCTTATTTCAAGGCTCTGCTCATATGATGTCCCTCAGTATCCCAGTGATTAATACAGGTCACATGGTCAAACCCAAAGGATAGAGGAAATTCTCTCCCACATCATGAGATCTTTGTTAGTGTGTGGATATATAATCCTATCACACAGAAATGAAGAATTTGAACCCATAATTCAGTTGACTGTATAATCTTCTGAAGAGTACCAAGCCAACGTACACTGCTGTGTGTACGTTGAATTTTCAAATTTCCCATTATTCTACATCCTCAACATTTTTGATATATTTTCACTCTTTTTAATGACAGCCACTCAGTGCCATGGTTATAATTTATATTTCCCTAGTGGTTAACGAGGCTGAGTACCTTTTCATGTGTTTGTTGGCCTTTTCTGAAGTGCTTGCTCAAGTCATTTATCCATTAAGAAGATTGGGTGACGAGTCTTTTTATTATTGATTTATAAAGTATATTCTGAATTGAGTCTTTTGTTGGTTATCTTTTTTCTACTCTGTGTCTTGTCTTTTTACCCTCTGAATTGTGTCTTTGGATGAAGATTTTAAATTTGAATCCAGTCCAATTTATCCATCTTTCCCTTTATGGTTAATGCCTTGCATGTCCCACTTGAGAAACCTTTGCCGACCCTCAGCTCATGAAGATATTCTCCTGTGTTTTTCTTTTAAAAGCTTTATTGTTCTTTTCATATTTAGATCTGTACTCTATCTGGATCTGGAATTGATTTTTATGTATTTTGTGATGTAATGCTCCAGATGCATATGGATATTTAATTGATCCATACCGTTTATTGAAAGACCATCTTTTTCCTCTGCCCTGCCAATTTCATATTAAGTGTCCATTATGTGTTTAGCATTTCTGGACTCTCTGTTCCATTCCATTGGCTTAATTTGTCTGTCTAATGTCAATACTATGCTCTTTTAATTATTATAGCTTCTTAATATATCTTCATATCTGACACCATAAATCCTCTAGATTTGTTCTTCTTCAAGATTGTCTTGACTTTTCTTGACCTTAGATTTCCATTAAGAATGTTCAAACAAGCTTGTCAATTTTTATAGCAATCCTCTTGGTATATTGATTAAAATTGCAATGATTAACTTGTAGAGAACCAATCATTACATTTTTCAATATATGAACGTGATATAGTCCTCTATTTTTTTTAAGGTCTTTAAAGTGCTTTCCTCAACATATCTTTTGCAATATGGACTAGCTGAAAATATCTTAAAGTATCAAGCTCTGGTTCATTTTGTTTAACAGTTCTTCAAATCATCTCTTTCTTCTATTATTTTTTATAGTATAGAAGCAAGAAGAAGCCTGACCTTACTGCAACGCTTTGCTTGACATCTCCTTAGATAAATATCCAAGTCCTCTGCATGATTTTGTTTATATGTGACTGTAGGACACAATTCAGACACCTTTTCTGCCATGATTTAAAAAGGATTCCCTTTCTTCTGAATTCCACTCACTGATTCCTCATTTCCCTCTGTCCCTCATTGGCAGTGCTTTGACATCATATTTCTGCCAAGAGTCTGCGATGATTTAGTCACTCTCTTTGCCAATAAAAGTCCTATAGTCAAAGCTATGGTTCTTCTGGTGCAAGGACAACATGTAAATTTGTGAAGCATCTCATATTTTGGGGACTTCCCTGGTGGCTCAGATGGTAAAGAATCTGCCTACAATGGAGGAGCCCCATGTCTGATCCCTGGGTTGAGAAGATCCCTTGGAGAAGGGAAGTGCTATCTACTCCAGTATTCTTGCCTGGAGAATCCCATGGACTGACGGATGGAGAGATACAGTCCAGTTCAGTTCAGTTCAGTCGCCCAGTCGTGTCCGACTCTTTGCGACCCCATGAATCACAGCACTCCAGGCCTCCCTGTTCATCACCATCTCCCGGAGTTCACTCAGACTCATGTCCATCGAGTCAGTGATGCCATCCAGCCATCTCATCCTCAGTCATCCCCTTTTCCTCTGCCCCCAATCCCTCCCAGCATCAGAGTCTTTTCCAATGAGTCAACTCTTCTCATGAGGTGGCCAAAGTACTGGAGTTTCAGCTTTAGCATCATTCCTTCCAAAGAAATCCCAGGGCTGATCTCCTTCAGAATGGACTGGTTGGATCTCCTTGCAGTCCAAGGGACTCTCAAGAGTCTTCTCCAACACC
>SJYT01069127.1:49672-74017 GCA_006410635.1 Cephalophus harveyi | reverse complement strand
GAGCCCATCCTTGCATGAAATGTTCCCTTGGTATCTCTAATTTTCTTGAAGAGATCTCTAGTCTTTCCCATTCTGTTGTTTTCCTCTATTTCTTTGCATTGATCGCTGAGGAAGGCTTTCTTATCTCTTCTTGCTATTCTTTGGAACTCTGCATTCAGGTGCTTATATCTTTCCTTGTCTCCTTTGCTTTTCGCCTCTCTTCTTTTCACAGCTATTTGTAAGGCCTCCCCAGACAGCCATTTTGCTTTTTTGCATTTCTTTTCCATGGGGATGGTCTTGATCCCTGTCTCCCGTACAATGTCACAAACCTCATTCCATAGTTCTTCAGGCACTCTATCTATCAGATCTAGGCCCTTAAATCTATTCCTCACTTCCACTGTATAATCATAAGGAATTTGATACAGTCCATGAGGTCACAAAGAGTTAGACACAGCTGAGCAATGAACATGCTCACTTTTTCACGTGGTTCTTCTAGCAGTCCTATATGGCTGTGAGTGTTTTATCATAAAGAAGCCTGAGCACTGAAAACCTGGTACTTTCAGATTGCTGGAGGAGATTCTTGAGAGTCCTTTGGACTGTAAGGAGATCCAACCAGTCCATCCTAAAGGAAATCAGTCCTGAATATTCATTGGAAGGACTGATGCTGAAACTGAAGCTGCAATACTTTGGCCACCTGATGCAAAGGGCCTACACACTAGAAAAGACCCTGATGCTGGAAACACAGGGGGCAGGAGGAGAAAGTGGTGGCAGAAGATGAGATGGTGGGATGGTGTCACTGAGTCAATGGACATGAGTTTGAGCAAGCTCCGGGAGACAGTGAAGGACAGGGAAGCTTAGCATGCTGCAGTACATGGGGTCACGAAGAGTTGGGCATGACTTAGCAACTGAACAACGACAATAAGGCATTTTCAGATATGATATATGTCTTCTCTATAGTGACCCTTGCTTCCTTCTGAGTCCTCATGAAGAGTCATCAACATCAATATTTCTACTATTTTCAAGGCAATTTAGGCTTTTTATATCACACTCATCAAAAATTCCCAGCCTCTGCTGGAAGCAGAGCCACTATCACATTTAAAAAGTTTTATTTCAAAAACACCCCATTTCCCAGTACCAACATTTAAATTAGCTTTCTATTGCTGCTATGACAAAGGACAACAAATTCAGTGGCTTAAAGAAACATAAGCTTATTATCTTGTAATTACAGAGATTCAGATTTTGAAATGGATCTCAATGGGCTGTGATCAAGGCATTGAGAATCCATTTTCTTGCTTTTTCCAACTTTTAGCAATTGCTGATGTTTTTTTTGGTTCTTGGCCTCCTTTTTCCTCTTCAAAGCTCACAGTGTTCAGTCAAGTCTTCCTCATACTGCATCACCATAACTCTATCACTCCCTCTTCCTCATTTGGCTCAGACGGTAAAACATCTGCCTGTAATTCCAGAGACCCGGGTTCAATCCCTGGGTCAGGAAGATCCCCTGGAAAAGGAAATGGCAACCCCCTCCAGTATTCATGCCTGGAAAATCCCATGGGCTGAGGAGCCTGGTGGGCTACAGTCCATGGGGTTGCAAAGAGTCAGATACGACTGAGCAACTTCTCTTCTTCCTCATTTAAGGACCTGTGTAGTATAATCTAGGACAATCTCTTTGCTTTAAGAATAGCTGACTAGCAATCTTAATCCCCTCTTGCCATGTTCAGTTCAGTTCAATCGCTCAATCATGTCGGACTCTTTGTGACACCATGGACTGAGGCCTGCCAGGCCTCCCTGTCCAACACCAACTCCCAGAGTTTACTCAAACTCATGTCCATTGAGTCAGTGATGCCATCCAACCATCTCATCCTCTGTCATCCCCTTCTCCCAACTTCAATCTTGCCCGGGATTAGGGTCTTTTAAAATGAGTCAGTTCTTTGCGCCAGGCAGCCAAAATATTGGAGTTTCAGTTTCAGCATCAGTCCTTCCAGTGAATATTCAAGACTGATTTCCTTTAGGATGGACTGGTTGGATCTCCTTGCTGTCCAAGGGACTCTCAAGAGTCTTCTCCAACATCACAGTTCAAAAGCATCAGTTCTTCAGCACTCAGCTTTCTTTATAGTCCAACTCTCACATCCATACATGACTACTGGAAAAACCATAGCCTTGATGAGATGGACCTTTTTTGGCAAAGTCATGTCTGTGCTTTTCAGTATGCTGTCCAAGTTAGTCATAGCTTTTCTTCTAAGGAGCAAGTGTCTTTTAATTATGGCTGCAGTCACCATCTGCAGTGATTTGGAGGCCCCCCCCCTGCCCAATAAAGTCTGTTACTGTTTCCACTGTTTCCCCATCTATTTGCCATGAAGTGATGGGACCAGATGCCATGATCTTACTTTTCTGAAGGCTGAGCTTTAAGCCAAGTTTTTCACTCTCCTCTTTCACTTTCATCAAGAGGCTCTTTAGTTCTTCTTCACTTTTTTCCATAAGGGTGGTGTCATCTGCAAATCTGAGGTTTTTGATATTTCTCCCAGCAATCTTGATTCCAGCTTGTGCTTCTTCCAGCTCAGCATTTCTCATGATGTACTCTGCATATAAGTTAAATAAACAGGGTGACAATATACAGCCTTGACGTATTCCTTTTCCTATTTGGAACCAGTCTGTTGTTTCATGTCCAGTTCTAACTGTTGCTTCCTGACCTGCATACATGTTTCTCAAGAGGCAGGTCAGGTGGTCTGATATTCCCATCTCTTTCAGAATTTTCCACAGTTAATTTTGATCCACACAAAGGTTTTGGCATAGTCAATAAAGCAGGAATAGGTGTTTTTCTGGAACTCTTGCTTTTTCGATGATCCAGCAGATGTTGGCAATTTGATCTCTGGTTCCTCTGCCTTTTCTAAAGCCAGCTTGAACATCAGGGAGTTCACAGTTCACGTATTGCTGAAGCCTGGCTTGGAGAAGTTTGAGCATGACTTTACTAGCATGTGAGATGAGTGCAATTGTGTGGTAGTTTGAGCATTCTTTGGCATTGCCTTTCTTTGGGACTGGAATGAAAGCCGACCTTTCCAGTCCTGTGGCCACTGCTGAGTTTTCCAAATTTGCTGGCATATTGAGTGCAGCACTTTCACAGCATCATCTTTCAGGATTTGAGAGAGCTCAACTGGAATTCCATCACCTCCACTAGCTTTGTTCATAGTGATGCTTTCTGAGGCCCACTTGACTTCGCATTTTAGGATGTCTGCTCTAGGTGATTGATCACACCATTGTGGTTATCTGGGTCATGAAGATCTTTTTTGTATAGTTCTTCTGTGTAATCTTGCCACCTCTTCTTAATATCTTCTGCTTCTGTTGGGTCCATACCATTTCTGTCCTTTATCGAGCCCATCTTTGCATAATATGTTCCCTTGGCATCTCTAATTTTCTTGAAGAGATCTCTAGTCTTTCCCATTCTATTGTTTTCCTTTATTTCTTTGCACTGAACACTGAGGAAGTCTTCCTTATCTCTCCTTGTTATTCTTTGGAACTCTGCATTGAAATGGATATATCTTTCCTTTTCTCCTTTGCTTTTCGTTTCTCTTCTTTTCACAGCTATTTGTAAGGCCTCCTCAGACAGTCATTTTGCTTTTTTGCATTTCTTGCCATGTACTATCACAAATTCTAGGGATTAAATTTCTGGGGATTCAAGAACGTACATCTTTGTGGGGGGCATTGCTCTGTGGAGTGCGTTTCTCTCTAAATGAATCTCCTTCTTACCTATCACTCGTTTTCCAAATTCTTCTGGGCCAAAGCAAGACCTTCCGATTCACCAGGAACAGGTTGAAGAGACTAGTGCACACTGTAGCCTGTGCACAGCTCGATCCAGCAGGAATTGGCTTTGTTGCTACACGACTGTTTTCCATCCCTAGACAGCAACCTTGAGGGGGGACTCATGCCCTGCTGTTGCTATCTTTGTATTCTCACATCCTGCCTAGCGTCTGGTACACAGTTGCTCTTTGACCATATTCAGCTGTCAGGGAAGTTTTGCAACTGTCAGGGTGCCTGACTGGGTCTTGAAGGATGAGTAGTTTGGGTCAAGAGGTCGTAGATAAGGCAATCATGCAAAAAGGAATAGCTCATGTCTCCTAAAGGATCATTAGGTGTTCCCTTAGAAGACTTTTCCATCTCTGATCCCCATGCCAGTCTAGGTCACCCTGCCACGATTCCACTTTCCGAATCACAACATGCATGCCCTCTCCCTTCCCATCACCTTCCCCACCTGTGCAGTCTCAGCAAAGGGAACCACCATTCGTTCACCCAGTTCAGTTCAGTCACTTAGTCATGTCCGACTCTTTGCAACCCCATGAACTGCAGCACACCAGGCCTCCCTGTTCATCACCAACTCCTGGAGTTCACTCAGACTCACGTCCATCGAGTTGGTGATGCCATCCAGCCATCTTCTCCTCTGTCATCCTCTTCTCCTCCTGCCCCCAATCTCTTCCAGCATCAGAGTCTTTTCCAATGAGTCAACTCTTTGCATCAGGTGGCCAAAGTATTGAAGTTTCAGCTTCAGCATCATTCCTTCCAATGAACACCCAGGACTGATCTTTAGAATGGACTGGTTGGATCTCCTTGCAGTCCAAGGGACTCTCAAGAGTCCTCTCCAACACCACAGTTCAAAAGCATCAATTCCTGTGCTCAACTTTCTTCACAGTCCAACTCTCACATCCATACATGACCACTGGAAAAACCATAGCTTTGACTAGACGGACCTTTGTTGGCAAAGTAATGTCTCTGCTTTTCAATATGCTGTCTAGGTTGGTCATAACTTTCCTTCCAAGGAGTAAGCGTCTTCTAATTTCATGGCTGCAATCACCATCTGCAGTGATTTTGGAGCCCCCCAAAATAAAGTCTGACACTGTTTCCATTGTTTCCCCATCTATTTCCCATGAAGTGATGGGACCAGATGCCATGATCTTACTTTTCTGAATGCTGAGCTTTACGCCAACTTTTTCACTCTCCTCTTTCACTTTCATCAAGAGGCTTTTTAGTTCCTCTTCACTTTCTGCCATAAGGGTGGTGTCATCTGCATATCTGAGGTTATTGATATTTCTCCCGGCAATCTTGATTCTAGCTTGTGTTTCCTCCAGCTCAGCGTTTCTCATGATATACTCTGCATAGAAGTTAAATAAGCAGGTGACAATATACAGCCTTGATGTACTCCTTTTCCTATTTGGAACCAGTCTGTTGTTCCATGTCCAGTTCTAACTGTTTCTTCCTGACCTGCATACAGGTTTCTCAAGAAGCAAGTGTGGTGGTCTGGTATTCTCATCTCTTGCAGAATTTTCCACAGTTTATTGTGATCCACACAGTCAAAGGCTTTGGCATAGTCAATAAAGCAGAAATAGGTGTTTTTATGGAACTCTGTTGCTTTTTCGATGATCCAGCAGATGTTAGCCATTTGATCTCTGGTTCCTCTGCCTTTTCTAAAACCAGCTTGAACTTCTGGAAGTTCATGGTTCACGTATTGCTGAAGACTGGCTTGGAGAATTTTGAGCATTACTTTACTAGCGTGTGAGATGAGTGCAATTGTGTGGTAGTTTGAGCATTCTTTGGCACTGCTTTTCTTAGGGATTGGAATGAAAACTGACCTTTTCCAAGGATGGAGTTAGGAGGGCATATGTATTGGTGAACCAGAACCCTTCCATGTGCTGCTGTGCCAGGCTATGAGGACAGGAAGTCCTTTGTCTGGGATCTGGCCCTGTGTTTCTCTTCATCTGGCTGTTGGTTCATATCTTTTAATATCCTTGGTAATAAACTTGTAGTCAAGTGAGTAAACAGGCTTCCTGAGTTCTGTGAGCCATTGTGGCAAATTAATGGAACCCAAAGATGGGGTCATGGGAACCTGTGATTTATACACGGTTGTTCAGAAGCACAGTAACAACATGGGATTGTAATTGACATCTGCAGTGGGGAGGAGGAGAGTCTTGTGGGACTTAGGCCTTAACTTGTGGATCTGATGCTGTCAGACTGAGTTAAATTGTAGGATACTCAGCTGGTGGGTGTGGGGAGAAACACCTCCTGCACCTGGTGACCCGGATGTTACTTCCTTGCAGTGAGTGTCTGCTCACTGCACTTAGAGCGCCCTGCAGGCAAGCCTCTCTGGACTTCCCCTGCATCCCGCGATTCCGGAACTTGCAGTCCGCAAACAGCATCGGACTTGCCCGAGGGCTGTCGCTCTTCTGCATGCCCCGCCCTCCTTCCCGAGTCCACGTCTGTGCCTTCAGCCTGTTCCCCTGTCTCCTGTCCCCCGCCCTTCTTCTTCTTTCTAGAACTTACTTCAAAGGAGTTCATTGCCCAGCAGTTTGGCTACAAATTTAGTATTAGAGGCACTGCAAATAATGTTAACATACCACCTCTGCATTCTTGTCTCTTTTTGACCTTTGTACGCAAATTATAGTCAACAACTCACCCTTGACAGGGTGCACGATTCCAATTGTTTTAAAATGTAATTATCATTCTAATGAAGCAAGACCCCCAACCTGGGAGGTGAGTGACTAAATCTTGGTGATTTTACATGCCTACAGAGGGATAAGACGATATAATACGATAATAAGTAAAGAGCTATTATGTTGGTTAATTGCGATTTTAAAACAACTCATTCTTGGGGGTAAATAACTGTCTCCGGCCATAGCAGCCTGAACGTGCCCGATCTCTTCTGATATTGGAAGCCAAGCCGGGTCGGGCCTGCTTTAGCCCTTGGATGGAAGACCGCCCAGGAATACCGGGTGCTGTAGGCTTTTGGAGAAGGAAATGGCAACCCACTCCAGTGTTCTTGCCTGGGGAATCCCAGGGACGGGGGAGCCTGGTGGGCTGCCGTCTATGGGGTCACATAGAGTCGGACACGACTGAAGTAACTTAGCTTAATTTAATTCATAAATAGATGGGAATACAGAGAAATTATGGCACTCTCCATAAATAGATCTCTTTCATGACATTTATCTGTAAATACAGCTTTCGAAAGAAATAAGTTTCTGATTTTGAATATGCTAGGAATTTCATGCCTGGTCCCAGATTAATAATGATATAAAAGTTCCCTTCATGATTACCATATTGCTGTGACACTGGGCTCTCTGACAATTTGGGAAGTTTAGGGCCAAACCGGAGGGCTTCCCTGGTGGCTCAGTGGTAAAGAACCCTCCTGCCAATACAGGATACACAGGTTCGATCCCTGGGTCAAGAAGATTCTCTGGAGAAGGGAATGGCCATCCACTCCAGTATTCTTGCCTGGGAAATCCCATGGACAGAGGGGCCTGGCAGGCTATAGTCCATGGGGTTGCAAAGAGTTGGACAAGACTGAGTGACTGAGCTCACTCACAGAGCCAAACTGAAATAGTGAAAGCATTAACCCATTTAAAAAAAAAAAAAAAGAACTGGAATAAAATCATTAAGTACCCTTTGCTTTCTAATGAACCGGCATGCAACTGTATCCAATTTCCTCGCTGCTTTCCCTTTGATCTCTGTAAGCTTTTCCCGGTCAAACCTCTCCTGTTTGAATTTGCACTAATTTGTAACTCTGCGTCTTCCATCTGGGGACACAGATCTGTGCAGGCCCTCTTCCATGCTGGGCTAAATTTGCCCAGCACCTGGTTGAACATATTGGTTTCGGCATATTTACCCAAATCGTTAGTAAAACATCAGAAACAGTCGGCTCCTGCGAATCAAATCGTAAGCAGCGTCCCTGTCACTTACGCTAATACAATTTAGACTTGAAATTCACAAGCAGGCGTGCCCTGCTTCCACTCACATCCAGGCACCCCCTGGAAGCCTGAACTGGGTACTCAAAACATCCGTAGAGCTGGGAGAAATTAGGAAGATACTTCAGCTGTTTTCAGTCTTACGTTTCATACATATTCTGTGGATAATTTTCCAACCCTTCCTTTTCATCTCGTCTTAACTTCCCCAAGTCCTTTGACTAGCTCTGTGTGGAGAGTTATTGCCAATCTCATTTCCTGTGGTCTTTTCAAATCCAGTCTTTTTAGCTCCCTCTGTTTGGTGGAGGGATTAGAGCTTCTTAGCCTGAAAGCCAGTTTTGGAATGCAGGTTGAGGGTCAATGGTGAAGACTGTTTCCCCCTTCCATTTTTGTCTGATGTAGCCTTTTTGATTTACATGTCTGGAAACCCACAAAAGCCTTCTTATTGTTATTGTAGCTGGAAAATGGCCCAGATCCAGCCCAATCCTTTGCACACACACACACACACACACACACACAAATCCTTCTTTCTGTTCCTGCCTTTTGCTGTAGAATTCATTATTGTAATGCCGTGTTTACTTACATTTCTATCTGGTGATAATGAGCTTTTCAGGCTTTAAGTTTTAGGGTCCCTAGCCACAGTGGGAAGGCCAAGAAAAACAGAGGGAAAAAAATGGGAGGGGTGAGATATCTCACCCTGATTCTAGCTTCTCTGCCCAGGTTCTGAATGCTTATCATTAACTCTTTGGGTCTTCCCCATCTTAAATAAAATCAAGATTCAAGAATGAACCAGCCTGTTCAATTCTCTTTCCAGTCACATTCAATTTCATGTGAGCTCATCCCAAATCTCACTCCTGATTTTTGAATTTTCAATGAAATCTTTTTGTTTTGTAAGAACAACTACAGAACAGGCATAAGAACTTTGCTGTCAACATCCTCTTCAACTTAGCTGCACCCGCCGTTAACATTTTTGCCCGTTTTTAACTTCTCTTTCTCTCAACACGTAAAGACACACACGTTCTTACTCCTCTTTGCATTATTCTTACTATTATTATTATTATTGTTTTGCTGAATCAGTTGTGGAAATTTGGTACTCTATCCCCAAATACTTCAGCATGACTCTCCTAAAGAGGCTACCGTTCTCTTAAATACTCACAATGTGACGACCAAACTCAGGAAATTTAAACTGAATGCAAACTACTACCTAGTATATAGTCCAGATTCAGATTTTGCTCACTGTCCCAGTGCTGCCTTAGGTACTATTTTCCTCTCTAGTCCAGGCTTCACCCCAGGATCATGCTTTACATTTAGTTCTTATTTTTATTTGGTCTTCTTTCTTGTCTTCCCCTCTATTTTGTTTTAAACAGCATTGAAATTTTTGAAGAGCATGATCTGTTATTTTGCAGAATGTTTCTCAGTTTGTCTGATTGTTTCCTTGCAATTTGACTGGGTTTATGCAGTTCCAGTGGGTTTCCCTGGAGGTTCATCAGTAAAGAATCCACCTGCCAATGCAGAAGACGTAGGAGACATGGGTTCAGATCCCTTGCCTGGGAAGATCCCTTGAAGAAGGAAATGGCAACCCACTCTAGGGCACTTGCCTGGGGAATCCCATGGACAGAGGAGCCTGGCAGGCTGCAGTCCATGGGGTCACAGAGAGTTGGACGTGACTTAGCGACTAAACAGCGACAGTTCAGTCCCGAATCTTGGACCAATCCTTTGCATCTGCAGCTGTGGTCTCAAATCTCTGACAACCTGTCGTCCTTAGGCTTGAGATGATAACTGTTTCTTAGTTAGGATAAGTGATTTTGTAACCTAAGAAGATATAAAATGCATAAATATAACTATATATATGGTGAAGAAATAAGTTTGGTATTTAAACCTTCATGTAAATTGCGATTGTACAAGTATGCTAGGAAGTTTTGTACTGATTGCTCTGTTAGAATGCATTTTGTAAGGTGCTTGAGACTTTTATGAGAATCTGACTTTCTACAGAATTTAGACTTGAGATTTCAATTTAAAATATTTGGAGGTTTAAATCTGATCTCATATACTTAAAAGCTTAAGAGTATCTAAGTTGCTAATTCATTACTTTTGGAGACATTGAAATGCTTAACTATATCTGATCTCCCCAGTTTGTAAATTCATATGTATGAAAGGGAGAGCTTTGGAGAGTTAGATTTTTGTTGATAGCTTCATGAGCCTGTGTTGTTGGCTGTTTAAAGTGCTTGAAAAAATAAAATATGTTCAATATCTGACCATGGTTTGACATGTTTAAGGTAATTTAATTAATGAAGTTTTAGATAGTATGAGAGATTTTAATTTGTTACGTTTTTAAATTTTTGTGACTTTCACTTGATATATTTGAGAAAATTTGATGAACTTTACAAACAATGTTCACATGCTTAGAGAAAATTGATCTGTGAAAGCAGTATAAATCAAAGAATAGAACAAACGAGAGTGCTTTAAATTTTCACATCTAATAACTAAACTTATAAGCAAATATACTGGACTTTAAAACTGAATTTGAAGTCTAAAGGAAAGATGGATTTGAAAGAAAAAGAATGAAAAAAACGACTATTAATAAAAACCCAAGGTATACCAAATACTTTTTTATCTCACACCGATCCTCCTTTGGATATTAAAAAACAATTAAATAATTAAACAAAAATCAGTTAAAACAATGAAAAAACCAATCACTTAATAGGCCAGAAAATCAAAGCATAAAATGCTAAGTATACAGTGGAAAAGGCAGACACAGAAGGTTGGAGGAGGCAGATCCTCTGATCCTAGGATGGCGTGGGGCTAGGGAGGCTCCAAGGATGGTGACACTAGACTGGAGTCTTCCATGTGAACAAGAGATTTCTCAGCAGGGAGAAATGGGATGGCCTTTACCCCATGGGCAGAGCATGGAGGACTCTTCACTCTGAGTTGTTGGGATGCAACTGAGGCTGTGCAAGATCTAGCCAGATCTTACATGACTGAGACTCTAACAAAATCGTTTCAAATTATTCATTTAATATTCGTTTATATATTGAGTGCCTACAGTGGGCCAGTGTCTCTGTTTCTCTTGGAGGTTAAAAAAGATGGAAAATCAGGGCTCTCTCTGTGTCATGGCACTTATTGCACTGCCCCCAAAGGAACTGGTTCATTGCTTTATTTTCTTCATAAGATTAAGAAAACCTTCAGGAAAGGGACTTACCAGGCGGCACAGTGGTAAAGAATCTGCGCCAAGGCAGGAATGCAAGAGACAAGTTCAATTCCAGGGTAGGGAAGATCCCCTGGAGTAGGAAATGGCAACCCAGTCCAGTATTCTTGTCTGGGAAATTCCATCCACAGGAGAGTCTGGTGGGCCACAGTCCATGAGGTTGCAAAGAGCTGGACACAAATGAGCGTGCACCTTCAGAAAAGGGGTATTGGCTTTCACTTTTATGTATCCATACCACTTGGCATAGAGCCTAGAACTCAGGAAACAGTGGATAAAGTCTTGCGAGGTGAATAAAATAAGCCACAAAATAAATAAATAACCACGAGTAAACCAAGCCTGACAATTCAGTGTGATAAGGATTAAAGTCTTATTCGACATATGCTGTCTAAGTGCTGTGTGCTTTTAAAAGAAACTTGGATATATCTGTGAACAAAACTGTAAAAAAAAAAAAAAAAAAAAAATTCCCCATGTCTTAGGCAAGATTCTCTAGGTCAGAGCCTGAAATAGTTTTTTTTGGTCAAGTGACTGACCCAGGAAGTGCTCATGGGAGAAAGGGAGTGAGGATTTGGGATAAGGAGGAAGTCAAGCAAAAATGTGGTCTCAACTGAGATGATCCTTAGCTCGATGCTACGAGGGAACTCTGAAGCGCAAATAATGAAACATAGTCCCATCTTGGGATGAGAGGGGAGGGACTAGCCTTTTGCATCCCCATGTCCATCTCTCATTGACTGAGGTCTGTCCCCTCAAAGGATACGGGATAGAGCCTCATAGGTGTCTATGGCACAGAGCCCATTAATAGGGCATGGGGCTACCAAGAGCCACTCTGGAGGATCACTTCCCTCCAAATTTATTTTCCCCTGTCTTTTTGTGTTGAAGATGCTTTATATCCTCTTGAGGATGAGGATCTACTACCCCTGCTGGTATAGTAACTCTTTTCTGTGACTCTTGGCGTACTTCCCTGAACACCCTCAACTGACCAAGAAGCACTCTGCTGGGTCCCTGGGTGAAAGCACCCCCTTCTCTGGAAACCAGAACTTTAATCCCTATGGAGTCTGAAGTTACAGACAAAGGAAATACCTATCTCCTAAGAGGATCACTGGGGAAGGCAATGCACCCCACTCCAGTACTCTTGCCTGGCAAATCCCACGGACAGAGGAGCCTGGTAGGCTGCAGTCCATGGAGTGGCTAGAAGTCAGACATGACTGAGTGACTTCACTTTCACTTTTCACTTTCATGCATTGGAGAAGGAAATGGCAACCCTCTCCAGTGTTCTTGCCTGGAGAATCCCAGGGATGGAGGAGCCTGGTGGGCTGCCGTCTCTGGGGTCACACAGACTGAAGCGACTTAGCAACAGCAGCAGCAGCAGAGGATCACCCTGCTTCCATCCTTAGGTCTCTCACCCATGCATTCTATCTATTGTACGGGTTTAGTCATTCAGTCATGTCTGACTCTTTGTAACCGAATGGACTGTAGCCCACCAGGCTACTCTGTCCATGGGATTTTTCAGGCAAGAAGTACTGGAATAGGTTGCCATTTCCTTCTCCAGGGGATCTTCCTAACCCAGGGATCAAACCCACGCATCTCCTGTCTTCCTTACCCTCTGAGCCATCTGGGAAGAGTACTGTAGTGGGTTGCCATGCCTTCTGATTGAACAGCTATCACTAATTAATGGCCATTGCTTTAAACTGTACAGTAAGTCCCCTACATCCTACATACAAACTGTCAAGTTGGGAACTTTCAAAGACGTGAATAAGCGTTCCATCAACATCAGGCTTGAGTGAAATTGCAGCTAGCCCTCCAATTAGATTAGCTGGATAGCTAGGCTAACTTTGTTGAACTTACAAACAAATTGGACTTCAAATGCACTCTTGGAATGAAACTTGTTTGCATGTGGGGTACTTATTGCATATCACATCATAAAGGATATCACCTCATATTTATCATTCTGACCCCTCAGCTGCCCTCCAAAGGTTATTCCCTTCCTCTATCAGGCCAGTAGTGTCTGGATAGTTTGCAATGCAGTACGGCTAAAAGATTCCATGGCTGTGTGCTCATTACCATCTTCAGGATGTCCAGATGGTCAAGCTGCTTTTGGACTACTCAATGACAGAGAATGGAAAATCACACATGCTGCAGCAACGCTATGGATGCTCACGGTTATCTGTCCCATGAGGACACAGCCTACTTCTCACCTTCCTCTTTTATGAGGATGAAAAAGAATGCACTCATTAGATCAATAGCACACACAGTACATCTTAGACCACATTCACCTCCTCTAGTAAAGGTACCACGTCTGGCATGGCAGCTTCTCCTAAGGCTATACTTGGCTCAGTTTGCGATAGCCCATGAATATCTATCACGATCCGTCTGGCTTTCGCACTAGTGACATAAATGGGATATGACAGGCTATTAAGGCTTTGAGGGTGACACTAACATCTGCCATACATATCCTGGGAGGAGACATTGTTTCTGGTTTATTATCTTGGAGGGTGGACCAACTTCACAGACTTTCACTTGGCCTTTGTTGCTATCATAGGTCTTATTCTGCAGGTTAATTTGAGAGTTCTGTCAAATTGCCAAGTATGGCCATTTTGATTATACTTTCAGGAATCAGGGAACTAGCATTGGGTGAATCTGTGGAGCCAATGAATCCACTTTGTGATGGATCTGGGCAGGGAATTCACTCATTACTGACCCCTCAGTTCCTGGTTATTAGTGTCTCTTCATAGCCTGTATCCTAAGCCCTTGAAAGACTTGACTATTTGCCTGTCCCCAGTACACAATTATCTGTGTAAATACCCATCATTCTTTTGTTACTTGCTGGGCAGAGCTGGGAAAGCACTGCTGTGTACACTTGGTGTGTACACTTGTACGCTTGCATTGTGGCACATTTTTAAAAAATTATATTTTATCAGTTCAGTTCAGTCGCTCAGTCGTGTCCGACTCTTTGCGACCCCATGAATCGCAGCATGCCAGGCCTCCCTGTCCATCACCAACTCCCGGAGTTTACTCAAATTTACTCATGTCCATTGAGTCAGTGATGTCATCCAGCCATCTTATCCTCTGTTGTCCCCTTCTCCTCCTGACCCCAATCCCTCCCAGCATCAGGGTCT
Organism: Cephalophus harveyi; assembly: GCA_006410635.1. Taxonomy (NCBI): domain Eukaryota; kingdom Metazoa; phylum Chordata; class Mammalia; order Artiodactyla; family Bovidae; genus Cephalophus; species Cephalophus harveyi. The sequence continues at coordinate 60,002 of SJYT01069127.1, read as the reverse complement.
TTTCCAATGAGTCAACTCTTCGCATGAGGTGGCCACAGTATTGGAGTTTCAGCTTTAGCATCAGTCCTTCCAATGAACACCCAGGGCTGATCTCCTTTAGAATGGACTGGTTGGATCTTGCAGTCCAAGGGACTCTCAAGAGTCTTCTCCAACACCACAGTTCAAAAGCACTAATTCTTCAGTGCTCAGTTTTCTTCACAGTCCAACTCTTACATCCATACATGACCACAGGGAAAACCATAGCCTTGACTAGACAGACCTTTGTTGGCAAAGTAATGTCTGCTTTTCAATATGCTATCTAGGTTGGTCATAACTTTCCTTCCAAGAAGTAAGCATCTTTTAATTTCATGGCTGCAATCACCATCTGCAGTGATTTTGGAGCCCAAAAAAATAAAGTCTGACACTGTATCCACTGTTTCCCCATCTATTTCCCATGAAGTGATGGGACCAGATGCCATGATCATCGTTTTCTGAATGTTGAGCTTTAAGCCAACTTTTTCACTCTCCTCTTTCACTCTCAATGTTGGCAATTTCATCTGTGTTTCCTCTGCCTTTTCTAAAACCATCTTGAACATCTGGAAGTTCATGGTTCATGAATTGCTGAAGCCTGGCTTGGAGAATTTTGAGCATTACTTTACTAGCATGTGAGATGAGTGCAATTGTGTGGTAGTTTGAGCATTCTTTGGCGTTGCCTTTCTTTATATTTTATAGTGGAGTATAATTGATTAATAATGCTGTTTCAGTTGTACACCAAAGTGATTCAGTTATACATCTATATGTATGTATTATTTCTTAATTACTTTTCCCATTGAGGTTATTAGGGAATATTGAGCAGAGTTCTATGACATGTACACGCTGCTTACTTCAAATAGATATCCAACAAGGATCTACTGCAGGTATTTTTTATGGAGACCTGGTTTTTCCTTCAGTCAGTACTCTCTGAATCTGGAAACTCTTCTGGTCTGTAAACTGGACCATCATGACTCTCCACTGAGGTCAGCTGACCTTATCTTCCCGGTCATCCAGTCTCAGAACTTTTTGAATTATGTATTTTAAGTAGTAGAGTTGCTGGTCATCCCTGTATTATATTGTCCCTAAGAGGGCCATGCTTTATGAACTATTTCCAAGATTCCTATTGGCTGCCATTCCAATGTGGGTGTCCATGATGGCCAAAAGGTTCCGTGTGTTTCTGATTTCTCAGTTCTCCCACGTGACCCCTTCAACATGCTCCCATCATGCTCCCGTCATCCTCATTGCTTTTAGGGAGCCCGACTCTGAGATGGTATCTGCTGTCATCTGTCCTGACCTACAGAGGAACCGCCTCCTCAGGTTTCCGCTGCCTATGACTCTCTCCCCAGCACCTTCTTTATCTCCTTGGTGAATTAATTGTCCTCCAAACCATCCCAAGGAAGATGTTTAGCTGGTACATTTCTGGTCTTGTCTAACAGATGCATTGTAGCATCCTCACTTCTCTGAGACTTAGGAATCCTTCCTCCCTGGTCTTGATGCTTTCTCTGGCATCCATCCTTCTTACCAAGTGGGCCATTACTTTTTCCAAGTCCTTAAGAGCTACTCCAGCAATGTGTTAGAGCCATTGTTTGAGGTTCATCCTTTTCAGGATGGTAGGTGTTGTACTACAGAGGAATGTTCCATACTGACAAGTCCTCTGTTATCCAGATTTGTATCCCTCCACCTTGGTCCAGCATAATCAGGATCCACTCCCAATCACATTCTCTGGTCCTAGAAGTACATGTTAGCTTGGTTCTACAGCTCTTTTGGAATATAATCTCTTCCTTCACTTTGCAGTACTGGCATTCTCTAGTCAGGTCCAGCTGAGTTTTAACTTTAGTTATAAATCTGGTGGCCAGAAGGAAAGGTGGAAAGAGTTTCTAATGAGGGCAAGTAAAATGTTGCAAGTCATTGCTTCATTTCAGATCTCTGAGTAGTTTTTCAAGCAAGCCAATCTCTATTTTCCAAACATAGGTAAGGACCACTTCTTCAGGCCCAGAAGATTCGGGGGGAATTTGGGAGTCAATGTTCTCAAATACATCTGTCCATATAGCCCCATCTCAAGCCTCAGGGGGCTACTATTTTTGTATCTAATGACCTTTTTATTGGATATTTGCCTAGGCTGATCATTCAGACTTCTCTAAAGTTCTGTCTTTCTTAAAGTTAAGTCTAGTGCATGATGTTAATCAATGTCTGTATTTTAGCTGTTAGATCAAGGATAGTATATCCTTATATACTATCAAGGATACCCCATGGATCTCCCACTTTGCTTGGATTTTTTTACTAGAAGATCTGACCCTGTCATTTTCCCTTTGCAATAGATCAATGTTGCTTAGAAACTATCATCTGATTCTACAGTTTTGTTTTTTTTTCCAGGCAAGACTTCACTGGGGATGCAGCAGAGGGGACTGAGAACAGGCAACATGTTCCCTTGCTGTTCGCTTGCTGCAGGGAGCGAGCTTGTCCCTCTATGGGGTGGGACTCGGGGTGTGCTCAGGGGCCAGGCTGGAGGGTGGCTGAGGCATCTGTCCGCCCTCTGGTGGTGGTGAGTACAGGTGGTATGTGTTATTCTCTGCTTTTGTTCCCAACATTTCCTATAAATTTTATTTCTTCAGAATCTCTTGGGTGTCAAGACAAGGTACCAGTAAACTTACCTCTTTCCAACTGTTCATCAGAGGAAAGCGCCCTCGGCCATTCCAACACTTGACTATGTAGGAATGATTTATACTCCACCTACCACCACCAGTGGGGCCCCTATTACCATTCAACCATAAGCGGCTCAATTTGAGAATCCCATCTTTAGAGTTTCCCAGGACCACTCACTTCTGGTACCAACTGTCTTAGGCTTGGTTCCCTAGAAGCAGAGCATTCTTTAGAAACAGAGTGCCTGTCCAAGGATGAGTATTCTTATTCAAGTGACTTATTGGGAAGATGCTTTTCAGAGGAGGTGAAGGAAGGGAAGCAGAATAGAGCAGGGAGAAAGCCACACAGGAGAAGAGGCAGCCTCAGCTGATGACCGTCTTCCAGCTACACCTACAGTGATGCTTTGAAAACAGTTTGCACCCCAAAGTCCTCCCCACCCAAGGCAGTGGGCCAGCTTTTTGGTACCTCATGGGAGTCAGTCTGGCTGACTATGATCTGGCTGTGACCTGCCTCTTGAGAGGAAGGGCTGTTTTTGTTGGGTGAGGAAACTTCTATGATGGACAGGGCACAGATGTGACAGATCAGTGGGGAGGCAGTGGAAGGGAGCATGGTTAACAGAGGTTTTTTGAAAGCTAGATGAAAATAACAGTGGGTTTGCTGTGGGAAATGACCAAGTAGAAAGTGAAAATGTAAAGATAAATGAGGGAGGAAAATTGCTGTGTCTCAGTGGTTAAGCGGGGATAGAGTCCAGTTTAAAAAAGAATGGATTCATCTAAGCTAAGAGCCTGGCATTTCATCCACAGTAACGACAGAGGAGGGATATATGCAGAGGCCACAGGGAGGGGTGCTCGCCTCCCCAGGTGTGCAGTCCAGGAGGTTGCAAGGCAGAGACGTGGATCTGATGGGTGCTTGTTGGAATCGGAAGAAGCCTCCCTGACAGAAGTCACATCTCATCTTCACCTTAGGGAGGGGTAACCTGGACCATAAAGAATTTGTTTGCAATGCAGGAGACCTGGGTTCAGTCCCTGGGTCGGGAAGATTCCCTGGAGGAAGAAATGGCAACCCACTCCAGTGATCTTGCCTGGAGAATCCTGTGGAGAGAGGAGCCTGGTGGGCTACAATCCATGGGGTTGCAAGGAGTTGGACATGACTGAGTGACCAACACAATACTTAGAGAGGAGTAAGAGGCCTTGTTTAGACAGAGAAGAGGTCAGGGAAACTTTCTATTTTTGTGGTTCTCTCTTCTGAGGAATTTATATTGCTTTCCAAATTAAAGCAATCCCTCTGAAAAATATTCCAAACTTGTCTTTCTGAGCCAAGGGAAACAAAAGAAATCAACATTTATTCGAGCTCTACTGGAGAAGACTCTTGAGAGTCCCTTGGACTGCAAGGAGATCAAACCAGCCAATTCTAAAGGAAATCAATGCTGAATTCATTGGAAGGACTGATGTGGAGGCTGAAGCGCCAATACTTTGGCCACCTGATGCAAAGAACAGACTCACTGGAAAAGACCCTGATGCTGGGAAAGATTGAAAGCAGGAGGAGAAGGGGATGACAGAGGATGAGATGGTTGGATGGCATCACTGACTCGATGGACATGAGTTTGAGCAAGCTCTGGGAGATGGTGAAGGACAGGGAGGCCTGGCATGCAACAGTCCATGGAACTGCAAAGAGTTCGACACGACTGAGTGAGTGAATGACAATATACCGGTGTAAAAAGTCAAATCCACTGGGTGCAGAATGCTGAATTTCATATTGAAATTTTTCTGGAAATCAGAAAAAATGAAAGACAGTTCAGTTCAGTTCAGTTGCTCAGTTGTGTACGACTCTGCGACCCCATGGACTGCAGCACGCCAGGTTCCCTGTCCATCACCAACTCCTGGAACTTGCTCAGACTCATGTCCATCGAGTCAGTGATGCCATCCAACCATCTCATCCTCTGTCTCCCTTCTCTTCCTGCCTTCAGTCTTTCCCAGCATCAGGGTCTTTTCCAACGAGTCAGTTCTTCACATCAGGTGGCCAAAGTATTGGAGCTTTGGCTTCAGCATCAGTCAGTCCTTCAATGAATATTCAGGACTGATCTCCTTTAGGATGGACTGGTTGGGTCTCCTTGCAGTCCAAGGGACTCTCAGGAGTCTTCTCCAACATCACAGTTCAAAAACATCAATTCTTCAGTACTCAGCTTCCTTTATAGTCCAACTTCACACCCATACATGACTATTGGAAAAACCATAGCTTTGACTAGACAGACCTTTGTTGGAAAAGTCATGTCTCTGCTTTTTAATATTATGTCTAGGTTGGTCATAGCTTTTCTTCCAAGGAGCAAGCATCTTTTAATTTCATGACTGTACTCACCACCTTCAGTGATTTTGGAGCCCAAGAAAATAAAGTCTGTCACTGTTTCCATTGTTTCCCCATCTATTTGTCTTGAAGTGATGGGACTGATCCAGCCTTGCTATATCACCTGAAGATCTTTCATCCATCTGCCTACTTAGGAGCAAAAGTTCTTTACAATTTTATGAATTCGGATATCATGACTTCCTCCCAATACACACCCACAAAGTGCATTTGTTCCTGCGTGCATATTGTATGTATTAATTGTGCATAGCTTCATTTTCCCCCTCCAATTCATTGTGTCTCCTTTACTCTGTGTTCCAGTGTCTGCTTTGGTGAGTACGTGTGTCAAAGTCATGACCAATACCGTAATGGCATCACGTCCTGCAATCTTGGACTTCATGACACTCTACCTAGACACCTACGGCACACACATAGCCACAGTAATTGGGAAGAAAATGATGATGCTGACGGTGAGGCTGAAGTCACGTGATCTCAGTGCCTATAATGGCGCTCAGTTCAGTTCAGTCGCTCAGTCGTGTCCGACTCTTTGCGACCCCATGAATCGCAGCACGCCAGGCCTCCCTGTCCATCACCATCTCCCGGAGTTCACTCAGACTCACGTCCATCGAGGCAGTGATGCCATCCAGCCATCTCATCCTCGGTCGTCCCCTTCTCCTCCTGCCCCCAATCCCTCCCAGCATCAGAATCTTTTCCAATGAGTCAACTCTTCTCATGAGGTGGCCAAAGTACTGGAGTTTCAGCTTTAGCATCACTCCATCCAAAGAAATCCCAGGGTTGATCTCCTTCAGAATGGACTAGTTGAATCAGCACATAATAAACCTTTAATTTGTTGGGCAGATGGATGGCTGGCGGTGGAATGCATGAATTGATGAGTCACAGGAAATTGGATTCCTTAGATACTGTTACCCCTCACTTGGATATGTTCTTCTAAGTGTAGAAGAACCAGAAATCTGAATCTTCAGCTATTAGCGAATGATGCCCCAAACTCAGTTTCTCTGTACAGAGGCCCAATTGAGTCTCTGATACAGGGTTTTGAATGAAGTAGAAAAGGGTACTTTTATTGCTTTGCCAGGCAGAGGGGAACATAGTGGACTAATGCCCTCAAAACCATATGTCCCAACTTGGGGAAGATAGTGAGAAGTTTTATTGTAATCGTTCAAAGATGGCATGATCAGCACATAGATATTCTTCTGATGATTTGTTGGTGAGGCAAGTAGGGGTCAGTATCATCAAGCTTCAGGTCCAATTGGTCTGGGGTCTGCATACTTGTGGGTAGTATACCATCAACAGTCATTAACTTCTATCAACTGGAAGAGGTTGCAGTATCTGCAAAGTAGCTCAAAGATACTGTTGTGTATCCTCGCATGGGGAAACAGGACCTTGATCCAAGGCTGCTCTTGACTGTAAATTTCTGCCTGGTCTCGCATCCCCTCCCTTCCCTAATTAACGACTGCTTGAGTCTGCCCAGTGCAACTCAGGGAAGGTCATGGAGACCGAGTGAAGGCTATTTCCTGTAATCAAAGAAATGGGGGCTCAGAGAGACCTTGTGCCCAGGAGACCCACAGGGAACTTAGTGGTATCACCAAGTTTTCTTGTCTTTCTTTACCGGTAATTATGCTGCCCAGGGCTGAGTTGACTGTTCCCTCTCAAGAGAGGGGTTGTGATACAGTGAGAAGAATACAGATTTAGAAATTGAAGCCTGGTGTTAAAAATACAATTCAGTTATTTCCTAGCAGTGTTATCTTGGGCCAGTCACTTAACCCCTCTTGGGCTTTCTCTACATCTACAAAAAGCAGAATAATAATAGCCTCTATTGTACGGGATTTTGGTAAGGATTACACAAGATAATGCTCTAGAAAATGGTTTGTGTGCCAGAAGCAACACAGAAATTTGCTCTGCTATTCTTCTCTTTGATGCAGACGATGTCAGCTAAACTCTCTTTATGAATTCATAGGGGCTTAGCTTTTCAGATATGTTATCTTTTCATTTCTGCTTAGAAAAAAAATGAAGATAATGTGAATGCTGGCAGTCCCCAGGAAAATAAGCGGAATAATGGCAGTCCTTCACCTCTGCAGAAGTGAACAGCCTGCACAGTGCATTCCACACACAATTGCGTCCAGTCTTCACGAGGGGCTCAGGCAGTGGCTGTTTGGGGTCCCTCATCATTGTCAGGGACTGTGCCCCCCAAAACATGTCCCCAAGTAGAGCCTGCTGCTGAATTCGCTGTGCTGAAAGGAGCATGGAAGCTGGAGCCCCAGCTGCCAGGGCTGGAGGTGTGCAGCCTGGCTCATTGGTGACTCCCACTGTGACGATTCATTCAATAGGTCAACTTGACTGGGTCACAGTGTGCCCAGGCTTATGGTCAAACATTAGCCCACTATCCTGGGTGTTTCTGCATAAGAGTAACTTTTGAATTTGGTAGACTACATAAAGGAGATGGATTTCCCTAATATGGGTGCATGTGTGTGCTCAATTGTGTCTAACTCTTTGCTACCCCATAGACTATAGTCCCTCAGGCTCCTCTGTCCATGGGATTTCACAGACAAGAATACTGGAGTGGGTTGTCATTTCCTCCTCCAGGGGATCTTCCTGCTTCAGGGATTGAACTTGCATCTCCTGCATTGGCAGGCAGATTCTTTACCACTTGAGCCATCTGGGAAGCTAATACGGCTGGGCCTCAGCTAATCACTTGAAGATTTGGGTAGAGCAGAGAAGTTCAGGAAGAGGGAACTCCACCTACCTGATTGCTTTGAGCTGGGACTTGGGCTCTTCCTTGGTATGGAGCCTGCTGGCTTTGGACTGGAACCTATGTCATCAACTCTCCTGGTTCTCAAGCCTTCACACTCAAATGCTATCCACACCATCAGTGCTCCTGCATCTCTGACTTTCCAACTGCAGGTCTTAGGGCTTCTCAACTTACATAATCGTGTGAGCCAATTCCTTATAATAAGTAAAATTGGATTGGTCAAAAAGTTTGCTTCGGTTTTTCTGTAAGATGTTATAGAAAAACCAAATGATCATTTTTGGCCAACCCCAGTGTGTACATATAGATAATATATGGATGTTTGTCTGTATAACTATGTCTGCTCATATTTATCTCCTTTCCCTTGGTTCTATTTCTCTGGAGAACTCTTATATACCAATCAAGGTGAAAATTACATATGGGAATAAAGGTCTCAATAAAGAGTGGAAATATTTATGGAAATATGGATGACTAGATGTTAGATAAGACTCCTCCCATAAAAGAACTTCTAAAAATGCTAGATTTTATTAATAAACATTACATTTTAGAACAGTCCTAGATTTACAAGAAAATTGCAAAGCTAGCACAGCATTTCCATATAACCACAGGACCAGTTTCTTTTATGATTATTATCTTACATTAGTTGAGTACATTTATTATGATTAATTAACCAATATTGATACATTATTATTCATTGAAGTCCATAAGTTATTCATAATTCCTTGATTTTTCCTTAATGTCTTTTTTCCCCCTGTTTTGGGCTTCCATCCTGGAGGATACACATTACATTTAAATGTCATATTTTTTAGGACTATCTTGGCTGTAAGTTTCCCAGACTTTCCTTGTTTTTGATGATTTTGGCTTTTTGATGATTTTTATGTCTTTGAGGATTACTGACATTTATTGGAGGATGCCCCCTCGATTGTTACTTGTCTGTTGCTTCTAGGCTCAGATGGTAAAGAATCTGCCTGCAATTCAGGAGACATGGTTTAATCCCTGGGTCGGGAAGATCCCCTGGAGAAGGGAATTGCTACCCACTCCAGTATTCTTGCCTGGAGAATCCCATGGACAGAGGAACATAGCGGGCCGCAGTACATGGGGTCAGAAAGAGTCAGATACGACTAAGTGACTAAGCACATACACACACATACAGGGGTTTTGGGAGATAGGTATGAGGAAATTACATAGAGTGCCTCTCAGAGAGCCAAGAAAAGTATAAATGAGAATAGAAGAACACAGAGGACTTAGGAAGTCTAATGAAAGTTCCAGAAAGAAATGGTAGAGAACAGGGAAAAGTCACATTAAATTAAAAAAAAAAAAAAAACCCTGAAAATTTCTACTGCCAATAAAACATACTATTTCTCACATCTACAGGGCCGAATAAACCCCAAGCCAGATCAAAAAAAAAAGTATCACCTAGATACATAACAAAATTGAAGATCAGTAAAGACAAAGAGAAGATCTTAAAACCAGTGAGAGAAGAAAGATAGAAATGTACAAAGAAACTGAAATTAGACTGACAACTGATTTCTGAATGGTAACAAAGCTAAACTTATTGTGGCAATGATTTCATTAAATATGTAAATCAAATCATTATGCTTTACACGTGGTACTGTAGATCAATTATATCTCGATAAAACTGGAAAAATAGTATCAAAGGAAGTTATAAGGCTGAAGAAAAGGTTTTTCAAAGTGTCAAGAGAAAATAACTTTCAAATTATAACTCTAATGCAAGTAGATGATCTTTTAGAAATAACTTTGGAATAAAAACATATCAAGCAAAATCTGTACTAATCAATTTCCATTAGGCTTCCACTAAAGGAATTTCTAAAAAATGCACTTCAGAGAGATGAAAAATAATCCTAAAAGATATGAAATGCAAGATAGAAATGTGAATAAAGATAATGGTAAACCTACAGGTAACTCTCCAAAGATTGACTATAAAAGGCAGAGTCTACAACGTCTAATTTATCAGTACAGTTCAGTCGCTCAGTCGTGCCCAACTCTTTGTGACCCCATGAATCGCAGCACGCCAGGCCTCCCTGTCCATCACCAACTCCCAGAGTTCACTCAGACTCACGTCCATCAAGTCCGTGATGCCATCCAGCCATCTCATCCTTGGTCATCCTCTTCTCCTCCTGCCCACAATCCCTCCCAGCATCAGAGTCTTTTCCAGTGAGTCAACTCTTCGCATGAGGTGGCCAAAGTACTGGAGTTTCAGCTTTAGCATCAGTCCTTCCAAAGAAATCCCAGGGTTGATCTCCTTCAGAATGGACTGGTTGGATCTTCTTGCAGTCCAAGGGACTCTCAAGAGTCTTCTCCAACACCACACTTCAAAAGCATCAATTCTTTGGCGCTCAGCCTTCTTCACAGTGCAACTCTCACATCCATACATGACCACAGGAAAAACCATAGCCTTGACTAGACGGACCTTAGTCGGCAAAGTTATGTCCAACCTAGATAGCATTTTCAAAAGCAGAGACATTACTTTGCCGACTAAGGTCCGTCTAGTCAAGGCTATGGTTTTTCCTGTGGTCATGTATGGATGTGAGAGTTGGACTGTGAAGAAGGCTGAGC
>SJYT01069127.1:28323-48006 GCA_006410635.1 Cephalophus harveyi | reverse complement strand
ATATTGATATTTCTCCCGGCAATCTTGATTCCAGCTTGTGCTTCTTCCAGTCCAGCGTTTCTCATGATGTACTCTGCATAGAAGTTAAATAAGCAGGGTGACAATATACAGCCTTGATGGACTCCTTTTCCTATTTGGAACCAGTCTGTTGTTCCATGTCCAGTTCAAACTGTTGCTTCCTGGCCTGCATACAGATTTCTCAAGAGGCAGTTAGGTGGTCTGGTATTCCCATCTCTTTCAGAATTTTCCACAGTTTATTGTGATCCACATAGTCAAAGGCTTTGGCATAGTCAATAAAGCAGAAGTAGATGTTTTTCTGGAACTCTCTTGCTTATTCCATGATCCAGCGGATGTTGGAAATTTGATCTCTGGTTCCTCTGCCTTTTCTAAAGCCAGCTTGAACATCAGGGAGTTCACAGTTCACATATTGCTGGAGGATTTTGAGCATTACTTTACTAGCATGTGAGATGAGTGCAATTGTGCGGTAGTTGGAGCATTCTTTGGCATTGCCTTTCTTTGGAATTGGAATGAAAACTGACCTTTTCCCGTCCTGTGGCCACTGCTGAGTTTTCCAAATTTGCTGGCATATTGAGTGCAGCACTGCAGCAATAGCTATAGAAAAAGATAAGACTGAGTAATCTGGGCCAGGGTACACTGGGGTCTAATGTGTTGTTCATTATTTTTCTTAACAAAAACTTCTTAGGAAATTATCAGTGGAAGGAAACCTTTCTAAAGTTAGTGAAATAACTGATAAAACATATACAGCCAATGCTGTACTCAAAGGTAGAAAATTAAAAGGATTCTCTTTAAGCTCAAGAATAAGACCAGGATGGTCCTTTAACTTCTTCTATTCAAACTTTTTCTAGAAGCCATAACTCATGTAATTAGATAAGAATTATAAATTAATTTCAAAGTTTGGAAAGGTAGAAGTGAAACTTCCATCAGTTCAGTTCAGTCGCTCAGTCGTGTCCGACTCTTTGCGACCCCGTGAATCGCAGCACGCCAGGCCTCCTTGTTCATCACCATCTCCCAGAGTTCACTCAGACTCACGTCCATCGAGTCCGTGATGCCATCCAGCCATCTCATCCTCGGTCGTCCCCTTCTCCTCCTGCCCACAATCCCTCCCAGCATCAGAGTCTTTTCCAATGAGTCGACTCTGCGCATGAGGTGGCCAAAGTACTGGAGTTTCAGCTTTAGCATCATTCCTTCCAAAGAAATCCCAGGGTTGATCTCCTTCAGAATGGACTGGCTGGATCTCCTTGCAGTCCAAGGGACTCTCAAGAGTCTTCTCCAACACCACAGTTCAAAAGCAATAATTCATATGTAATACTGTCTACAAAGAAAATGTAAATGAATATACAAAGAAGTGAAAAGAATTAGTAGGAGTTTATTAAGGCTTATGGATCTAAGATATAAAAGTTAGAACATTTCTTTAGATCCAAAAAAGAAAGTTTATTAAGGCTTATGGATCTAAGATATAAAAGTTAGAACATTTCTTTAGATCCAAAAAAGAAAGTTCAAAAAATCAGAAAATAAAAATTTAACTATCCAGATATCATCCCAATCAAAAATGCAAACTACAAAGGAATAAGATTTTAACAATGGCATACAAGTTACTTTTTTGGTGACAAATTAAAAACTTTATTGAAGGACATTAAGAAGACCTAGCTAAACAGACATCGTATGTTTATGTATAGAAAGTATTCATGTTGTAAAGATGTCAGTTCTCCTCAAAATGATTAATAGAATCATTTCAATTCTAGTTTATATCTCAACAAGTTTTCTAGTAGAACATGATGAGAACATTCTAAAGTTTTCATAAAGTACATTGGTCGAATTTTCTGGTAAGCAGTTGCAAAGATGAGGTTAGAGGTCTATTGAGTGTAATGTCCATGAGAGATACAGGAAAGAGGGAGCTGGAGGGGGCAGATAGACCCTTCAGATTGATTCTACTCCTGTGAAAAGATAGGAGGAAGAAGGGAGAACCAGGCAAGGAGAGCCTCGGTCTGCAGAGTAGCTATTAGAGGTCTCTACTAGTCCATGGGGGACTTGGGTTTATGGCTGCCTGGAGAGGACTCCCACTCAGGCCAGTGGGAGCCCTTCCTCAACCACCTTTGTATTTGATCATTAGCTGGGCCTGTCCATGGAGTGCATGGCCTTGGGCTTAAAGATGATGAAGACTCTGGAGTCACCTCCAGCTGGAAATCATGCGCTGACTGCTCTCCCTACGGCACATTCTCTCTTTGAAGGGAGATCTCAGTTAAGCGTGTGCTTTCTCAGCTGCTGCAAAAGTCAGTTTATCACTCAGTTGTGTCTGACTCTTTGGGACCCCAAGGACTGCAGCATGCCAGGCTTCCCTGTCCTTCACCATCTCCTGGAACTTGCTCAAACTCATGTCCATCGAGTTGGTGATGCCATCCAACCATCTCATCCTCTGTCATCCCCTTCTCCTGCCTTCAGTCTTTCCCAGCATCAGGGTCTTTTCCAGTGAGTCAGTTTTTCCATTCAGTTGGCCGAAGTATTGGAGCTTCAGCTTCAGCATCAGTCCTTCCAATGAATATTCAGGACTGACTTCCTTGAGGATGGACTGGTCAGATCTCCTTGCAGTCCAAGGGACTCTCAAGAGTCTTCTCCAACACCACAGTTCAAAAGCATCAATTCTTTGGCGCTCAGCTTTCTTTATGGTTCAACTCTCACATCCATACATTACTGGAAAAACCATAGCTTTGACTATACGGACCTTTGTTGGCAAAGTCATTTCTCTCCTTTTTAATATGTTGTCTAGGTTTGTCATAGCTTTTCTTCCAAGGAGCAAGTGTCTTTCAATTTCATGGCTGCAGTCACCGCCGCAAAAGACAAAGTGCCAAAATCAGGAGGAAGAGATTTGCCCTTCTGAATAAGGAGACATAATAAAACTGTAGTAATTAAGGTGTTACGGCATTAATATGGGGACAGTTAGGCAGGCCAGTGGGAAAAAACAGGGAGTCCAATATCTGATCCACACATATTTGGAAACCTGTTAGATGACCGAGCTGGCCCTGCAGATTAGCAGGGAAAAGATGGGAAACTGTAAATGGTGCATGGATGCTTTGTTATCTAGATGGTAAGAAGTGAAAATGGATCCTCGCTTTGTCTCAGACAAAAGAATATTTCAGATGGATTGAGTACTTAGTGTCAATGGCAAAACTTTTACAAGAAAATATAGGAGAATGTCTTTATGATCTTGAGATAGGAAGAATTTCTTAAAATCTGAAAAGCACAAATCATAATGGGGAATATTGATAAATTCCATACCTTAAAATTGACTTTTGTTCATAAAAATATATTATAAACAGAGTAAAAAGGTAATCTATGAACCAAGAGAACAAACTTTTAAAAAACTTTTTATTTTGTATTGAAGCATAGCCGATTAACAATGTTATAATAGTTTCAGGTGGACAGCAAAGGGACTCAGCCATACATATACATGTATCCATTCTCCCCCAAACTCCTCTCCCATCCAGGCTGCCACGTAACATTGAATGAAGTTCCGTCTGCTATGCAGTAGGTCCTTGTCGGTTATCCATTTTAAATATAGCAGTGTATACATGTCCATCCCAAACTCCCTAACTATCCCTCCCTTCCCCCTATCCTCCCCTGGGGCAACCATAAATTCATTCTAAAAGTCTGTGAGTAACAGAACATGTTTTCAATACATAACATTGAGACAGTACTAATATGTACAGTATGTTTGAAAAAAAGCTCTTGAGAACCAACCAGAAAAAAAACCCCGGTGATTCCAACGGGTAAATGGACTAAACACAAGAAGAGGAATTTCCCAAAAGAGAAAATGTAAATGGTCGATAAACACGAGAAAAGATATTCAGTCGCCTTAGTAATGGAAGAAACACTAATTAAAATAGGATATAAAATTTTGCAACTATTATACTGGCAAGCAAATATCTTGAAAACACCAGTTTTTGGCAAGAATGTGGAGTAATGGGAGCTTTTGTACATTGCAGGTGGGAGTGCTCATTGGCAGAATCACTTGGAAAATGGTTTCTGATTATCTCATAAAGTTGAAGCTACGCACATCCTATGACCCTCGATTCTACCCCTGAGTATTTGCTCTTTGGCAGTTGCCTTCACACTGTAGTGCAAATGTTTCCTGGGGTTTCATGAAGATTTTGCCAGGGCTCTGCAAGCATAGGTGTCTTTGGTTGAATTAATTTTAGATCTTCAATATCTATCTGCACTTTTCTAAAATTGTTCTGTCTGATAACACACTTTAGAAAAAAAAAAAAAAAACTTTGTTGGTTCTCCCTTTTCACAATCATCCTTATTCTGTTGCTACAAAAGAAAACCTCTCACTGACCCTCTCTTACTCGGGTGCATCTCTCTGGGATCTAAAAAAATCCCTGGGGAGCGCCAAAAAGTCAATGCGAGATATTGTTGCCCTGAGGCTTCCGTCAATCAAGATACCATTAACCTGTGGTGAGGCTTTGTGATTTTTGTGGTCTTGTAAATTTTCTGTTAAGAGCAGAGTGTTGTGTTAGCAATGGAATATTTTGGTTCGCATCAGGATATTCTGAATCTAGCCTCAGAGGTGACAATTTTCCTTGCCTCCTGAAATCACCAACTACTCTCCAAAACACATCACTCTTGTGAATATCAAAGGTAGCACTGTCTTATTTTATCCACGAGACAAATTTAGAGCAAGACTATATTTCTATGACGTGCCATGCACGTATCCACCCCACTCATCTGCCTATGTATTGTCCATGTTAGAATCATAATACAAAAGTAAACTGTTTGCCAGGGTTTCACAGCAACACTTTTGCTTAATTTGAGATATGAAGTCAGATCTTTTTTTCTGATGCAAAGTCTGGCCTGACTGGTTAAAGCTAAAGATTAGTTTTGCCTGTTCAGTTATATCCTGGTTATTACTCATAAGTTGAATGGATTCTATCTTCATTTCCAAAGTTTAGATGGAAATGTTTTAAAAGTACATGTTAGAATAAAAAGAATTTTATTAAAAATATTATATGAGCAATATTTGATTAGAATCAACAATATTTCCTTTTTTTAACCTTTCCAGGATACATAACCTATAAGCAAGGGGACTCTCAGTGAAAAAATTATAGATACGATATTAGCCCTTGATAAATCTTTCTGGAACAAACATCGGATAAAAATTCTTTGTTCTGTTTCCCGGAATTTGATAAAAAGCATTCCTCAAATGACTGAAAAGGATTTTATGAGTCAAATACTTGACAGTTCTTTGCTTTCAACAAAATCAAAAAAGGATCTCATCAAGTTGTCAGCTGAGGGATCATTAACAATCATTTTTAAAAATGCTAGATTACTAAGTGGCTCTGAATAAAACCACAGAAGAATTCAAAGCATCAAATGATCTTTCTATAATATTCCTTTCCAGCTTTAATATCAATGGCAATATTTCTGTGTCTTGAAGCTTCCTGTAATGTACAGAAACACCGCAGCAGTTGCAGGAATCTCTGTGAGTTGAAGGCAGCGTGTCAGCCTGGGTGTGGGAGTCTGGGCTGGGCGGTTCCTGGAGACATGCGCACACGCTTCCCTTCATCTGTGCCTGGCAACAGGGCTGCCTGGGGCCTGCGGTTTCCTCCCCAGCCTCATCCGCTCCTTTAGGGTCTCTCTCTGCCCCACTTCTACAGAAGATAAAATCTGATTTGAGAACAGGAAATGGTGGGTGAAAGTGCCAACTGCTCATGGATTTGTATGTGAATTTGCATCATCATAAGGTTTTACCATATTTGCTGTTGTTTTTTAGTTTCGAAGTCATGTCCAACTCTTTTTCGATCCCTTGGACAGTAGCTCACCAGGTTCCTCTGTCCATGGGATTTTTCCCAGGTAAGAATACTGGAGTGGGCTGCCATTTCCTTCTCCAGGGAGTCTTCCTGATCCAGGGATTGAACCCAAGTCTCCTGCACTGGCAAGCAGATTCTTTACCACTGAGCCACCCGGGAAGCCCTTTACCGTATTTCTACCATGTCAAATATTGCAGTCTCTGCAAACACTTAAGTCTCTATATAAAATTTTTTGATGTTTACTTAAAAATATTTAAAGAAATATTTTGCTTCTCAAAGGCTTTAGCAGATACTCAGGCAAAAATAAATTTTTTGAAGAGCTTTGTCTTAGGAAAATTCTTGCATATACACAGTAGGGCGCAAATATAAGAATGTTTTTCGTTCACAACAGCAAAATGCTAGAATAATCAAATGCTCATTTGCGCTAGAGTCAAGAAATAATGTATGATGCATTCAAATGATGAAATATCATGTAATAATAAAATTTAAGAAATGAGACATATTTATCATTATGGTTTTCAAAGTTGAGTGACAAGAGATAGTTACAAAATAATATATACACTATGATTTCTTTTATCTGGAGGAGGGCATGGAAACCCACTCCAGTTTTCTTGCCTGGGAGATTCCATGGACAGAGGAGCCTACAGTCCATAGTATTGAAGAAGGAATTCATAGGGCCCGGACTCCAGCTTAGGCCTGTTCATGCTGATCATGCTCGGCCACCTTTCCAATGGGCTCTGAACTCTGTGTTTAGTGCCTGTGAAAACAACAACAGAAGTAAGACCCCCTCCAGACAGGGGAACCTTGAAGATCGCATCTAGGTTACTCATCGCCTAAGAGAAAACATACACTAATCACCCCTTCCTCCAAACAGGCCACAGATTTTTTTTTGTATCAATCGGAGTGTAACCTCGGGTTTACTGATTATTGGCTAATTGTTTGACTATTTGAGCACATGAGCACATAGCATGTGAATGATAGGGTTATTGGGACTGTATTTTCCTTGGTTTATGTAAGTCTCAAGGAATTTGGAGTGGTGGGTTCAGACACGTACACATGGGGTATAAAAGATTTTCACAAATGCTGGCCGGGGTCCTTGGCTAAGAGGAGACTCTGCCTTGGGCCCGCGGGTGTAATAAGCTGCGCTCCACTGTCTGCACTGTCCTGAGTCAGTTTCCCGGAACGTGTGGCTACAACGTTCTGCAAAAAGTACTGCAAAAAGTTGGACACAAACAGGACTGAGCAGGCACACCCATGAACGCACGACTTCATTCATCCGAAGTTCAAAGGCAGGCAAAACTAAATGCAATATTGCTTGGGGTTTGCCATGGAAAAATCATAAAGAAAAGCAAGAGAAGGATTACTATAAGATTTAGGATAGTGTTTCTTTTGGTTAGAAGAGTGAAGTAATGCATTAAACACAAACCGGGAATTTACAGTTCTACTATTTGTTAAACTGAAAGGCAGATACCAAGTTTTTTTTTTTTTTAAAGATACCAAGTTTTAATCTTCTTCCTGTTAAAATTATAAATATGTATTATCCCGTTACTTATAAATTGTTCTCCCATATGTCAATTGTAAAAATATTAATTAGAATATTATAAATGATAGTGCTTGTAGTTATAAAATTAATATTAAACATTGCAATACGATTATAATACAGCATTTTTTAGAAGCAGTGGAAGGAACATTTGGAAGAGATGGGAGGAACACAGGAGTGTCTGAGACTCACAGCACTGTAAGGGATAAAAGTGGAGGTTAAGATAAGCGAGGAGCAGCCACAGCCTCTTACAGATAGACATTTCTCATGTTCCTGTTGGGGTCTTCTCTTGTCCATCCCCCGCCCCACCCCATCCGCTCAGGAGCCTCCAGGCAGCTGGGATGTTGGCACCATTGGGAGGATAGAGGTATTCTTGTTCTGCATGTTCTTTCTGTTCTGACACAAGACCTGTCTGGCAGCTGGGGCACAGAAGCAAAGTCATGGTTAGGGTCTGGAAGGAAGGAGGCAGTTCATTAGCCTCCAAAATCCTGAAGGGCTTTATTAGGAAGCCCTTTATTTATCCAACTGGAAGTTGAGGTAGACACAGTGGTGATCAGGGGTCAGCGAGCTTGCAGGGGCAAAAGGCTCACTCCAGGCTTCTTGTTCTTTAGTTGCTCTGTCGTGTCCAATTCTTTGGAACGTTATGGACTGTAGCCCACCGAGCTCTTCTGCCCACAGGGTTTCCCAGGCAAGAATCCTGGAGTGGGTTGCCAATTTCTTCCTCCAGGGGATTTTCCTGACCTAAGGATGGAACCCACATCTCCTGATTCTTTGCCACTGAGCCAGCTGGGAAGCCCCCAGACTCACTGATTCCAGGACTATGAGAACAAGGGCAATTCCAGCTGCCACCATCCTGTAAGCCTGTGCTCCCCATCACACAACCTGCCTCGCTGAGAGCCTGCTTAGGACGTTGGCCCTGAAAACAGGCCGCCCCCTTCAGTCACTGTGTCCCTGGGTCCAGCCTCAGCAATACCTTGGGCACATGTTTTTGGCTCCCACGTTTCCTGTTATTCTTGCCCCTTGCTCATCCTTAGTGGATCTATGGACTTGGGACCACGGACTTCATCTACTGCTTATGCTCTTTGAACTGGGTAAGTGAGGCCTGGGTAAGACCCCTTAGTTTAAGCTTGGCTCTGCCCAAAGACGGGACTCACTTATATACAGCCTTCCTGCGGTCTTCCTCCACTTGGGAACTGAGGGCTGGTCCCAGTCCACTGTGGGGTCCTGAGGAGACCTGCCGTGCTGGTTTGAAGGACTCCAAAGAAGCTAGGATGGGCAGAAAAGTCCCACTGGGCAGCACTCTTCTCGCGAGATATCCAAACTATTTACAGTGAGAACGGCTGAGGGCTTGGGCAGAACCTGAACAAAGTACATTCATGTTGGGTCATACTCAGTGAAAAGGGAGCTAGGCTGAAGCATTTTATTCCATATTCTCCCAAGCATTTTTGCAAGCGTTTTCATGAGCATTTTCGTCATTCTTTCCAATACATCATGCAAACAGATGACAAAGGTCTATATAGTCAAAGCTATGGTTTTTCCAGTAGTCATGTACAGATGTGAGAGTTGGACCATAAAGAAAGCTGACCACTGAAGAATAGATGTTTTTGAAGTGTGGTCCTGGAGAAGACTCTTGAGAGTCTCTTGGACAGCAAAAAGATCAAACCAGTCAATTCTAAAGGAAATCAAACATGAATATTCATTGCAAGGGCTGATGTTAAAACTGAAGTCCCAATACTTTGGCCACCTGATGTGAAGAGCCCACTCATTGGACAAGACCCTAATGCTGGGAAAGATTGAAGGAAGGAGGAGAAGCAGACGACAGAGGATGAAATGGTTGGATGGCATCACGGGCTCAACGGACATGAGTTTGGGCAAACTCCAGGAGATGGTGAAGGACAAGGAAGCCTGGAATGCCGCAGTCCACGGGGTCACAAAGAGTCCGACCTGACTCAATGACTCTACAATAGCAAAATACTGACTATCCAATCTTCCACTTGGGAAGTCATAATGCAGAGTTATATTAAAGGCTCTGAGAAGTTTTGCAATAAAGATTTCATCCTGTGTCTGCCAAACATAGAGGATCGTGAAAATTCATTCTTCCTTCCTTTTTCCTTCGTTCTCCCCCTCTCCCTTCCCTTACTTCATCTCTCCTAACATCCCAAATGACTAGACTTGTTTAGCATGCAATTTGGGTGACTTGGCTCCAGGGACAGGGCTCAATCCACAACAGCAAGTGAGAAGTGGGTCTCCCAGTAATTACTCACTGACCATTCGGCTGACCTTGACCCCCTGGTGCACTCGAGGAAGCACAATTTATCAACTAGCTCTGTGACATCACTGAAAAGAGCATGTTGGAAGGTCACCCTGACAGATGTTCCATATTATTAGTTGAGTTGGATGAACCCATTATGCTTAATGAGAATGAATTTATGTCATTTTATTGACATAAATTTCCCAGTAAAACATAGATCTAAGTAATAGAATGGTCCCTGTGCACAATGCTCTAGAGTCTTTCAACATGTTTCCATGATAAATTACTTTACTTAATTGGCACCTTCTGTCATTCTGGTGACATTTTGCCTACTGATCATATAAACAGTTCTTGATTATCGGTGCTCTACAACTGAATCATAAGGTAGATGTTCCGAAACATTGTATGGTGTTTAAATCATTTATATGTAGTCTCAGAGTGCATTCCTTCCTTCTATAAACGTTATAAGTAGACTGAGATCATAGTCCCCTGTTAAGTATGAGAAATAGAGGATTGAAGCAAAACCAATTTCACTTTTTCAGCAGAAACTTATAAAATGGGGCCTCCTGCATGCAAAATGCTACCCACAGGGTTTTCTCATCTTTGAGGCATTTTTTATTTTAGTATTTTGCATCTGAGAAATCTGAGACTTAGCAACTTTAAACTCTTCCAGGTTCATTTTTTTTTTACTGTGAGATTCCATTCGAGTGAAAATCAGCAAAATCTTGATATAGATGAAGATAATGCACATTTATGCATTGTCACGCGTGTGCATCTTCCACACGTGGCTGTGGTTTTGTGTACCTCACTGTACATTACCCTGTAGGTCCCAGTAGTGGACTATCTTTATTTCAAGCCCAGAAGCGAGCGTAAAAGCAGCAGTGCATAGCCAGTGGTAAGTGGCACCCACTCCTGTGCTCTTGCCTGGAGAATCCCTTGGAGAGAGGAGCCTGGTGGGCTGCCGTCCATGGGGTCGCAAAGAATCGGACACGACTGAAGCGACTTAGCACTCCCACGCCAACAAATTCCACTTATGAATGTGCTCCCGGAAAGGAGCTCATTGGTACCTAGGGGACTTCCTGTACATAAACACTCTGCGGGGGGGTGGGGGCTGGGGGGGTTCCTCTGAGTCCCTTTTACACAGCCTTTCCTTGCCCTTGGCTGTGGGGGCTTTAGCATGTCAATATCAAAGGAGATTAGGACCATTAATCTGGTTTTAAAAGGGAGCCAGAGACCTGTCTCAAACTACAATTAAATAGCAAAGTTTTATCCAATATAGGTTATTTAGGCTTTTACTGGGTGCAGCTTTTTATTCTTATGAGTTATCATAGGTTATATTATATAATATATATGGACTTCCCTTGTGGCTCAGCTTGTAAAGAATCCACGTGCAATGCAGGAGACCTGGCTTGGATCCCTGGGTCAGGAAGATCCCTTAGAGTAGGAAATGGCAACCCACTTCAGTATTCTTTCCTGGAAAATCCCATGGACAGAGGGGTCTGGCGGGCTACAGTCCATAGCGTCATAAGAGGCAGACATGACTTATTGACTAAACCACAAAACCACCATGTGATATATAACATAATTATATATAATGCATACTGTTTAACAGGTTATAAACTATTATTACAGGCTTCTATTAGATATAGGTTGCTGTTGCTTAGTTGTTAAGTCACTTCTGATTCTTCGTGAATCCGTGGACTATAGCCTGCCAGGCTCCTCTGTCTGTGAGATTTCCCAGGCAAGAACACTGGAGAGGGTTGCCATTTCCTTCTCCAGGGGATCATTCTGATCCAGGCATCAACCCACACCTACTGCATTGCAGGCGGGTTCTTTACCATTGAGCCACCAGAGAAACCAGACATAGGTTTTCTTAAACACAGATTAGGTGTGGGATGTCATTAGACTCTAGGTTATTTGGAGATGCCTGTGTTTGGGGCAGCTGATTAGAATATGGGTGATTAAAGCTCCTTCTACTAAGCACGCACTGGGTGCCACCTTTGTCCCCAAGTCCCTCTCAGAACCCTCCATGGCCTGCCAGGCAGTTTGGAAAGCACTGGTGTAGGGTTAGAGTCAGGCTCTTGGCATTGGAAGCAGAGCATCCTGTGACCTTGGCAAGCATCTGAGGACCTTAGCAAGCCTTTCCCTCCCACAGACACAGTCTCCTGGGACACAGAAGGATTCAGCATCTTGCCCCCAGTCTGTCCCCCAGGATTTTCTGAAGACTAATGAAACCAAGCCCACAAAGTCTTTTTTGTTCCTTGGGGAACAGGGAGATGAAAGGAAGAGAAGAGAAAAGATGCTGTTAAATTAAATTATCAGGTCTAGCCACACGAGGACAACATTCTTGGATCCAGCGGGCTGTGTTGGATCTATCCATTCACGTTTTTAGCAGAAGGGCTCAGAGCCTCTCCCGCTTCCCCCTACATCAGGGAGGAATTGGAAAGTGATTGGCAGCTTTGTCTCCCTTCTGGCAGTTCTTAGGCTCTCCTCCTATACCATCAATTGGTGGGTGTCTGGGGGACTGCAGGGGGAGAGGAAGGATGAGATCACATGACCAGCAGCTAAGCTCCTGTCCTTGACACAGGCTTAGGCAGTGATCCGGCCTGAGACAAGGATTGCTGAGTTACTGTAAAGAGAAAACCTCTTCTAAATGCTCAGACGCCCTGGCTCTCACCGCAGGCTTGAGGGATTTGACTGTGAGACTTCTGGAATCCTCTCCAGCTTGTTCTTGATTAACCATTGAGATGACAATACACATTTCAGCAAGAAGTAGACCTCACAGCTCTCACCAGAGAAGGCTGAACAAGATGTTAGCCATTGTCCTGAAACCCTGATGGATGGACTGGTTCATTCGTTTTTGTATCATTGTTGTGCTTTTGTGCATCATGCAGAGCATCCTGCAGAAAAATAGAGAAGCAGAGATGAAAACACAAAACCAGCGCAATGGTCCCTTCCTAGATTTTAGAGGGTAGACCATCTGATCTTGTAAGCAGAATGCAAGGATAAGCTTATGAATTTACTTAGAGAGCGGGTACGTAGGTTTGATCAGATTCCTAAATGTTTAAAAGCTGCTTGTTCATGAACAAGGTCTGTTGTAAAAGGTTTTGTGTTAATGTGTAGAATGTATTAACTCAATCTGAGTCAGGTGGAGTGGTGATGGGATGTACAGGTGAAAATCGGAACTTCTGAAGGTGGCCACAGATGGCCCAAAGAGAGAGTAGCTGGACAAAAGAAGCAGTAAGGATTTCTCCTGGGGTGTTTTAACCTGATGCCTGAAAATAGGAAGATGAATGAGACCACTGTGGGAGGAGAGAAGAGAAGAGAAGAGGACAAGCCAATGGTGTGAGAAGCCTGAGTGGAGGGTATACGTCTGCAAGGTTCCAAGGAGTCTGCAAATATTTTGGGAAGACAAGGCAAGTATGTTCCCCACCCCTTGTCACCCTTTCCTTAGTAGGGAGGCATGCATGGTTAGTCGCGTCAGTCATGTCCAACTCTGCGACCCCTTGGACTGTAGCCTGCCAGGCTCCTCTATCCATGGGATTTCCCAGGCAAGAATACTGGAGTGGGTTTCCATTTCCTTAGTAGGGAGAATCATAGTAATTTTTCTTTTACAAATGTTGTGCTTTATAAATAAGGGTGAAGAAAGATGCCCAACCTGCACACATTTGTGGCACCTACTTTAGTATTGAGAAATCATCTAATAATCTATTTACAGTAAGTCCCCCACATATGAAGTTCTGTTCTGAGAGTGTGTTTGTTAAGTCCAATTTTTTCATAGTTCCAATAAACTTAGCCTGGGTACCAAAGTAACACAATCAGCTATATACTGCTATTTTTACGCTTGCTTCTGGACATCCTAGGCTTGAAATAAAGACACTTGTGCTTCTGTACTTTATACAGTACTGTATAGTGAAGTACACAAAAGCACAACCACTTGTAGAGAAGGCACACATGTGACATGTGAACTTACTTACATGACTGATCAAGGAAACGCACATTCACATTTTTGAAAGTTTGCAACCCGAAAGTCTGTAAGTAGGGGACTCACTGTATTATCTCCCCAACCTAAACTCTGAGGCAGGAGCTGTGCCTTATCCATCAGTGCTTTTCCAGCAACTTCCACAGCCTGCGCGGCCTAGGCTTTGTACAATGGCCTCGGCGCATCCGGCTTCCCTCATCCCCTTCCCGCCCTCCATCAAGAGGTGGTGTCTATCTCTTCACTGCTTGAACACTGGCTGACCACGTGGCTTATTTTGACCAATAGAATGTGGTGCAGATAACTTTACACACACTGTAGAACTCTGGACTTAAGAGGCCTTGTGGCTTCTGCGTTTCCTGTCTGGGAACCCTGCGATCCCATGTGCAAGCAAGCTAGAGGCTCCACCTGCAGAGACAGAGCCTGGACGATGAGAGAAGAGGAGAAGAGAGACGCAGCTACCCCGCAGCCTCTCTGGTCATCTGAGCAGCGACACCGGATGTGGACATGAAATGATCTTGCATCCTCCAGCCTAGCTGAACCATCCCAGCCAACACCGCATGGAACAGACTGTTCCAACCCAGACCTGCCTGAATCTCAGAATGCTGATCAAATGAATGTTTGCGGAAATATGAAGCCTCTGCGTTTTAAATTGCAATCCACTAAATTTTAAGAGCAACAGATTATTGGATACGATGGCAGATAGATGACACTTAACAGACATGTATTGGTGAATGAATCAATGAATAAGCTAACCTGGCCTCCTCACTAAAGAGATGCAGATTATCTCTGAGGAATGTCAGGTGGATCAGTATATACTTGTTAACCACTCATCTGGGTATGTAGGGTTAACATAAGTACTGCTATCAAATTTACTATGTCAATTATCTGATATCAGCTCTCCCTGGTGGGTGTCTGGAAGACGTCCCGCTTTACGGGACAAGGAAGTGAGTGCTATGGACAGTTACACAGGGCTTCAGAGAGGTGGGTTGGAGGGACATATGGCTGCTTAGGGTGGTCAAGCAAGGCTTCTGAGGCGGTGTCTTCTGAGATAAGGGGGTTTCCTCCACCATCTGGAGCGGCAGAGAGAGCCTTGCAAGCAGTGGAAACTAAATGTGCAAAGACATAGAAGCTGGAGGCGTTTCACAGCAGGCAGAGACCCACAAGCCGCTTCCAGGACTGTTGTGTTTCACCAGAACTTACTGATGGTTTTACAATTCCACATGTACCTGATGGAGTGGTGGATGGCAGGGGGCTGGTGGCTGACAGAGGAAATGCCAAGGAAGTGACTTGGGACCTGAGTTTGGGCAGTCCTTTTGGTCTGCAGAAGTAGAAGCTTTCCCTCAGGACACCGGCAACCACAGGAGGATTTTTTTTTTTTTAATGTTTGATAAGCTTTATTTTTTAGAGTAGTTTTAGATTCCCAGCAGTATTGAAGAGAAGATACAGAAATTTCCCATATACACCCTGCCCTCACATATGCACAGCCTCCCTCATTATCAACATCCCACACCAGAGGGGCACAAATGATGAACCTCCACTGAAACATCCTAATTCTCTAAATTCTACCATTTGTGTTAGGGGTCACTCTTGATGTACATCCTGCGGACAAATGTATGATGGCGCACACCTACGACTATAGCATGCAGTGTGCGTTCACTGCCTTTGTGCTTATTGCAGGGCTGTCAGGGACAGTTGCATAAACTGGGCGCTGCTCAATCAGGTCGTAGTCTGTGTGTGTATCTATGTGGCCCCTTGCTTTCCAGGTGCCTGGGACATAGCAGGTGTTCAATAAACTTACAATGAAGTGAATGAAAAGCTATCTTTCAAGATTCTCTACTATTCCTTCAGCTCCTTCTGTTTATTTGTGGCCCAGGAAGATAAGATTGAAATATTAATACAGAGAAAAACTGGTTTCTAGCCTAGAAGTTCTTTCCAAGTCTTTTTCAAACCAACAAATTCCCTAGCATCTAAATCCTAAGTCTGAACTTGTTTATTCTAGTTTGGAAAAGACTTCAGACATTACCCCCAATCTGACACAGGACCTATGTTATTCTCATTTTATCATCAAAAACTTCATCTTTTCGTAATTTCTCTTCATAGCTGCAAGATCCTGGCAAGTCTGAACTTGGCACAGATGTAAAGAACAGACTATTGGACTATGTGGGAGAAGGAGAGGGTGGGATGATGTGAGGGAATAGCATTGAAACGTGTATGTTACTGTATGTAAATTAGGTGATCAGTGCAAGTTCGATGCACAAAGCAGGACACCCAAAGCCGGTGCTCTGGGACAACCCAGAGGGATAGGGTGGGGAGGGAGGACGGAGGGGGATTCAGGATGGGGGGACACATGTGATTCATGTCAATGTATGACAAAACCACTACGATACTGTAATTATCCTCCAATTAAAATAAATAAATATATATATGCATATATAAAAGAGGAGCTTAAAGAGACATGATTGTAATGTGGTCTCCCGGATGGGATTCTGGAAAAATAAAAAGATATTAGGGGAAAATTGAAACTATCTGAATAAAGTATGGCCTTTAGTAAAAAAAAAAAAAAAGATGAAAATATAAGGGCTAGATCGTAATAGATATGAAATCATAGAAATTTCATATGGCAACTCATGAAAAAAGATCCACTGGAGGATTTTCAGCAGAGGTGCGACATGACCCGATCTGTAAAGACAGCCCCCAGATTGTGAGACTTAAGGAGCAATCCAGGTTTCTGAGTCTGACCCCGGGTAGCAGGCTCTGCTTTCTGTTTGAAGCTGGCTGCCATGCTAAAAGGGCACTCCCCTGAGGCCACTCCATGTCCTTGTCCATCTCTTTCCCAGGCACAGAGGTCATCAAGTGTTAGTGCTGAGATAAGGATACCTGCTAACTCGTGTATTGTTCTTCAGACATTGATGCGACCAGGAGACTCTTGGAACTGCATTTTCTTCTTTGGTTATAAAACAAGTGTATAGTGCCTGAGTGTCTATAAACACTTACTTAAAGACAGAAGATCCCCTGGAGAAGAGCATGGCAACCGACTCCAGTATTTTTGCCTGGAGAATTCCAAGAACAGTGGAGCCTGGTGGGCTACAGCCCATAGGGTCACAAAGAGTCAGACACGACTGAAGCGACTTAGCACACAAGACAGAAAAGACACAGAGTGTAGAATCTCACAATAAGGATGTGTTTTCAGAAATCCTTTGGACACATTCTTGAGTGAGCAACTGGTGATTTCTGCAAATATTTTCTGTGGGCTCAGAACCACATATTAGGGGACTTTTACGAGTTGGGTGGACCCCGTTCTGGAATGCATTAGACTTCAGAGGCCAGGGAGGGTTTGGTTCTCCCTCTGATCCCTGGGATTTATGACATTTTTAATCAGGAAGAAGGATCTGCAAGATTTCTTCCAGTTTCAAATGAAGGCAAAATTTATGTGCGGTCAGGTGAATTGGCTGTCTCTTTCTAGGAAAGGCCATTTCATTTCCAGCTTTCATTTAGAGTTGAGATTGATTTATCCCCTTGGTTAAGTGCCACCTGGTACTTGAACTGAGGTGTTTGTGAGATGTTTATTAGACTGTGGCCTGAGGCTAGTGGTGTGCCTGGCCCAGTGGAAACACTGTCCTGTCCCCCCGCCAAGCCACTGCCCGGCTGCACACACTCACACTCAAAGCAATGCCAGTCCCAGTTGTGGAATAAGTACAAGGTGATCGAATCTCTACCAATGCCTTTCCAAGAGCTCCAAAGAGGGTCTCAGTCTTGTTCCCAGTGAAACATTTCGAAACCTAGAGTTTCCATCTTTGCCATATATGGGTTTTGCTGGCATATTCCAGTCCCAGATTTTGCTTCTCTATTCTTTGGAATGATGCTAAAGCTGAAACTCCAGTACTTTGGCCACCTCATGCGAAGAGTTGACTCATTGGAAAAGACTCTGATGCTGGGAGGGATTGGGGGCAGGAGGAGAAGGGGACAACAGAGGATGAGATGGCTGGATGGCATCACTGACTCGATGGACGTGAGTCTGAGTGAACTCTGGGAGTTGGTGATGGACAGGGAGGCCTGGCGTGCTGCGATTCATGGGGTCGCAAAGAGTCGGACACGACTGAGCGACTGAACTGAACTGAACTGAAAAGTGAAAGCGAAAGTCACTCTGTGAGTCCAGGCCAGAATACTGGAGTGGGTAGCCTTTTCCAGCTCCAGGAGATCTCCCCAGCTCAGGATTGAACCCAGGTCTCCCGCATTGCAGGTGGATTCTTTATCAGCTGAGCCCCCAGGGGCCCCAAGAATACTGGAGTGGGTAGCCTATCCCTTCTCCAGTGGATCTTCCTGACCCAGGTATGGAACCAGCGTCTCCTGCATTGCAGGCAGATTCTTTACCAACTGGGCTATCAGGGAAGCTCTCAAGGAAGCCGTAAAACTCTCTCTAAAGGTCTCACTCTTAAGTCTCTTCCTTTTCCTTGTTTAGCCCAAGTCTTTATCTTCTCAATCAACATCATCCCCGCAGCCTTCATTATCTAGATCCAACCAGACAAAGAAGAGCTGGGAATGAAGGCC
This sequence comes from Cephalophus harveyi, assembly GCA_006410635.1. Taxonomy (NCBI): domain Eukaryota; kingdom Metazoa; phylum Chordata; class Mammalia; order Artiodactyla; family Bovidae; genus Cephalophus; species Cephalophus harveyi. The sequence goes on along the minus strand of SJYT01069127.1, from coordinate 29,860 downwards.
CCCAGAATCTTCTTCCTGCAACAACGGAGTGTTGGAGAAGCCGGGAAGAGTTCTGAGTTCTGAGCCCGGGCCTCGGAGGCCTCCCTGCTTCTGCTCTGGTCACAAGCGCAAGCCAAGAAGCCTGTGGGAGGCTGAGGCTGTGGAGGCACGCAGGAGACAGGGCCGAGGAGGGAATCCTCGACCACCCAGGCCCCCGCGTACACACCAGCTGACCACAGCTGTGAGCAACCCAGGAGAGACCAGCCAAGCCTAGTCCAGATCAACAGAACCACCCAGCTGCCCCCCCCTCCCAAATTGTGAGTGCCTATTCAGAGCTATTGTTATAGGCCATTGAGTTTTGCTGTGAATTCCTGTTATGATGCAGCACTGTGGCCGTAGGTGGGCAATGGTGACTGTCCACTGTCTTAAGTGCATCTCGATCCAGGTTAAAGTCTAGCTTCTGCCTCACCTAATCCTAAGTAGGTATCTTTGCCCACGTCAACCTACCACGATCGTCCACTCAGCCGCATTTCCTTATCATAGAATTAGGCATCAATCTTAGTTCTGTCTTGTAACTTTTCCTATTTTCCTCTTGTACAGAAGAGGTTCACTATTGAGGGAGGGAAATTTTACCTCCTTCCCTTCTAGGTTCTTTGGTTGGCCTAATAATTAAATGGACACAGCATGGATTAATAGGAAAAAAAAAAAATCAAATTTCATTTCATTTGAACAGGAGACTCCCTCACAATATGAGACTCAAAGAAATGACCAAGCTTTCATACCTTTTAGACAAACAGTAAATTTGTAGAGACTTGACAAGACAGAGGGGTTTGGCCTTGGGGTAGTAAATTAGTGAAGAAATAGCAAGATTAGTTTGTTCGGCCTTCTTGGACCTAAATTCCCTATTTCTGGTGGAGAGGATGCCTTCTACCCTCCTGGGACAGGCAGCGGACCTTCCACAGGGGAGATTTATCTCCTGCTTTCAGAGGGACAAGGGAGGGTCAGAATGTCCTTCTTGTCCTGGCTGTTTCTCAGATAACTTTAATTCAAAGTAATCAATGTGCCAAAGTGACATATTCAGGGGTGGCATATTCTGTTCCCCTTCATTCTGTGACCTTGCCACACTGCCCCCACCAAAACTGTGTCCCATTTCAGCAACTCATGATGTAAGATCATCACGACTGCAGGGAAAAAAGAATTTTTAACCGTCCACATAAAATCAATAATATTAATTCTTAAACTTGCCTCATGCATGTTGTTCCATGACAAAATGTTGGTCAAGAGAGAAACAAAAAGCAAAGAAAGCACATGAGGGATTTCCCTGGCGGTCCAGTGCCTAAGACTCTTTGCTCCCAATGCACCAGGTTGGGGTTATCAAACCTGGTCAAGAAACCAGATCTCACATGGTGCAATTAAAGATCCCACATGCCACTACTAAGACCCAGTGCAGCCAAATAAATTTATTGTTATTTAAAAACAAAAAGCAAAACCAAGCAGACAAAATACTTGAGTGTTATCCAAGCAGGGAAGAAGTCCCCCAGGTTAGATGGCGCTAGTC
>SJYT01069127.1:0-28169 GCA_006410635.1 Cephalophus harveyi | reverse complement strand
CCCCGAACCCCCTCCCCCTCCCCCTCCTCCATTGTGTCTGGAACTCTGCTTTCTCCAGAAGAGATGGCAAGCTTCCTGAGGTCGGCATCCTTCTTGTCTTGCTTTCATATCTCTCTTGAGACCTTACAGGGCACCAAGAAAGAGGCCAACATAAATGGCTGCTGGTGGACTACTTGGGTGTGTCTGACGCTTTGTGACCCCATGGACTGTAGCCCACGAGGATTTTCCATTCATGGGATTCTCCAGGCAAGAATACTGGAGTGGGCAGCCGTTTCCTTCTTCAGGGATCTTCCTGACCCAGGGATGGAACCCATGTCTCCTGCATCTCCTGGATTGGCAGGCAGATACTTTATCGACTGAGCCACCTGGGAAGTCCAATCACTGGCTACTTGATGGACACATTAAAAGGTTTAGAAACACCTGCTCCTTCTCCCAAAGGATGGATATGTTGCAATTATTGCCTGCTCTGTCCTCTTTCTCTCATTTCCCCTTGATCACTGCCTTGGAAGAGTCTTCCATCCCAACCCCAGGGAGCCCATTTCATTTCCTAATTACTTTCCCTGCTGAGAACATTCTTGTCTTGCTGTATCTAACCCAAATTTCCCCTTCTGTAGCTTCAGGCCATTGCTCCTTAGTCTAAATCCTCTGAAAGGGAGGATAATTCCCTTGATTAATTTATATTGTAATCTCAAAGCTGTTTATACATCACAGTTTCTGCTTCCCCTGGAGTCTCCTTTCTTCCTAGATTAGAAGAATAAGATTTCTCTCTCTCCATTTCTTCTCTATACCTGAATTTTTGGTTTACAAACCTCTAAGGTGTTTCTAAGTGTTGTGTTGAGATATTTTTCTTTCTGGGCTGATGTATAATAATTGCTTTCATTTATTGAATATTTACTGCTGCCCTAGGCAGCAGGCTAAGCATTTCTACACACATTATTTTGTTTGACTCTCAGAATAAGGTGAGTGCTGTTATTAACCTTATTTAATCCATGAAGAACCCAAGCCCAGAGAGATTAAGTAATAAGTGAAAGTACACACAGCTGATTAGTGGCAGAGTTGGGGCTTGAACTCTGGTCTTTTTAAGTACAAATTATTTCTTTTTGTTTTGTTTTCATTATCTTTTAAATTGAAGTAATAGTTGATTTTTACACATACTAGGGAATATGATGCTCCCGGTCCATTGTTGTTGCTGAGTTGCTCAATCGTGTCTGACTCTTTGTGACCCCATGGATTGTAGCCCACCGGGCTCCTCTGTCCATGGAGTTCTCAGGCAAGAACACTGGTGGCCATTCCCTTCTCCAGGGCATCTTCCCGACCGAGGGATCAAACCCACATCTCCCGCATTGACAGGCAGATTCTTTACCACTGAGCCACTGGGAAAGCCCTCGCTGATCCAGGGGCCATAGCTCAAGCAGCATGAAGGGTAGATGATCTCAAAAGCAGGTTCCCTTCATTGTGAACGTTCAGCGATGTTGTTGGGATTCTTAAACTCACTTGGTCAACCTCCCCCAGACTCTTACCCACTTTGACCTGCATCCTTCTGCGCCATGCCTCTATCAAGCCAATCTCTTGACTTCCCTTTGACTTTAATTGTAGGCTCATTTGGTGATTTTTGGATGCTTGACCTTGCCAGATACTGCAAATGATACATCCTGATATGAGAGCATCCTGAATTTTTCCAGGATGAGCACATGAGAGGTATCATAGGATGCTAAGAGCCCACGAGAAGACCTGAGCTCACTAAATTGGAAACATGATGATCTCTGTATAGGAACCGAGGGTCACAGTTTCAAACAGACTTTTGGTTTCTTCTGATAAGATCCCCATATGGACTGCTGTGGAGACACAGGGCAGAAATTTATTCATCCAGCCATTTGACAAATATTCTTTGTCTCTGATATGCCAGGCAATATTCTAGGTGCTGGGGACGTAGCAGCTAGCAAGACAAAAAATTGCTTGCTCTAATGGAGCTGCATTTCAGCGAGAGAATCAGATAAGAAATCGGCACACAAGCAAATTCATAACATAATGTCAGGCAGTAATAAGTGCTGTGAAAAAAAATAATTTGTCAGGTTTAGGGAATGGAACTTGCTGGCGGAGAAGGGGGAGCAATTTTAGACAGAGTGGTTGGTAAAGATGTCGCTGGGGAGGGACATTTGAGTAGAGATGAGTCACACACAGGGCTTCCCCAGTGGCCCAAAGGTTAAGAATCTACCTTCAGTGCAGCAGCCGCAGGAGATGCGGGTTTGATTCCTGGGTCTGGAAGATCCCTTGGAGGAGAGCATGGCAACCCATGGCAAGTCATATAGAGGAGCGAGGGGTGCAGAGCTCTGGAGGTGGGGACATTCCATGCAGGAGGGAAAGCCGGTGCTGGGGTCCTCACGTGGAAATCAGCCAGGAGTATCCAGAAGACAGCAGACGCCCACAGGGGCCGGGTGATGTTAGCAGCGGCAGAAGTGGCAGGAGGCGAAGTCAGTAAGGGAGGCAGGGGCTGCTCAGAGCCTGGGTGGCTTTGGAGAACTTGAGTTCTCCCTCAGGTGTGATGGGAGATCCCAGGACGGCTGTGAGCAGGAGATGGATCCTCTCGACTCGTGATTTTTATGAGCTTACGAGGCGCTGGGAATCTGGAAGTCAGGCCACAGCCTATTTTTCTTTTTTTAAATCTTATATTTATTTTTGGCTGTGCTGGGTCTTTGTTGCTGCTGAACAGCTTTCTTCTAGTTTCGGAGGTTGGAGGCTACTCTCTAGTTGTAATGAGAGGGCTGCTTACCGTGGTGGCTTCTCTCGTTGCTGAGCACAGGCTCTCGGCAGTAGTTGTGGCTCCCAGGCTTAGATGCTCTCGGCACATCGAGTCTTCGTGGATGAAGGATCAAACCTGGGTCTCCTGCATTGGCAGGTGAATTCTTTGCCACTGACTCGTCAGGGAGGCCCCAGAGCCTATCTTTGTAAATAAAGTTTTATTGGAACACAGCCATATCCATTAATTTGCATGCAGCTTCTGGTTGCTTTTGCACTGCCAAGATAGACTTGAGAAGTTGGGACAGACTTGCCCGTCCATCCCCTACGTGAGCACCAGATGGATCTGCCTACAGTGCGAATCTGACGATGCCAGGCCCGCCTCCCTTGTACCAGTGGTTCTCCATCATCTGCAGGCTAAGTCCAAGCTCCTTTTCATGGAGAAAAAAAAAAGCTTGTGAAACAAACATCCAAATGTTTCAACATCTGCCTCCAGCCTCACCTTCTACTTTCCACACTATAAGCAAAGACTTGGGCATATTGAATCTCACTCTATTTTCCTTCTGGGTTTCTGTCTGACTGTTCCCTCCACCTGAATGCTCTCCTTGCCTAGCCCCTTCCATCACTAGCTTGTCCTCTTTTATCCTTGAAGGCTCCTCTCAGCTGTCTCTTCTCCTGGCCTGTCTACGCAACCCCTGCCCCTACTGGGATATGGAAGTACACCCCATCCTCTGACTTTCTGTAACACTCTGTGTACACATTTGTATTGTCTCCCGAGTTTTTCTTCATCTGTCTCCATCCATTGGAGGGAAACTAACTCAGACTTCCTTAAGTGAGGAGGAACTTGAACCCAGACCCGTGCTGACGGGAAGGTGGGGGCTGGTTGGGTTCCCGGGTTGGCCTGATCTGACGGCTTCAGTTCAGTCTCTCTGTTTTGGCCCTGTTCTCCTCCAGGTTCTGTCTTCCTCTCCTCGTCGGATGTGTGCTGGTTGTAATAGTTTCATTACATCCTGTGACCACAAGGGCCTCCCAGGTGGCGCTGGCAGTAATGGATCGGCCTGCCAATGCAGGACGTATGGGTTTGATCCCTGGGTTGAGAAGATCTCCTGGAGTAGAGAATGGCAACACACTCCAGTATTCTTGCCTGGAGAATTCTGTGGATAGGGGAGCCCGGCGGGCTACAACCCATGGGACTGAAGAGTCAGGTGCTGCCTGTATCCACCATTAGAGGAATCTCCTTGAAGAGAGTCATGTTGCCTGTTTCATATTTACACCCTAACACTGGGCCCAGTGCCTGGTATGTAGTAGATGCTCAGGAAAGCTGTGATGAAGAACTGAATTATAATAACATTAGAAACAATTTAGTTAGGAGAAAGACATGTTTCTGCCAAATGCAGAAAATACACTTCACACCACTTTATTCCCTACCTGCACAGCCAACCTTGGCCTTCATTATTCTGGATGATTTGTGTCCTCTTAATTATAGATCTCATTATCAATGATTAAAATTAAGTAGGTGCCTAGTGGATGAAGATTCAAAGAATAGGAAATGCCATTGAGAATACAGACTGATGGCAGTGAAGGAAAGCCCTCGAAGCTGTGGTTCCCACCTTCTGCTGGGTGCTGTTGGTGGCGGTCACTTAAATATTGAAAGCAGAAAGTCACCAAGTTCAGACACTACCCAAATGTGCTGAAGCTGTTGAGCGAATGATTCCTAGGAACTTTAATCACTGTTTTCAGAGTCCCTCAGGGGACAGAAACGTTTAGACTTAATTAGTACTCCTTTCAGCACTCAGCACCTCGCCCTGGGTCTGCAGGATGGTGGTGGAAAGCTGTGCTCATCTCTGCTAGTCAGTAACCTTCCTGGATGAACAACTTTTGGTTATGAGGGACATGAACGCAACTGGGACCAGTCTGAGATTCCCAAGTTGCTCTTAGAGTCTAAGGAAGAGAGACTTTCCTTGGTCGTCGGGGGTTAAGACTCCACACTTCCAAAGCAGGGGCCACAGGCTTGATCCCTGGTGGGGCTTCCCTAGTGACTCAAATGGTAAAGAATCTACCTGCAATGCAGGAGATCCATGTTTTACCCCTGGGTAGGGAAGGTCTCCTGGAGAAGGGAATGGCAACCCACTCCAGTATTTCTTGCCTGGAGAATCCCATGGACAGAGGAGCCTGGTGGGCTACAGTCCATGGGGTCTCAAAGAGTTGGACATGTCTGAGCAATTTCCACTTCCATGTGTAATTTATGGGTCTTCCTTAGAGGTTCAGATGGTAAAGAATCTGCCTGCCAATTCAGGAGACATAGGAGCCATGAGTTCGATCCATGGGTCAGGAAGATCCTCTGGTGGAGGAAATGGCAACCCACTCCAGGATGCTTGCCTGGAGAATTCCATGGATAGAGGAGCCTGGCAGTCTATAGTCCATAGAGTTGCAAAGAGTGGGACACAACTGAGCGACTAACACTTTCACTTTCAGGAAACTAAGATCCCACATGCTGCATGGCACAGACAAATTGAAAGAAGAGAGTTAAAGGAAGAGCTGAAAGCCAGGCCTTGGGAAAGAAGGGCAGACATGAGCACAGGGGGAACCGGATAGAGGGATCTGAACTCCACTGCGATTTACTCCCTCTCCCTCTCGCTCTTCCCGCTCTCTGGTTCTGGGCATCTCTCTTCCCCTTGTTTTGTATATAAAACTGGGCTCATTGCATCTGCAACTCCTTACTTTGCTTCTTCTCAGGCTGGCCACCAGAGAGGAAAAAAAAAAAAAACCCTCAGGAAATAATCTGATTGGACCAAACTTGAATGATATCCATATGGTTTGGACCCATTAGAGGCCATGGGCCATGGTTCAATGACTGGACCAGCTTGGGTTAGAGATCCACCCTCCAACCAGTTACTGTGTCCAGTGAGCTAACTTCATGCACCTCCTCTGCATCTGTTGGGAATGCCACATGAAGAGGTGAGCATAGACTCTGAAGCTCCTTTTTAGCTGCACAACCTTGGACTAGTTATCTAACCCCTTGTGCCCAATCTGCTACTTATCTGAAAATGGAGATGTTAATAATAATATATATATGTAATACATAAACATGGGCTTCCCTGGTAGCTCAGGTGGTAAAGAATCCGCCTGCTATGCAGGAGACCCCAGTTTGATTCCTGGGTTGGAAAGATTCCCTTGGAGAAGGGATAGGCTACCCACTCCAGTGTTAATGGGCTTCCCTTTTGGCTCAGACAGTAAAGAATATGCCTGCAATGTGGGAGACCTGGGTTCAATCCCTGGGTTGGGAAGATCCCCTGGAAAAAGGCATAGCAAACCACTCCAGTATTCTTGCTTGGAAAATCCCATGGACAGAGGAGCCTGGAGGGCTACAGTCCATGGTGTGGCAAAGAATCAGACATGACTGAGTGACTAAGCACAGCACAGCATAATTTATACACACATGTTTTATACACACACACACACACACACACATACATACACAAGGGCTTCCCAGGTAGCGCTAGTGATAAAGAACCAGTATGCCAATGCAAGAGACCTGAGACATGGGTTTGATTCCTGGGTTGGGAGGATCCCCTGGAGGAGGGCATGGCAACCCACTGCAGTATAATTGCATGGAGAATCTCATGGACAGAGGAGCCTGGTGGGTTACAGTCTACCATCCATAGGGTCACAAAGAGTTGGACACGACTGAAGTGACTCAGCACACGCATATATACCCATACATTCGAGGACTAAACTATGTGTGTGTATGTATAATATTTATTTTCACAATATTACAATATCAACATTATTATTGGGGGTAATCGAGATAATTGAGATAAAAAAGGGATAATAATAATATATATCATGAAAACTAAATACAAACATATGTAGAATAAATGAAATGAAAAAATATATGTAAGCACTATGCACTTTTTATGTACCCTGGATATATTTATATGAGTGTGTGCATATGTGTAGAATATTCATTTGTTCTCACAGTGTCACAGCGCCCATACGATTGCCATCCCCGTTGCTTAGAACACTGTCTGACACATAGGAAAGGTTATGCAACATCCTAATGGCAGTAGTGGAATCGTAGCCCATGTGGGGCCCTGTCTCTTGGGCTCAGTTGACTGCTACCTGGATCTCACTGACACTGGCTGGATATGAATCCAGGAGGACTCAATTCTGGGTCATCTGAACCAGTTCTGAACCACTCAGAAGTGAAGTGAAGTGAAAGTCACTGAGTCGTGTCTGACTCTTTGCAACCCCAAGGTCTATACAGTCCGTGGAATTCTCCAGGCCAGAATACTGGAGTGGGCAGCCTTTCCCTTCTCCATGGGATCTTCCCAACCCAAGGATTGAACCCAGGTCTCCTGCATTGCAGGCGGATTCCTTACCAGCTGAGCCACAAGGGAAGCCCAAGAATACTGGAGTGGGTAGCCTCTCCCATCTCCAGGGGAATCTTCCAGATCCAGGAGTTGAACTGGGGTCTCCTACATTGCAGGTAGATTCTTTACCAACTGAACTATCAGGGAAGCCTACTCTCCAAGGGCACCTTCAATTCTTCTGACTAAAGTCAAGCTTGGTTTGTGGGCCTGCACCAGCATGGAAAGTCGACTGTCTCCTTTCTCCTCCACAGGCCATTGTCATGTCAATTCAGGAATGCAACTCTAGGTCAAGGTTATGGGCACCATAAAATCTCTTGTTTTGTATAGTTTGTTAGACTTGAAAATCAGTATATGTGGTATCAAGATAGATAGCATTAAGCCACATTCACTCCTACTCTGAAAGTTTTTGAAAGAAAAGGTTGAATCAATAACCACATGATATAACATGCTACCCTCAGTTCACAGAGGTGTTTGATAAATCCTGTTTCTATTTTCCCAGAGTGAGTGCCTTGTGAATGAATTTTCTGGCTCCAACTATGGCATTCTTGAGTGTACAAAGTTCTTCAAAATTCTTCTTCAACATTCAAAACACTAAGATAATGGCATCCACAGACATTCCTGGCAAATAGATGGGGGCAAAGTGGAAACAGTGGTGGATTTTATTTTCTTGGGCTTTAAAATCACTGCAGATGGTGACTACAGCCATGAAATTAAAAAACACTTGCTATTTGGAAGAATACCTATGACAAACATAGACAGTGCATTAAAAAGCAAAGACATCACTTTGCTGACAAAGGTCTGTATAGTCAAAACTATGGTTTTTCCAGTAGTCATGTATGGGCTTCCCCGGTGGCTCAGACAGTAAAGAATCTGCCTGCAATGCAGGAGACATGGGTTCAATCCCTGGGTTGGGAAGATTCCCTGGAGGAGGGCATGGCAACTCACTCAGTATTCTTGCCTGGAGAACTCCATGGATAGAGGAGCCTGGCGGACTACAGTCCATGTGGTCACAAAGAGTCAGACACGACTGAGCAAGCATGCATGCATGGCACTCAAGTACGGATGTGAGGGTTGGACCATAAAGAAGGCTGAGGGCTGTGCCATAGCTACATTATTGGGATGTAGTTTCCCAGGGAGAAAAAGGGGAGGGGAGTTGGCAGAGTGAACTAAACTTTCATGTCCATGGTCTACGGTTTGTTTATTTTTCATAATAATAATTGGCAGTGTGAAATATTTTAATTTTCCTATAGCTATGTAATTAATATGTCCACATTAGAAATCAATTATCCTTGATAATTACCACTGGTGCTATGGCTCGTAAGCTGAGCGCTAGTCTTGCTAACGAACTGAATGAGACATAATTTCTTGTTGTTCAAAGAGACGATCAGCTCTAATCAGCAGTAAATTCAATCAAAACTTACTGACACCGATTGAGATCCCATTAGAGTTTGTAAAAATAGGATAATTATGTTCATCTTGTAAGTCGCAGGTATTGTAACAACTCTAGAATGTGTGCCCGTTTGAATAAACACTTAACGTCTGCTGGCTCTATGCTGGCAGATGTCGAAACATATAATCTGCATAAATAAATTAGAAGTCTATTTTCCCCCTTCAGAGCCCTTTAGTTTTGTGAGATTCAATTAGTGCAATCTTTTCTTTTCTTTTTTTTTAATTTAATGAGCTCAGAATACCAGGCCAAGCAATGGCACATTGAGACAGGACAGCCCGTGGTAAAGAGTTGTTGGTGTTGCTGAGGCTGCTGCTGCTAAGTCACTTCAGTCATGTCTGAAGCTGTGCGACCCCATAGACAGCAGCCCACTAGGCTCCCCCGTCCCTGGGATTTGGTGTTACTTCTTTTTAAATCTCTCTTTATCATTTTTAAAAACAATTATTTTGTTAAAGTATAGTTAATTTGGGTTTCTTTGGTGGCTCAGTGGTAAAGAATCTGCCTGCCAATTTGGGAGACACAGGAGAAGAAGGAGAGTAAGGTTCGATCCCTGGGTCGGGGAGATTCCCTGGAGAAGCCAACAGCAACCCACTCCAGTATTCTTGCCTGGAAAGCCCCTCGGACAGAGAAGGCTGGTGGGCTATAGCCCATGAGGCTGAAAAAAGAGTCGAACCCAACTGAGTGACTGAGCACAAGCTGTGCTAGTCAATTTATAACGTGCTAATTTCCACTGTGCAGCAAAGTAACTCAGCTAAACATAGATACACTCTTTTTTCCTGTATGGTTTACTATAGGATACTCAATATGATTCCCTATGCAGTAGACCTTGCTGTTTATATAATTTGGTAACCTTTCTTCTTTTTTAAAATTTATTATGTGCTTTTACTTATTTAAAAACTTTTATGGGAGTATGGTTGCTTTTCAATGCTGTCTTGGTTTCTGCTGTATGCAAAGTCAGTCAGTTATACATATGCGTCTATCCCCTCCGGACTGGATCTCCTTCCCGGTTAGGTCACCGCAGGGCACTGAACTGCTGCACACTAGGTTCTCATGAGTCATCACTGTATCCACAGTGTTAATAGGGTATCTATGTCAATCCCGATCTCCCAATTCATCCTACCCTCTTTCCCCCTAGGTATTTAAATACTTCTTCTCTACATCTGTGAATCCCTCCTTATTCTTTAAAGGGGAATTTAATAGTGACTAAGATAATGGGTGCTGAAGCTAGGCTGGCTGGGTTCCGATCCTACCTCGGTACTCAGGGCTGTGTCTCGGCCAAGTGCAGGGGCAAGGTCGGTGCCCTATCTTAACTCTCTTGAGTCCCTTCATTGTAGACGCCCTGGGATGAGCCTCAGCTCATGACCGAGGAGCACAGGAGTGTGCAGGGCTGGGTCTCTTGGTTTGGGTCAGCACAATTTTGATATCGCTTGCATCCCAGAATGCAAGTGTAAAATCGGGGTTGGGGGGATGAAGCTCCCTCTAGACTTTGCCCTATTTCTTACCCTTTGCTGGCCTTCTTCTCCTGCCCTGCCCTACTTTCCCTGTCCTGTTCAGGCTATCTGAAAGACAGTCCTTCAGAAACCACTTGCACTTGGCCCACCGTCTCTTGCTGGGAGTGAGAATAAGACAGTGAGTTTCCACTATGTCTGCTTCACCTTCCTTTGGGCGTCATAGTAGGACTTTGCTCCTGGGTTGCTGTGAGTTTGTTTCATGGAAAGCACACAGAGTCGTGTCTTATACGCCCTACGTGGAAGTTAGATTTTAGTAGTATTTTCATATTCACTTTATAGCATATAAATACTGTCTTAATACAGTGTGGGGTTTAGTGAAGAGATCAGAGGGGACAGGTTTCTGTTGCTGAACATATGTCTTTTTATTTATTTGGCTGTATTGGGTCTAAATTGCAGCCTGTGACATCTTCACTGTGTCACGTGGGACCTTTCATTGTAGCCACACAGACTCTCTGGTTGTGGCATATTATCTTACTTGCTCCGCATCATGTGGGATCTTAGTTCCCTGACCAGGGATTGAACCCATGTCCCCTGCATCACAGGGTGGATTCTTAACCACTGGGCCACCAGGGAAGCCCCCCTGTGTGTCCTTGAATAAGCTTTCCTTAACCTCTTGGGACCTCCAAGTCCTAACCTTGGGAATAAAGGTGATGTGTACACCTGATTGGGCAGTTGCACAGACTTAAAGAGAGAATGCTGGTCAGATGAACAGTATTATGTGTGGCTCAATGATAGTTCCCACTAGTACACTTAGTAGTATGTCTTGCAAATCAGCTAGCATGACATTCAATTCAGCTAACATTGATTAGCAGTGGTAACAGCTAACATTGATTAGCCAACGTTCCTCATCAACCGTGATCCTTGCCATGACCTTGCAAGTATTATTAGTGTTGCAAGCATCACTGTGCCAATTTGTCAGATTGAGCAATCAAGATCCATTGAGAGTTGGTGGGGCAGGAAAATTAAAATAGCTGATTTGGGGCAAAATAGAACAAACCCCCATGTTTAGTCCCTATTTCTGTTCTGTGTCCACTACACTATCCTGTCCTGTGTTTGAGAGAATTGGGAGAGTTTGCTGGAGAAAAGGGCATGAGGACACGAGAACTGTCCCCAGACATTTGAAGGAGAGGTGGTGAGGTACAGTGGTAATGACTAGGGTGCTAGGCCACGTGGTCTGGGTTTGAATACAGCTCCATCACTTAATGTGTGACAGGTCAGGTAACAGTCTCTCTCTGCTCTGCTTCCTCACCTGTAAATGTGTCTTTAGGAGTATTAAATGGATGTCTATGTCTGAAGCAGGGCCAGCTTTACCATCAGATATTGTAGGCACCAGATTGGGGACAAATCCTTAAATTTTAGGGGTCCAGCGTAATGTTTTAATTTCTGGTGAAATCAGAAAGGAAAAAAATGAACTTTTAAGTGGCAGTAAGTATTAATACATAACATTAATATATTCATGTTTATATGAATACAATCATAAAGTAAAAGTTTGTATTATTATTGCTATAGTTATTTTTCATGAAGGAAAGGATCCATGAAGGTAAAATATCTAGAATTCATGGGGACTATAATGTGGCCTCGGTAGGAAATATTTAGACCAGAGACACCATCCTGGGTAGCTGTTAAGCTGTCTCCTCGTCACTGACTCAATGGGCATGAGTTTGGCACCAGCTCCGGGAGATGGTGAAGGACAGGGAAGCCTGGTGTGCTGCACTTCATGGGGTCTCAAGAGTCAGACACGACTGAGCCACTGAGCAGCGCGGTCAAATCAGAGTCCCCGGGAGGCTGTGCACACTCACACATTTCTTCCACGTTTCCTCTTTCCCTAGAATCTCTCTGCTTTACATGCAACAAGCTAGAGAAAGTATCAGGCTTCCCAGGGGCTCAGTAGTAAAGAATCTGTCTACCAATGCAGGATTCCCAGGTTCAATCCCTGGGTCCGGAAGATCCCATGGAGAAAGGAATGGCTACCCACTCCGGTATTCTTGCCTGGAGACTCCCGTGGACAGAGGAGCCTGGCAGACCACGGGGTGGCAAAAAGATCAGACACGGCTTAGGGACCAAACAGCAATGACAGAGAAGATCTCAGCCGTGACCCAGGAGGCAGGGGGAGTTGAGGCAAAGAGATGACGGGAAAGCCACTGGCTGGGCCCCATCGGGTGGCACATGCCATGTCCTGTGGATGTCACCTGCAGCTGTGAGCCACTGAGTTCTGCAGTAAAGCTACTAAACTCAGCAACCTTCTCCCACCCCATCCCTGGGCAGGATCGCCCTGACACATTCAAGGCCAAAGACCCAACGGGGTCACAGTGTGCAGCAGTGGAGTTTGGATCAGAAAGAGAGATGAGGTGACAAGTTCTTTATTCTGCAGACTGCACCTGGCTGCCTTGTTACTCAGAGGGTGGCTCGACGGCATCAGAATTGCTAGGATACTGTCATAAGTGCAGAATCTTGCATCCACCCTGGGCCTGTGTGTGTTAAGGCGCCAGGAGATCTGAACGGACACTCCAGTTTGAGCAGCCCTGCTCTCCCTTGTAGGCGTCTTGGACCCTGATGCACAGTGATCTAGGACTCCAGATCTAAAAAATCACTAATCTAAGCCCTAAGCTAAACATGGTGGTTTAGTTGCTAAATTGTGTCTGACTCTTGTGATCCCATGGACTGTAGCCCACAAGCCTCCTCTGTCCATGGGATTTCCTAGGCAAGAATACTTGAGTAGGTTGCCATTTCCTTCTCCAGAGGATATTCCCCACCCAGGGACCGAACCTGGGTCTTCTGCATTGACAGTTGGATTCTTTATTGACTAAGCCACTGGTGGGAAGCTAAAGCGGTCAAGGTCCAGAATTCCAGCGCTTCTTGGAAGTTCTTTACCCCCGGGGAAGAACTCTCTACAGAGCTTTAGGACCGTGTCTCTGGCTATAAGGGAGGGGTGGTTATGCCTGAAGTGTTCCCTCTAGGGAGATGGCGGCCACTTTGGTAGGTGGCTGGTGCAGGTGAGGGGATTCGGGGTCATGATTGTTTCTCTGTGGGTCTTTGAGGACCACCTGCTCTGGGTCTGGCTCCGCTCATCTCATCTTGTTCGAGAAGAAACAGCAGGAAGAAGAAGAAGACAGAGCCGGCGGAGGGCAGACCTCCGAGTGGGAAGCGTCTGCGATGCATTTGATGTCTGGACAAACCCTAGGTGGAGATTTCCCAAGGGAAGGCAGGGCAGGACTAGATGTCCGTGTCCGGTGGAAATGAGCCTCTGTGAATATGATTCCTGGATCTGTGATAATGTCCAGCTTTCTGTTTTGGGGATGAAAAGAAAAAAAAAAAAAAAAAAGATGCAGGACAGGGACTTTAGGACCTAGTGTGAGTGTGAGTGTTTGTGGCTCAGTTGTGTCCGACTCTGCGACACCACAGACTGCAGCCCACCGGGCTCCTCTGTCCATGGGATTCTCCAGGGAAGAACACTGGAGTGGGTTGCCATTTCCTTCTCCACAGATATAAATTTCTTGAACAAATCTGGGGTGGACCAAATGCCAGCCATGGGGGCTCCCAGGCGGTGCTAGTGGCACTGGACCCGCCTGCCAGTGCAGGAGACAGAAGAGCTGTGAGCTCGACCCCTGGGTCGGGAAGATCCCCTCGAGAAGGAGACGGCAGCCCACTCCAGCGTTCTTGCCTGGAGAATCCCACGGACAGAGGAGCCTGGCGGGCTCCTGTCCATAGCGTCGCTGAGTCGGACACGACTGAAGCGACTTAGCATTTAGCAAATGTCACGTTTCCAGATTTATCTAAGGACGTCCCCGTGGCTCAGACGGTAAAGTGTCTGTCTACAACGCGAGAGACCTGGGTTCAGTCCCTGGGTTGGGAAGATTCCCTGGAGAAGGAAATGGCAACCCACTCCAGTACTCCTGCCTTGAAAATCTCATGGACGGAGGAGCTTGGTGCAGGCTACTGCCCATGGGAGCCTGGCGGGCTGCTGTCCATAGGGTCGCTGAGAGTTGGACACGACTGAAGCGACTTAGCACTTAGCAAATGTCACGTTTCTAGATTTATCTAAATGGAGGATATTCCCCACCCAGGGACCGAACCTGGGTCTTCTGCATTGACAGTTGGATTCTTTATTGACTAAGCCACTGGTGGGAAGCTAAAGCGGTCAAGGTCCAGAATTCCAGCGCTTCTTGGAAGTTCTTTACCCCCGGGGAAGAACTCTCTACAGAGCTTTAGGACCGTGTCTCTGGCTATAAGGGAGGGGTGGTTATGCCTGAAGTGTTCCCTCTAGGGAGATGGCGGCCACTTTGGTAGGTGGCTGGTGCAGGTGAGGGGATTCGGGGTCATGATTGTTTCTCTGTGGGTCTTTGAGGACCACCTGCTCTGGGTCTGGCTCCGCTCATCTCATCTTGTTCGAGAAGAAACAGCAGGAAGAAGAAGAAGACAGAGCCGGCGGAGGGCAGACCTCCGAGTGGGAAGCGTCTGCGATGCATTTGATGTCTGGACAAACCCTAGGTGGAGATTTCCCAAGGGAAGGCAGGGCAGGACTAGATGTCCGTGTCCGGTGGAAATGAGCCTCTGTGAATATGATTCCTGGATCTGTGATAATGTCCAGCTTTCTGTTTTGGGGATGAAAAGAAAAAAAAAAAAAAAAAAGATGCAGGACAGGGACTTTAGGACCTAGTGTGAGTGTGAGTGTTTGTGGCTCAGTTGTGTCCGACTCTGCGACACCACAGACTGCAGCCCACCGGGCTCCTCTGTCCATGGGATTCTCCAGGGAAGAACACTGGAGTGGGTTGCCATTTCCTTCTCCACAGATATAAATTTCTTGAACAAATCTGGGGTGGACCAAATGCCAGCCATGGGGGCTCCCAGGCGGTGCTAGTGGCACTGGACCCGCCTGCCAGTGCAGGAGACAGAAGAGCTGTGAGCTCGACCCCTGGGTCGGGAAGATCCCCTCGAGAAGGAGACGGCAGCCCACTCCAGCGTTCTTGCCTGGAGAATCCCACGGACAGAGGAGCCTGGCGGGCTCCTGTCCATAGCGTCGCTGAGTCGGACACGACTGAAGCGACTTAGCATTTAGCAAATGTCACGTTTCCAGATTTATCTAAGGACGTCCCCGTGGCTCAGACGGTAAAGTGTCTGTCTACAACGCGAGAGACCTGGGTTCAGTCCCTGGGTTGGGAAGATTCCCTGGAGAAGGAAATGGCAACCCACTCCAGTACTCCTGCCTTGAAAATCTCATGGACGGAGGAGCTTGGTGCAGGCTACTGCCCATGGGAGCCTGGCGGGCTGCTGTCCATAGGGTCGCTGAGAGTTGGACACGACTGAAGCGACTTAGCACTTAGCAAATGTCACGTTTCTAGATTTATCTAAATGGAGTCAACTCTGGCTCAGAATCACTGCACACCAAGATCCCCAAGAAGCCCAGTAACAGCCAGTGGATGGGGCTTACTCGGGGCCCCCTGCTCACTCTAGTATTGTTTTTTTGGGGGGGTTGGTCCCCAGCCGCGCTGGCCATGCTCCTTTGCTACGTAATGCTGGAGTCAGAAGCTGCTCCTTCAATATCCTTTTGAGCATCTCTGCTCTTAGTGGGTCTCAGAGACGCCTGAACTGGATCGATTTCATGCTTCAGGGACCCCCACTCGGGCCCCTGGAATCACCATGCTTAGTGTCTGATCGCCCCCTCTGAGCCCCTCATAATGTCCGTCCTGTGGTCCCTGGAGTGGGCCCCAGCTTCTGCCCCTTGCATCCTCAAGGTCTGTGTCTTTCCCTTGTCCTAGGGGCTCCCAATCCCCAACAATGAGACCCTGTTCCCCCTTTCCCCTCAGAGCAAAAGCACCTCCGACCAGTATGGCAGCCACCAGCCCAGGTGGCAACTCTGTCCACCCCAGAAATGCAGCCAGTTCAAGTTGCCATGTGCTCTAAGTGTAAAATACACACCAAATTTTGAAGACTTGGTACCAGAGAGATGTACAATACATCAATAGTAATTTTTATTTTGGCCCTGGGATGGGGCTTCCCTGGTGGCTCAGATGATAAAGAATCTGCCTGCAAGGCAGGAAACTCGGGTTTGATTCCCTGAAGGAGGAAATGGCAACCCACTCCAGTATTCTGGAGAATCCCATGGACAGAGGAGCCTGGTGGGCTACAGTCCAAGGGGTCCCAAAGAGTCAGACATGACTGAGCGACTAACACACACATGATGAAATAATATTTTGGATATATGTGATTAAGTAAACACTGTTAACTGAGCGACTTCACTTTCATACATTGGAGAAGGAAATGGCAACCCACTCCAGTGTTCTTGCCTGGAGAATCCCAGGGATGGGGGAGCCTGGTGGGCTGCCGTCTACGGGGTCGCACAGAGCTGGACACGACTGAAGCGACTCAGAAGAAGAAGACGAAACACTATTAAAATTAATTTCACCAGTTTCTTCTTACTCATTTTAAGTGTTTAACGGAAAGGTTAAAATTCCTACATGGTTCACATTATGAAATGGGCTTCTCTGGTGGCTCAGATGGTAAAGCATCTGCCTGCAATGTGGGAGACCAGGGTTCAATCCCTGGGTCAGGAAGATCCGCTGAAGAAGGAAATGGCAACCCACTCCAGTACTCTTGCCTAGAAAATTCTATGGATGCAGGATCCTGGTGGGCTAAAGTCCACGGGGGTCACAAAGAGTCAGACACGACTGAGCAACTTCACTTTCACTTTCACATTATTTCTGTTGGACACCCTCCTTCTTAGAATTAAAAAGTCGGGGCCTGGAGCCCAAGTGGGCTCTTAACTCAGCTGGCCCACCCTTGTTGCTGCCCCGGGGAGCCTGGAATTCCGCACGCAGGCACCTGCTGCGCCAGCATCCTGTGAGGGCTGGAGGAGGAGGGTGAGGCCCTTTCTTTCTCTCTCTCATCTGTCTGTTGGGAGGCGGAAAGGGTTACTAATGTTCCCCTTCTCCTGGTGGCTTAGACGGTAAAGCGTCTGCCTGCAATGTGGGAGACCTGGGTTTGATCCCTGGGTCGGGAAGATCTCCTGGAGAAGGAAATGGCAATCCACTCCAGTACTCTTGCCTGGAAAATCCCATGGACAGAGGACCTGGTGGGCTACAGTCCATGGGGTTGCAAAGAGTCGGACACGACTGAGCGACTTCACTTTCTTTACTTTCTTTCTCTCATTTTACAGATGAGGAGGCTGAAGTCAGAGAGGGGGAGCAACTTACCTGAAGCCACACAGCGAGGTATAAGAGAGCAGGGCACCCACAGCCCCTATCCACACCACAGGGCCTGCCGCCACCTCCCAAAGGCAGAGGAGAGGTGGGAGAGAAAAGGAGACGCTCCCTGGAAGGGGAGACCACGCACCCTGCCTTCTGAAGGTGCTTCTGGGGCGACTGCGGTGTTGCGGGTGTCCTGTGAGCACTCCTCGGCTCCTCATCCTGAACTCTCATTCACATTTCTGCTGGCCTCGGTCCTCTTTCTTCTTTGTTTTGAGCCGAGCTGGGTCTTCCTTGCACTGGGTGGGCTTTCTCTAGCTGCGTCTCACAGGTTTCCCTTGCTGCAGTGGGCAGGCTTGATTGCCCACAGGTGGGATCTTAGTTCCCCGACCAGGAATCGAACCCTAGCCCCCTGCATTGCAAGGCGGATTCTTAGCCACTGCACCACCAGGGAAGTCCCCTGGCCTCAATTTCAATGCTTAGTTTGGTTGTGGTAGTGTGTTCTTCGGTTTGTTTACCCATTCATTGTATTTATTTTGGCTTCCCTGGTGGCTCAGAGGGTAACGAATCTGCCTATTATGCAGGAGACCAGGGTTCAATCCCCGCATCTTGGAAGATCCCTTGGAGGAGGAAATGGCAACCCGCTCCAGTATTTTTGCCTGGAGAGTCTCATGGACAGAGGAGCCTGGCTGGCCACGGTCATTCTATGGGGTCTCAAAGAGTTGGACACGACTGAGCGATTAACTCTTTAATTTTGGCTGAAACCTGCTTTAAACCCCTTGTGAAACAAGGCAGGGTGCAAATAACCCAATAAACACAGATCACAAGGATTTCTGGGTCTCCCTGGGAAGAAGGCTGAAGAAAGAGTTCCTTCTGTCACACGGCACACAGCTGTATACAGCCCTGGGTAGGAGTGGAGGTGCTGGTGGGATGGATACATTTCATTTAATAAAATACAGCCCAGCCTGGGGTTGAAAGGTTGTGAGAACTCTTGGTGGACTCGGAGAGATGCTGAAAGACACAAGATCAGGTTCAGTTCCCTCCAAGATCCCGTTACAACATCGGTTTCTTTCCCACACCTTGGGGGCGCACAGTGCTTTTCTGCATGAGAAACTCTAGGAGAAGAGGATTGGATTTCTCGGCGGAGTTTCATGAGGACTCAGGTCTAACTTTACCCTTGTCCTTATCTGCAAGCAACAGTAGAGATTTTGCAGGCAAATCAGGATGTCTTTTTAGACTGTAATAAAAATCCTGGGACGTTCCAGCTTTCCTCATGATTTCCTTGATACCATCCCAGTTCTGGAGTTGGGGGACAAGTCTGGGACCCCACGACCACCTTGCTTCTGCTAGCTGGAGTAGAGAACCACATCACAGAAGGATATGATTACAGACAGCTGACTCCCACTGAATCAGCTCTTCCTTTAAAGAACACAGCTTAAAAAACAAATCACTTCTAGGAAGAACGGATCAAACGGGTACTCACTGGAAGGCAGATGAAGTACCTCGTGGGGACTCATTTGCTGCTA
Source organism: Cephalophus harveyi (assembly GCA_006410635.1). Classification (NCBI taxonomy): domain Eukaryota; kingdom Metazoa; phylum Chordata; class Mammalia; order Artiodactyla; family Bovidae; genus Cephalophus; species Cephalophus harveyi. Next base: position 9,395 of record SJYT01069127.1, on the reverse strand, counting down.
CTGCTTAGTCACTCAGTTGTATTCAACTCTTTGTGACCCCATGGACTGCAACCCACCAGGCTCCTCTGTCCATGCGGTTTCCCAGGCAAGAATACTGGAGTGGGTTGCCATTTCCTTCTCCAGGGGATCTTCCCAACCCAGGGATCAGGCCCAGGTCTCCTACTTGGCAGGCAGATTCTTTACCATCCGAGCCATCTGGGAAGCCCGCTGCGGACTGACTCAGCTGTCTTACCTTTAAAAAGACTGTAGCATCATGGTGATGTGGGCCTTGTTTTGTGGGCATCTATTTTTGTGCAGGGCACTTTGCTGTTGACACCCACTATTTTATTGAATCTTGATGGTACTCTGTGGATTGTGTGTTATTGTTCTTATCATACAGATGAAACTGAAGCTTATGGAGAAGAGGACTTAACTTGGTCTCATGGCCCAAGGAGGGAGGTGAGAGTTTCAAACAAGTTCTATCCATCTTCAAAAGCCAGATTAGGACAGAGAGATGGACTAGATGCATGACAATTCCCCTTCCAGTTCTAAAATCAATACTACTGATTCAAATATGATTCACTAAAGCAAACTCGATGGGCCACATTCTGTTGACACACTAGACCATCAAAGTTCTCCATATTTTCATCAAATAGGCACATGTTTGCTAAAAATAGGCAGAGAGAAGGGGTCAGAAGAGGCTGACTCCTGAGCTGCCTTCTCCAAAGGCTCTATTAATGGGAACAGACAAACGTCCAGGGCCATTCTAAGCCCACAAAAGCCAACCACAGGCCTGAATGGTGCCCAGGGAACCTGTGAGCTACCCTATATACCTTCCTCTCCCAAATTACCTTTCTATGCAGTAGCTTGACCCCAGGTTTCATTACCTGGTAATTTCATCCTTCAAGAACCAGCTCAGCAATATCTTTGTCTAAAATGTCCTTTTTATCTCCCTTTCAGGCTTTCCTGATAGCTCAGATGGTAAAGCGGCTATCTACAATGCCGGAGACCTGGGTTCAATCCCTGGGTTGGGAAGATACCCTGGAGGAGGAAATGGCAACCCACTCCAGCATTCTTGCCTGGAAAATCCCATGGACTGAGGAGCCTGGTAGACTACAGTCCATGGGGTCGCAAAGAGTTGGACACGACTGAGTGACTTCACTTCACTTCATCCCTTCACCACGCTAGGAAGGCTTTGTCATTCCATTGCCAAGCTTGCACAGCATGCTCTTTATTTCTGGAGCAGGACACACCCAGCAGAGCAATCCGTAGTTGTTAGGAAGTCCTTGTCCAAGGATTTGGAGGGCCTGAGACAGGTCCCCATCTTCTACCAAATGTGAGGATACTCACCAGTGGGAAAGCGTAGAAACAAGTCACTTGCTTCTTCCTCAGTTGCCACCTCATTCCTTTTGCACAAGCTAGGGTATTATATTTCAAAATGACCATTCTTCTCTAAACTCAGGAAACGAAAGGCAAATGCTATTATGTTAATGATTTGAACCTTAGCTTAACTGCTTCTGTAAAGGGCATAGAGCACTGACGCTGGGCTGAGAGAAGAGGCAAGTCTCTGAGACTAAGAAAGAAAGTTGTGGTGTTCCATCACTAAGTCGCGTCTGACTCTGTGACCCATGGACTGTAGCATGCCAGGCTCCTCTGTCCTTCAGTATCTCATGACCATGGAGTTGTGCAACCATCCTTTTCCTCCCCACTCTACCTTTTTGAAAGAGATCTTGCTGCCTTCTGAGTTGTTAGGATTTGGGAAGGCACACATGGAAAAATGTCTAGAAACAAATCTGAGAGTGAGCAGGGAAGTAAAGTAAAAAAAAAGTCTCTGGATCCATGGACTTTGAGGGTGCCTGAACAGAGAGGTGACCTTGAAGGTTTTAAATGCAGATGTAGGACTTTCCAGGTGGTGTCAGAGGTAAAGAATCCACCTACCCAATGCAGGAAACTCAGGAGACTCAGGTTCAATCCTTGGATCAGGAAGATCCCTTGGAGAAGGCAATGGCAACCTACTCCCCCAGCGGGCTACAGTCCACGGGGTCTCAAAGAGTCAGACACAACTGAGCAACTGAGCACGCACGTGCAGGTAAAGTGGAGTGGGTGAGTCCTGGAGGGGAGAAAAAGGAAGGAAAAGTGATTTTAAGAAACACTGGAATAGACTGTGAATCTGATCATCCTCAAAGTTCTTTAAGAGCTGCATGATTAGAATTCAGCGTAGTCGATTTTCGAAGTGGAATATGTCTATTAATACATGGGACACGGAGATGGACCAGACGGACTGGGGTCATGGGGTCTACAGGGGTCATGGGGTCTACAGAAGTCATGGGCGAAAGATGGTCCCTGCATGTGAAAGAGACTAGTGCCCTGGGGCTGAGGAGTGAGGCAGGGCGAGAAAGCTTGGGTGACAGACCAGCCAGGAGGCAGAGCAGACAGCTGCCACTTTGCCTTTTTGGGTGGAGTGAGGCTGTTCGGTGTGGCTTACCGGCTTTGCTGAGATTGAATGTCAGTCGACCAGGTCAGCCATCTCACTAGGCTGGGAAGAGTATTCTATTTTGTGGGGCAGCTGCCTCCAGGGAAGCCAGGATTGTGTCTGCTATGCTGGGTCTGGATGTGTCAACCTGGCCTAGAGTTGCTTTTGGAAGCCAGGGATGGGGAGGACAGGCTTCTCACACCCAAGAGTGAGCATCTCAACGTGGGCAGAAGGATGGTGAGAGGGGAGGAAACAGAAAGTGAGTGCCGAGGCAGGGGTGGGTGAGCGGTGACAATTCCAGGGTGCAGAGACGGCCAAAGAGATTTTAAGAAGAGAATTGTCCTAACGTTCAGTTTGAAATTCTTGGGTTTTCCTCGATGCAAACCCGTTCTCCATCTCCCCTGGTTTCCCCCCAAATACGCAGTAATGTGTACTGTCCATGAGCACTCAGATTCCGTGTGAGCTCTCTGTCGGGGTCGGTGTTGCTGCGATGGTGCAAGAATTCTCTTTTCTCCTATGAATGAAGATGCGGAAGCAAGGTTTTCACGGCAGAGAAGACCACAAGAATGGAACTGGTCTCCAGTTGTTTGAAATATTGGCCGAAAGCATTGAGATCTTCATAGATTATAAAATAAAAGTTCTAATCTTAGTAAGATTTCAAGGGCCTGGGTGGGAAAGACTCCCCTGGAGAAGGGCATGGCAACCCAGTATTCTTTCCTGAAGAATCCCATGGACAGAGGAGCCTGGTTGGCTATATAGTCCATAGAGTCACAAAAAGTCAGATACGACTGAAGTGATTGAGGGCACATGCGAGGGTATGCGTGTGCACACACACACACACACACACACACACACAAGGGAAAACGCGAGGGGTGGGGGATATATTAGAAGTCTGGGATTCAGATATACACACTGCTGCTGCTAAGATATACACACTACTATGTATAAAATAGCCAAACAGCAAGCACTCAGTGTATAGTACAGGGAACCACTCAATATTTTGTAATAACCTAAATGGGAAAAGACTCTGAGAATGAATAAATGTCTATAGACATCTGCACATGTATATGTGTATTTTTATAACCGAATCAGTTTGCTGTACACTAACACAATGCTGTAAATCAGCTATATTTCAACCAAAAAATTAATTAAATAAAACAAATCTCTTTCCGGGAGTTTTGTCCCGCAAGAGGATGCAGGATATTTGGAAAGATCACTTACTCTGGGGCTTCCCAGGTGGCTCAGTGGTAAAGAACCTACCTGGCAATGCACGAGATGCAGAAAATACAGGCTCAGTCCCTGGGTTGGGACGATCTGCCGGGGGAGGGCATGGCAACCCAGTTCCGTATTCTCGCCTGGGAATTCTCACGGACAGTCCTGGAGGGCTAGAGTCCATGAGGTCGCAAAATGTCAGGCATGACTAAGAGATAAAGCAACAACAACACGGCACAGATCACTTACTCTATTTAATGCTTTAATGTGAAAAAGACTCCCAAACGTTCTGTTGACTTTGCCTATAAGAAGCCACTATACAAGATACACTACCATAGAATTAGTATGTATACGAAATGCACACACATATAATCTCAACTTTGCAAAAATCTACCATGGAGTAGACTGTAGCGGGTGAAGCCATTGAATCTTATACCTCCGCTCAGGACTAGTCGTATAAATCATCCAACAAGCTCATCTATCACATCACACGCCAGGAGTTATTCAGTGTCTTTTACTGCTCATATAAATTGTCTTTCTTAATAGCTTGCTTCACATCCAGCTCTGTTAACCCCTGGATGCCCATGGCATGTGGCTGGTCTTGGAAATACACTGCTTTCTTTATGGTTGTGTTAGTGTCTAATCTGGCCAGATATATTTCAGTGTTTCCTCGATGTGCGTGAATGATCTGGGTGTTTACCAGAAGCTTCCTAATAAAACACTATTTTCTCTGCTACAGTAGACTTGCAGTTTACTTTAAAAATAACTCAGTTGAAATTTAATAGGAGGTTTTAAGGCCACATCTGATTTCAGCCATATAAATTCCAACTTGTACCAACACTCTTGGCTCGTCAACCTTGGGGTTTTCTGAGTGATTGAGATGAAACACCAGCTTGCCATTGTGTTTGCCTCGTTAATTCATTCACTACATATATCAAAGGGCTTCCCTTGTGGCTCAGTGGTTAAGAACTCACCTGCCAATGCAGGGGATGTTAAGAGACTTGGGTTCGATCCCTGGATTGGGACAATCCCCTGGAGAAAGAAATGGCAACCCACTCCAGTATTGCCTGAAAAATCCCATGGACAGAGGAGTCTGGTGGGTTATAGTCCAAAGGGTCGCAAAAGATTCGGACATGATTTGGTCTAAACAAACAACAACAAAATATATCAAAACTATACCAAACAAAAACAAGCTGCAGTAGCCATGTAATAAACTCATCGATACATGATAACCTGAAATCATTTAAACCCAGGGGCATGAGTTTATAGGTAGAGTGTAGGAGTGACATTCTTAGTGAAAGAGGGGACAGAAAACACAAACCTTTTAAAATATTAATAGTTTGTGTTTTGAAAAAAAATTGAAAATAAAAGTCACTGAATCAATGATAGTTATTTTCTGAACTCTAATGTAAAAGATAAATGGGTCTTCTGGCTTTTTTTTTTTTTGGCAAAAAAAAAGATATAAGCACCTTTTCTGGAGGAAAAGGGAAGGAGCTACAGCCACCGTTCAGGTCTACAAGTGAAATGTGAGCAAGACGTCACTTGCGACATTCTCTCTTTTGCCTGAAAACAGTCCTGTGCAGTGTCAGTGTTCCCACTGCACAGATGAGGAAACTGAGGCCCAGGAGGCAGAGGTGGAGCATATTGTCACTCATCTACATCTCTCTGGCTCCCAAATCCATCATTCTGCTGTGCTGCCCACCTCGCCCTGTGCTTCCCTGGTACTGAGGCGTCTGCCTTTTTAGGCGCCTCTGGACAGGGAACCCTGTAATAGCTCTGCAAGCTGTTGCCTGCATCCTTAAATGGCATCTGAGCTTCATTAGGAAGTACAGTGAGACCAGCTTGATCTGTCCAGGACAGCATTTGTTTTCAGTATGTTGTTGATTTCGGGATGTGTGTTCAGTTGCTCAGTCATGTCCAAGTCTGCGACACTATGGACTGTATAGCCCACCAGGCTCTTATGTCCATGGGATTCTCCAGGCAAGAATACTGGAGTGAGTCGCCGTTCACTTCTCCAGGGGACCTTCCCGACCCAGGGATGGAATCCAGGTCTCCGGCACTGCAGGTGGTTTCTTCACTGACTGAGCCACCAGGGAAGTTGAAGAACACTGGAGTGGGCAGCCATTCCCTTTGCCAGAGGAGCTTCCCAATCCAGGGATCGAACCGGGTCATCCTGCACTGCAGGCAGACTCCTCACCCTCTGTGCTATCAGGGAAGCTGGCTAGAGTGGATGGGAGAGATCAATTCATTTGTAAAAGCTGAAAAGCAGACTTAATCTTGGTAACTGGGTTGTGTGACTGAATAAGTTGAACTTTAATTGCTCACTGGGGTAAACATAAGTGAAAGTCACTCAGTCATGTCCAACTCTGGACTGCACAGTCCATGGAATTCTTCAGGCCAGAATACTGGAGTGGATATTCTTTCCCTTCTCCAGGGGATCTTCCAAACCCAGGGATCGAACCCAGGTCTCCCACATTGCAGGTGGATTCTTAACCAGCTGAGCCACAAGGGAAGCCCAAGAATCCAGGAGTGGGTAGCCTATCCTTTCTCCAGAGGATCTTCCCAACCCAGGAGTTGAACCAGGGTCTCCCACATTGCGGGCAGATTCTTTACCAGCTCAACTACCAAGGAAGCCCTAAACAAGAGAAGAAGACCGGCGGATGTTACAAAATCCTGCAGAGGGATTCACCGCATCAGCAGGACCGAAGGCAGGGGATGCAAGGGACCGAGAGCAGGACGGATGCTGGAAGTCTTCGTGGAAGCAGGAAGGGCCCAGGGCTTTTCTCTAAGCAAGAACTGTCCAGTCCCACCTGGTGGAAAACTGGAGGTTGGCTCTGAGCAGAAGCAGAACCAAATGGACTCTGGACTCTGGGACCTGAGACAAGATAGAGAAACACAGGAGCTTAATAATAATAATAATAATAATAATAATAAATGTAGATTGAGTGGGAATCTACAAATTCAGCTGTGAAATTCTTGGCCTCCGACTGTGCTGTGAATGCTCACAGGCAAAATTACAGCCCCTGATGGGAGCTTGGAGGATTCTCTGAGTAGAAACAGTCAAGCCCAAAGAAAAATATCTGCAGATACTGACAGTCTGGGGGAGAGGGGACCTCCCTCATAATGGCCGGGTCCAAGTCTTGTCATTTTATGGTGAAGTCCATTATTTGGTAAATCTTGCCCACACACAGGGGTCCCGGGCAGCTTCTAAAAGTCTCACTCCAAATATGAACAGACAACTGAAGATGATCTGATATTTGCAAAAAAACATCTAGTATGAAAAATAGACACCTCAACAAGCCATTAACAGAAAGAAACCCAGAGGAAAAATAAGCAACGTGGTAAAAAGAAGAAAATTTACAACAACACAACAATTAACAATAATTCCTTAGGAAGGTAAGGCTAGATAGTATACCCATGAAAGGACTGTAAAGGAGTATTTAGAAGAATTGAAAAGAGAACTCTTGAAAATTAAGAAAATATATACTACTACTGAAAAGATTAAAAAGTCAATAAACTAGTTGCAAGGTAAAGTTGAAGCATCCCACAGAAAGCAGAAAAAGAGACAAAGAAAGTAGACGAAGCAGGAGAATGAGGGACAGAAACAGGAAAATAACAGAAGAAAACTCCCCATATTTTAAAAACAATAGCAAGAATTTTTAAAAAGACCTTGATCAAGCCATATTAGAAGGAAATCTCAGAACACTGAAAAAAAAAAAAAGCATCAAAAATCTTCCAAAGAGAGAAATTAGTGCACCTGCAAAATATTAGGAAACAGAATGACGCCACACCTCTTGGTAGCAGTCCTGGGAGCCTGGAGATGGAGGAGCAACTTTAGATTCAGAGGGAAAGTTCCCTCCATTCCAGGGCTCTATATCCAACCCCGGATTGTTCAAATGTGGTGCTAGAATAAAGAGGTCTGTAGCCATTGAAAATCTCAANACACCTCTTGGTAGCAGTCCTGGGAGCCTGGAGATGGAGGAGCAACTTTAGATTCAGAGGGAAAGTTCCCTCCATTCCAGGGCTCTATATCCAACCCCGGATTGTTCAAATGTGGTGCTAGAATAAAGAGGTCTGTAGCCATTGAAAATCTCAAAAACCTCCCTCTTCACAGTCCCTTTCCAAGAAGGGTGTGATTCACAACAAAAAATACATAGGGGTAGAGGTTGGGTGAGGTGGGACTCTGGAAAGAGTGAATCCCACCCAGCAGAGCAGGGAAGGGGCCCCCAGATGATGAGAAGAAATGTCTGGGGAGGACTGTCTGGCAGCAGACTCAGAAGAAACTGCATCCGGAGAGTGCTAGAAAGCTGCAGAAGAGGGTTTCCAACAGAGAAACAGCTGAGGGGTGTGTTGAGATTCCCATAGGATTTGGAGAGGAATTTGTGATGAGTTGGTAGAACATTAAGCAGATTAAATGCAAGGCCATTATTAACTCAAGAGAAAACATTTCAGAAGGGAAACCTAATTAGCTATGAATAGATTTACACAAATCAGTCTGATAAATACCAAATACAGAGTAGATCAAATAACTATGTTGGAGATATAAACAGAGGGGAAGATCAGTGTGTGTGTGTGTGTGTGTGTGTGTACACACACATGTAGGGAGAATGAGAGCTAAACTGCAAAATATAAGAAGTAATGGTGGGTAATCCCGGTCGGCTGCGAGAGCCGGGCCGGCGCACTACGCGCGGTCGGCTGCGAGAGCCGGGCCGGCGCACTACGCGCGGTCGGCTGCGAGAGCCGGGCCGGCGCACTACGCGCGGTCGGCTGCGAGAGCCGGGCCGGCGCACTACGCGCGGTCGGCTGCGAGAGCCGGGCCGGCGCACTACGCGCGGTCGGCTGCGAGAGCCGGGCCGGCGCACTACGCGCGGTCGGCTGCGAGAGCCGGGCCGGCGCACTACGCGCGGTCGGCTGCGAGAGCCGGGCCGGCGCACTACGCGCGGTCGGCTGCGAGAGCCGGGCCGGCGCACTACGCGCGGTCGGCTGCGAGAGCCGGGCCGGCGCACTACGCGCGGTCGGCTGCGAGAGCCGGGCCGGCGCACTACGCGCGGTCGGCTGCGAGAGCCGGGCCGGCGCACTACGCGCGGTCGGCTGCGAGAGCCGGGCCGGCGCACTACGCGCGGTCGGCTGCGAGAGCCGGGCCGGCGCACTACGCGCGGTCGGCTGCGAGAGCCGGGCCGGCGCACTACGCGCGGTCGGCTGCGAGAGCCGGGCCGGCGCACTACGCGCGGTCGGCTGCGAGAGCCGGGCCGGCGCACTACGCGCGGTCGGCTGCGAGAGCCGGGCCGGCGCACTACGCGCGGTCGGCTGCGAGAGCCGGGCCGGCGCACTACGCGCGGTCGGCTGCGAGAGCCGGGCCGGCGCACTACGCGCGGTCGGCTGCGAGAGCCGGGCCGGCGCACTACGCGCGGTCGGCTGCGAGAGCCGGGCCGGCGCACTACGCGCGGTCGGCTGCGAGAGCCGGGCCGGCGCACTACGCGCGGTCGGCTGCGAGAGCCGGGCCGGCGCACTACGCGCGGTCGGCTGCGAGAGCCGGGCCGGCGCACTACGCGCGGTCGGCTGCGAGAGCCGGGCCGGCGCACTACGCGCGGTCGGCTGCGAGAGCCGGGCCGGCGCACTACGCGCGGCCGGGAGGAGCTGCCCCACGTCCGAGGTCGGGGACAGCAGCCTAGAGTGCCAGGCTGCGACGGCGCAGGAACGGCCGAGAGGAGCTACCCTGTGCTGAGGTCAG
>SJYT01069123.1:56564-143495 GCA_006410635.1 Cephalophus harveyi | reverse complement strand
GTCATCTGCATATCTGAGGTTATTGATATTTCTCCCGGCAATCTTGATTCCAGCTTGTGTTTCTTCCAGTCCAGCGTTTCTCATGATGTACTCTGCATATAAGTTAAATAAGCAGGGTGACAATATACAGCCTTGATGTACTCCTTTTCCTATTTGGAACCAGTCTGTTTAGTTCTTATATATCACCTTTCTTTAATAGCATTTAATTGCTGTTTAAATTAACTTTTCCACTTATTTTCTACCTTATTTGTTTGTCTACCCTGACTCAACTGTAAGTTCCATCAGAAAATGGATTTTGTTCATCTTGCTCACTACTATATCACCAGCATCTAGAAAGTACATGGCCCATAGTAAATGCTCAAAAATATTTGTGGAATAAAAGAACATTATACTTAAAGTTAGCAGTTCCTAGAGTGTGTTCCTCATAATACTAGTCCTGTAAAATTCCTTTACATGAGCTTCATAATGTACCTGAACGTTAATTATATCCCCCAAACTTGACAATAAGACCTTTGCATAATACCTATTAATGTTTTGCAGAAGCATTGTTTATGAATTAAATGATGAATTTAAGGAAATGCTAGCATAAGCAAATAATTCTTGTGCTGTTACTTCATGGAAATTTAATTTGCTTTTCTTTATGCTACCATTTTATACATTCCCATTCATCAAGTCCTATGGGAATTAGAGATTCCAAAAGGAGCAAGGCACAGTAGATGCCCTCAAAAAATATACTGACCATAATCCAATCATTACAACAAATGTAGTAGAAGTGCATAAAGTGTGGTTGGACTGCAGAGAAAGAGAAGATGCACTCGGCATTAGGGATGTTGGGATTTACCATTAGATGATCCCTGGGGTAGAATTTTGGATGGTGTGGAAATTTATCAGATAGAGAATAAGGAAGCAAAGAAGTTACAGTTATATGTGGGTGTGTGCCTGCTAAATCAATTCAGTCCTGTCTGACTCTGCACAGCTATGGACTGTAGTCTGCTCCGGTCTATGGCATTCTCTGGGTAAGAATACTGGAGTGGGTTGCCTTGCCCACCTCCAGGGATCTTCCCGACCCAAGGATCAAATGTGCATCTCCTGTGGCTCCTGCATTGTAAGCAGATTCTTTACCGCTGAGCCACAGGGTAATGGTTATATGCACTCACTGGTATTGCTACCTGATTGGTTTAATGAATTTGATAATTCGTAACTAGATTATATTTAATCATTTAAAATTTTAATTTCAAAATTAAAATAATTTTAAAATGATCAAACAACATAATAAAAATTTTTTTTGATTTAGTTTGCTTCCCAAATCCACTGAAGGTTTAAGAAGACGTTATCTTAGGTTGTTTTTTAGTTTAAGTTCCTTTTAAGTTTAGTCTGAAGCCATACACTGGTCTGAGGAAGTCATGTAGTCATCTTGCACTTTAGAGTGGTCAGGGGAGACCCTGATAGAGTCTAGAATAGTCATTCTCATCCCTGGCCATACATCAGAGTGGTCTGAAAAGCTTCAAAAAACAAAAAGAAAAAGCACAATCAGATGCCCAAATACCACTGAAAACCTAAATCATAACCTCTGTTTTAGTGTTGAGAAACTCTGAAGTAGAGAGATACCTTAGTTATCCAGTGTAAGTTACCTTCACTATGGCATGGTTGTTTTTAGTTTCTGGAACATTAGAAACATGTTTAACTATAAGAACAAAACATATTACCTAGCCAATAGCCATGATTTTCTTTATTAACTCTAATTGAGAAACTCTGAAGTAGAGAGATACCTTAGTTATCCAGTGTAAGTTACCTTCACTATGGCATGGTTGTTTTTAGTTTCTGGAACATTAGAAACATGTTTAACTATAAGAACAAAACATATTACCTAGCCAATAGCCATGATTTTCTTTATTAACTCTAATGACTCAGTCCTATCAACACCATAATCAAAATTGACTGTATATATTTTATTAGCAGCCATTTATGTTTGTGCAATGTGTGTAATATCCAACTCACTCTTCTTTGTAAACTGTTTAAAATTTTTTTAAACATTGCAGAGTTCTTTCATTGAATTCTTTCAAGAGAAACTTAGATTTGGATTTCTAGATTAGACTTCTAAATATGTAGTTTTATTATTATACTTTATAGCACTTCCATTTTTTAACTAGAGTACTTTCACTTATATAACATATTTAAGATTGTAAGGTTCAGAATGACATAAATTGTTTTATTTGGTACTGCTTCTAACAAAGTCATGTGCTTCTAGCAAAGTTATGTTTTTGAATTTAGTAGAAAAAAAGATATAGATTTAATTCTTATAAGATTGAATAGATTCAGATTCAAACATAGAATTAATAGATGAACACTATAGTTTACATAAAATAATGAATTATCATGTTTGGAGAATGAAATTTAAGTTAAAATATAATATTTTTGATTTATGTAGCAAAACGTCTCAAGTCCAGTACAAGCTTTGCAAACATTCAAGAAAATTCCAATTGAAACCTGCAGATTGGAGAATCAGCATCTTATCCCATGGACAAATGGTGGAAGACACAGCTTGGTCCATAAGAAGATAAACTGTGATTTGACAAGTCAAGTTCTTAAGAAATGCAAGGACTTCAGATTTATTTTTAAATAAGAATTTTCAATTTTTCTTTCCTTTTCCACCCCATTTTTAAGGGTTTGGGTATTTTTAATTTCCAGGCATAGCAATGTTGTCTATTTTAAAATGTATTTGTTAAAATAACAAAAGATGCAAGAACAATCTTTGTTTTGTTTCAGATTTATTTTTAAATAAGAATTTTCAATTTTTCTTTCCTTTTCCACCCCATTTTTAAGGGTTTGGGTATTTTTAATTTCCAGGCATAGCAATGTTGTCTATTTTAAAATGTATTTGTTAAAATAACAAAAGATGCAAGAACAATCTTTGTTTTGTTTTGTAGACATATTGTTACTGAGACTTCCTGTATCTCCTTGGTTAACATGGTATCTCAAATAGCAAAGTTTTTGAAAACTAACAATTTAAAAATTAATCAGTTATAGCAAAGACTTTGAAAAAAATGTACTTGCCAAAAACTAGCAGGTCCAAAGATTAAATTTCTCATCAGTGCAGTGTTATTATCACATATATTTAATATGTCATATATTACAATTAATATGTAATTCCATCTCTAGTTTCCTTAAAGTCATTTTTGAAACCACTAATTACAAACCTCCCAAACAATTTTTAGAACTGGGAAGGCACATTACATTTATCTTTGTAAAAAGATTTATGATAACTGGTTTCTTACTTGACTTTTATAAATAGTATTTTACACCTTATTTTTGCCTTTATTTCATAAGTAATTTGAAATCACTGGACTGCTTTATTATATTCAGGGTAAGATGGATTCTTTTTTATACCAGGGATTTGCATTGTGAAATATTAAGTTATTTGGCAATTTATAATTTATTACTATTTTAAATCAAATGTAGCATTGTCACACTGTATTTAAATTGTGATTTTTTTTTTAAATAAGGATTTTTCTCTTGGAAGATATGGGGAGTTTTGGAAGAGAGGAAAAGGAGGAGTAAAAAAACCCTTAAGATTCAGAAAATAGGGACCTGAGTGGATGCTCACTCTAAGACTATTGAATGGTTTATACTGCAGGCATGAGTCAGTAGAGTCTGATATAGAATGCAGTTCAGCTAAGATGATGCTTATTTTTTTCTAAATTATTAATATCAAATGAAGGTGATACATGATTAAAATGAAGTCAGATATTTCACAGTTGAAAATGAATTCCTTTTTGGAATGTTTATATAACCCTTTAAAAAAAAATTCAAAATTGTTCACATTTTCTTCCCTCAGGTGTTTTAGTGTTAGGTGTTCCATTTGTTAATTCCTTCTCACCATCTTGGTGGAAATAGGTTTTCTTTCTTCCCTTTTTTTTTTTTTTTTTTTTAGGCTTTGTTTTAAATGTTGAAAATATAAAGGCTGCTCTATATAGAAATAAGAATTCTGCTTAATTGGTACAAGAATCTGAATCCCTTCATACACTATAAAAATGTTCTTATAGAGAGACAAGATAATGTTTTTTATTATTTTTTTAAATGTTTACCATGTATACAGAGTGAAAGAGAAGGCTCACTCTTGGATATGTAACATATCTAAAAGCTGTTACAGTTTTTCTAGTCTGCTGTGATCTATTTAAAATGTGCTGCTGTTTGTTCAGCTGTTACTGTTCACGCTGCTAATGCTAATAGCACTATCTTGATTTGAAGCATATAGTTGAGGGCCATTGAAAGCAATCCTTCATTAATGCAGATAAAATCAGTTTACATGTGCAAAGTTACAAAATGGCATTTTCGATTCTGTAAGAAGTGACTCTTTGAGCACCTTTTAATATTATATATTTCTGAAAACCCTGGCTTTTGGATATGGCTGCTAATAGGCACTTTACAAAAGAAAAGGCATCCCCTTAATATTTTTCTGGTTGAGTCATTGCTCTTTAGAAGTAGCATCAGCAATAGATTTCAAAAATAAGTATTAAGCACTATGCTAAAGTGTGTAAATATTTCATTTGTAAAGTCATATTGAAAAATTCTTTGCATAGTTCTGAATTCTTAGATTCATAGTATATGTGTGTGTGTACCGGAATATCTTTAGTTTTTTGACACTTTGAAATAAAAGAAATAGCTTAAAGAAATTGAAGTGCTGTATTTGATTTTTAAATACTTTTTGTTTTTAACTTCAGATGTAATTGAACATCACATTTCAATTTTCAGGTATTGAGTTTCAATATGTACTTTTGAAAGTACATATTGGGACTTCCCTGGTGGTCCAGTGGTTAAGACTGTGCTTCCAGTGCAGGGGACACTGTTCAATCCCTGGTCAGGGAACTAAGACTGAACATACTCTGTGGCCAAATTAATTAATTTAAAAAGTACCATCTATCTTATAACTTTGCTGCAAATAAAAATGTACTTTTGGATGAAGATAATGATTTAGATTTGATAGGTAGAAATAACATCAGCTCTCCCACAGTGTAACTCTAAATCAATGAGTAACAGAGTTTAATTGGTAAATGTTACTTCTATGGGACACTATTTTCTAATGTTTCACAGATGGGATCTATTTTCTAGCGCAGTGTACTCCCTATAAAGTGAAATGTTTTCCCAGAACATAGGGGTCAGGGGAGCCGACTTTCCTCATACAGTTGAAAATCCACATATAATTCCCCAAACTCAACTTCTAATAGCTCACTGTTGACCAGAAACCTTACTAATAACATAGTCAATTAACACATATTTTGTATGTTATATGTATTATATACTGTATTCCTACAATAAAGTAAGCTGCAGAAAAGAAAATGTTATTAAGAAAATCATAAGGAAGGAAAATACACATATAGTACTGTTGATATAAGTATTTGTCAATATAAGTTTATGTCATCTGTTTACAAGATGAATTGTCTGTCAATAATTACATCAATATTGTCTCATGTGGTACAAGACACTATAGATGTTATTTGTATTAGAAAAGATCCTGCATGCTACAACTAAAGATCCCATGTGCCATAACTAAAGACCCAGTACAGCCAAAAGAGTAAATAATGATAAAGAGTAAATTACAATGTTTCCAGAAGAAAACATGGAGATAAAAAATTTTGAAACTACAAATGGGAAGATAGGAGATACAGAGGAAACGGTGAGAAGATTTAATTTAATTAAAGTTCCTGAAGCAAAGGAGAGAGAACAATGGAACAGAAAAAATTTTTGAAAAGATAATAGCTGAGAATATTCCAAAACTGGTGAAAAACATTGTCACACATTAAGAAGTCCAAATAGAATTTACAACAAACCCCCAAACCTATTAACGTTCATAGTAAATGAAAACTAAGGAGAAAATCATACAAACAGCTAGAGAAAAAAGGCTTACCTTCAATAGAGCAGTAATTAAACTTATTGTTGGTTTCTCATGAGAAATAAAGCCAAAAGGCAAACTGAATATTTTCAAAGTGCTAAAAGAAAGTAACTGACAATCTAGAATTCTACGCCCAGCAAAAAGTGCTCTTCAAAATTAAAAGGGAAATAAGGCATATCTGGGCATAAAGCCTGAGAGAATTATTACAAGCAGGCCTGCATTAAAGGAAATACTAAAGCTAGGTCTTCAGGCAGAAGCAAAATGAACTTGGATGGAAACCCAGTGATGTAAGAAGAAAAGATTGATGAAAAGGATAAAATAGGTAAGTCTAAATAATTACTGACTGTATACAACAATAATGCCCTGTGGGATTAAAATATACATAATGAAAACATAACTGGCATAAAAGTCAAGGTTAGATTCTTGGAGTTAAGTGTTTTAAGGTAATTGTATTATCTGGAAAATTTCAAGTGGGTACTGGTAAATAATTTTGTTTTCTTTAAATTGGACTTAAGTTACATTCTGACTCAGATCCAATTTCACTCCTTTCATGACATCTTTTATGATTTTCTTCTCTTGACTCTTCATATTTAAGAAAGCAGCTTGTCATAAAGGAAAAAATAAGGACTTTAGAATCAGACCTGAGATTAAACTCCTGCTTTTCCCCTTTCTTGGCCAATTTACTTCCCCTTCCTTGAACAAGTGGGAGGTACTAATACTAGCCCCACAAGATTATTGTGCAAATTATATGAGATTAGGTATATGAAGAGCCTACAGTGCAGTGTGTAATACCCCACTGTGGTATTAAATACTAAGTAGTACTTCATACTGCTTAGTAAGTACTAGTCTTTTTCTTTTTGACAGTAGTACTCACAAATTGTGGTACACAATTTGGCACTTGATTAGACATCTTCTCACATTGTTTCCTAGGTTTCTTTTGTTTGGGATTATTATCCCTCCTCTCCTGACTAGACTAATCTTTTCCAGTTCAAGGACTATATCTCCATTTCCTCTTGTACCAGGTCAATGAATGATTTTTGGAGTCAGGGTAACACTTTTTTGAAGAAAATAAGTGGAAAAACACTGTGTTTCCCTGAACTACACACTGTTTTGTAGCAGATCCACTCAGAAGAATGTTTGAGACCTTGAAGAAAAGTCCTTCAGCTGCCCTTGAAAAATATAAATGGTGAAAACACTATTTAATGGAAAGGGAAAAGTGCTATCTTTCCATTCAGGAACCCTCCAGTTTAAGCACTGAAGATTCCAGGCTGGAACCAGTGCCAAGGATCACGGATTGCTGCCCTTAAATCTAGCATCTTAAATTGCATACAATACCTTTTCTGGGCAAGAGTTCCATCTGCTTAATCTCTACTAAATGAGTGTATATTAGATCTGACTCTTGAAAAATACCAAGTTAAATCGGACAGTTAAAACCAACATCATGCCCATAACTGGTTTAATTTATCGTTCCTTTCAGTAATCCCACACATTACCTACTTATTTGCTGTAATGAACATGCCATTCAGCTAAAATAAGATTAACTGTTCAAACCGCAGCATTACGGGCAGAGAACATTAATGCCGCTTTGTGTTTCATTGTAAGGTTCAGCAGTTAAACGATATGGTGTTTCTTCCTTTGTAATCAAGATGGTTTCACTTAGGATTAGCGCTCCCCAGCCAATTCTGATGGAACATTTGAAGCAGCACATTTCTATGTCTAGGTTACAGCCTGGCAGCAATAGCAACCTTCAGAATCAAACCTGTTGGCCTCATCAGCACTCAAATTGCATCGCTCTTTGTGAAGCCCCTCTGTGCTCTCACAGTGATGAAAATCTCGCCTGCCATGCAGACTGTGGAAGGAAAATTGGAAGGAGGCTTGACCATGCTTCTGGAAAATAGCACTGTGATGACTCAGGTGTGATCAGAGTTGAGAAAATTAACCCAAACCTTCCACCAGTGAATGTACATTTGGCTGTTCTCTGCATCAAGGTCAAATCCCATTTCAACAGATTTTTCTAGATGATTCCAGCCCCACTTATCTCTCTTTTCTTTGAACTCTAATCATAGTTCTCCCTACATAACTTAAGACTGATTATTTACTGATTTATATAATTCATATCATTGTTCTATAGGGGCTAAGATTATCACTTCAGTTAGACTGCAGGCTCTGAGAAGTCAGGGACTAACATTTGTATGGTCCTGACCCCCAAAGAAGGGCCCAGTAATTGCTCCTTGACTGAAGGAAATAACCTTTGTGATGTGACCCATTATGACTCTACCTGAATAGTTCAGAGTGGGGACCATCAGCCTCAGCTGAGCCTACAGGGCACCCCATTCTCATCATGCCTTCTCCTCTAGGGAGCATGCTCTGTTTTCATGGTTCATCAAAAACAAAGGGAGTCAACATGGTGACCAACAGATTTTCCCAGCCATTCATTGATTTATTCCTTCAGTAAAAGTTTATTAAGCACCTATTGTGTGCTAGTGGGTTTCCCTGGTATAAAGCATGAAGTGTAGTCGGTAAAGAATCTATCCGCAAGGCAGGAGATGCAGGTTTGATCCCAGGTAGGGAAGATCCCCTGGAGAAGGAAATAGCAACCCACTCTAGTATTCTTGCCTGGGAAATCCCATGGACAGAGAAGTCTGGCAGGCTACAGTCCATGGAGTCACAAGAGTCGGACATGACTGTGCCACGAAACCACTATCACCATTGTGTGCTAAGTCTCACTTCTCAGCACTCTAAGAACTGAGAAACTTCTTGCTGACTATTTTGAACCAAATGGGGGAAAACAGTTTAAAAGAACTAGAAGAAAACTTCTTTCTTCTCAGACACTCCCTTCAACTCCAACTTTGGGGCAGGAGCTCACTTCAGTAGAGCTTCCTTTCACCGTGTTTATTCACCACTGCTTCCCATTCTTGACTCTCCTCCTACTTAAATTGCTGTGATGGTTGGGAGGGTTCCTACGCTGCCTCCCTGGCTGTGACAATAGCCGGCTATTGAATTTTCTTGTGTGAAACTGGTTTGCTCGGGTCTCTGTTGTGCAGGCTGCACTTGCTATGTTGGATGGGTTCCAGCGTGCTCCTCTGGGTAGGATTTAGCATGAATCAGGATTCCTCAGTGGGCAGGAAGAAGGTGGGGAAGGAAGAGGAAGATTAGGTGGGTTCTGCCCTCTCTGCCCATGGCATCTGATGAAGTCTTAATCTGTCTTGGATATACCTCCACCCCCAGCCTAATAATTGTTGACCAGGTTTTGACCCTTCCAGGGAAAAACCAGAGCCTCAGTTGCCTAGGAATCATCTGAAGCTGGCTGGGGAGTATCAGAACAGCCGCCATCTGAGCTGTACTTCTCAGGAAACCTGAGCTCATGCCCTTGACAGCTGTGAGACCAATAATGATCCACCCTACTTCCTTGCTTCCTTCATTTTCCTACTAGAAATATGCTTATACTAGAAGGATTGATTTAGAATCAAGAAGGATCTTAATCACCTCTATTCCAGGCCTCCTTACTTCTCAGGTGTAGTCAAAGTGGTTCACGCAGGCAGACAGAGCCACAGTGGCAGGGCCAGAGCTGTGACCCAGGTCCCCTGACTCCTGGGAAGGAGCTCTGATATGCCGTACCGTCTCTCACCATTCCCTTCCCATCACTGTGTCCCCACACCTCCTTTAAGTGTCTCTCATCTATTCCTTCTCTTGACTGACTCACTGTTTTTCTTCTTACAATTCCAAAAGCAAAAACTACCAGTATAAGAAGAAAAACAATAAAAATAAGCAAAACTGGCTTCCTCAACATCCTCCTAAACACTTTTGATTTGTCCATAGTTTGCTAACAAATATTTCTTAGATACTAACCTGCTTAAGCACTCATTTCTTTGAATTTACAGTGGACTCAGAAGTTAAGTGTATTTCTAATAGAAAGAGCATGTTGTTAACTTTTTTCCTTTTTTTTTTTTTTCAGTTCAGACTTGTACAAGTGACAGAAATCCAACTCAGACTAGTTTAAGCATTAAAGGAGATTTATTGGATTACATAACTGGGAAGTCCAGGAATTGATCTAGCTTCCGGTTTGATTGGACTGAGGAACCCAAGGGAGATTGCCACCTTGCATCTCTACTCATTTGTCTATATTGTTTTCAGTTTTTCCTACTGCGGACAGGTGTTCTTCATATACACCTTCATGAAAAAAGTATGGCTGTAGGCAGTCCCGATTCACATAGTACTTCCAAAAAGAAAGACCCTTTCTCCTCTAGCTCCAAATTAATCTCAGAAAAGGGCTCTAATTGACCCAGGCTGGGGCATATTCCTTTCCCTGGACCGATCAATGTGCCCACGAGAATGAGGTGGGGTCACTGGCTGGGCCTAAGGGTCTATGACTGGCTGCTTCTCCCACTACTTCCCCGCCCTCTCCCATCTGCCTCCCCACCAGTGTATTCAAAGGGCTGCTGCTGCTGCTAAGTCGCTTCAGTCGTGTCCGACTCTGTGTGACCCCATAGACAGCAGCCCACAAGACTCCCCCATCCCTGGGATTCTCCAGGCAAGAACACTGGAGTGGGTTGCCATTTCCTTCTCCAATGCATGAAAGTAAAAAGTGAAAGTGAAGTCGCTCAGTCGGGTCTGACCCTTAGTGACCCCAGGGACTGCAGCCTACCAGGCTCCTCCGTCCATGGGATTTTCCAGGCTAGAGTACCGGAGTGGGGTGCATTGCCTTCTCCGATTCAAAGGGCAGAGTCCTACAATTTGGCAGCTTAGCCAGTATCACATGGAACGATAGGTGAGGAGCTCCCTACAAAAAGAAATTCTTTTTAGAAGACAAAATTGTTAGCTTCCTATTTTAAACACCTTCTCCCTGAAAACAATCTATTTCTGAGTCCTTCAGAGCAGATCTCTATCTGTAACCTTTCCAGTCCTATTGGATACCTCAATTTTCAGTACCACTGACAAGGTCCATTGCAGTATCTGCTTACTGGGTTCAATTCCATTTCCAACTTACTGGGGTTCAATTCCATTTTCTCTCTTTCCTGACCACTTAACACCTCACCAGGGTTAATATCTTTCTATTGCAATTCTGATCTTACCTCCTTATCTACTCAAAAATCTTTGACACTCCAATCCTATGAATTATGGATGGCCACAGGGCAACAGAATAAACTTGTTAGGCAATTTTCGTGGCTGTTAGCTGAATCCATACCTCAGTAGTCAAAGATAAACCTCAGACCATTATACCAGCCTGTCTCCATCTCCCAGATATGACATGTATTCTGTAATTCTAGTTACAGTCAATGTTATTTTAATCTGGATTTGTGCTCTGAATGTTGGGTGTGTTTGGGCAAGGGCAACAGTCTAAGACAAGGTCTACTGATTAGTTGTGTTTGGAAACCACACTCTGAGCAGAGTTTAAGGTGGGGCAAAATAAGACAGTACAGTTTTCTCGTTTTCTTTTTAAAGAAAAGAAATACTACCTGGAGATAGCTTCAGATGCCAACCTCACTTTTGAAGTCAATCACAAGTTCCAGGTTGTTGTTTGTACTTCTGATTGACTGGCTATAATTGAATCCCCATGACTCTCGTAAATGGCCCAAAGAACTCAGGGAAACACATTGACCAGTTTATTATATAATTAATGATATGGTGGAGGATGTGAATGAATAGCCAGATGAAGAGATACCTAGGAGAGGTCCAGAAGGGCCTGAGTGCAGGAGCTTCTGTCCCTGTGGAGCTGGGGTATGTCACTCTCTGAACTTGGAAATTCTTCAACAACTACCCCCCCCACCCCCCGACATTCTGGGGATTTTAAGGAAGGCTTGGTAACATCAATTATTAACTTGATCTCCAGACCCTTTCCAGACTTTCCCAGAGGATGCGGTTGGGATTGAAGCTCCAATCTTCTAATTATAGATCTGTCTTTATGGTTACCAGGCCAGTTCCGAAGCTGTTCAAGGGCCTACCAAGAGTTTCCTCATTAGGACAACAAAATTCCTATCACTCAAAATTCCAAGGGCTTTAGGAGCTCTGTGTCAGGAACTGGGATCACAGACCAAATATTAGAACAAAAGATGCTCCTAGTGCTCTTATCTGGAGAAGGCAATGGCACCCCACTCCAATACTCTTGCCTGGAAAAGCCCATGGGCGGAGGAGCCTGGTAGGCTGCAGTGCACGGGGTCACGAAGAGTCGGACACGACTGAGCGACTTCCCTTTCACTTTTCACTTTCATGCACTGGAGAAGGAAATGGCAACCCACTCCAGTGTTCTTACCTGGAGAATCCCAGGGACGGGGGAGCCTTGTGGGCTGCTGTCTATGGGGTCACACAGAGTCGGACACGACTGAAGCGACTTAGCAGCAGCAGCAGCAGCAGTGCTCTTATCACTTAGGAAATTCCAAGGCTTTTAGGAGCTCTGTGCCAGGAACTGGCAGGCAGAGACCCAAACATATTTTCTGTCATTTTACAAGGCTGTTTATCTTTCTCCCTTTCGTCCGTCCTGCTGCTTGCAATATGGCTGTGATGGCTCTGATTCCATTTTGAAAGAAAAGGCAAGGGCCATACACAGCAGAGCCACAAGCTTGAGTCCTTGACACCGTGGAACCCCCTAACAACTCAGGCCTGACCACTCAGATTTTACGTGAAGAAGGAACAAACTTCCATGCTGCTTAAACCACTTTCGTCTTGAGGTTTTGGTTATTCACAATTAAGCCAATACTAATTGATTTAGTATATTTCAGGTGGAGCAGATGAACAGAAGGATTCTATTTTGTACTAAAGGACAAAGGAATGTGTCATATTACTCTGGAAGAGGTGAGTGTGTGATAGCTGGGGTGAAAAGGGTGAAAAGTGAGACAATCATTTTGATGAAGTTTGTAGGAACAATGCTACTTCCTAAAAGAAACAGAGGCCAAGGATTTTGAACTCTCTTTTTTTCTCTAATAGTCTTTAATCTTAAGCCAGTGCAAATCCTGTGAACAATGTCCATATTAAAATAATAATAGTGTTCTATAACATGTTTGACTATTAGTTTCACAAATATGAAACACTGAACAATTAATAGAGAGAGAAACACGCATTATCACAGTTTGAAAATTGAAATATATAGATGATAATAAAAAAAAGAAGTGCTCCAACTTATTGACAGTCTTCTCTTCTAAGCACTGCACTGTGCTAAGTATTTTACAAACATTATCTTGCTTAATCCTAATAATAATTTTATTTGTTAAATGAATTAAATACTCTTTAGCTCCATTTTCTGGATGAGATACTTAGAGATACTTAACTAATACTTGGAGAGAAAGGTTAAGCATACCCAGAATCCTACAATCAATAAGAACAGATTCCAACATCCATACTCCTAAGCAATACTCTGACTGAAGTTGTGAAGAAATATATTCTACCAAATTGAGATCTCTTTTAACGGTTTCATGTTGAAAATGAGTTTCAGTTGGTGTGTCAGTCAGGTTCCCCCCCAGATGGTTCAATGGAGAGACTGTAATAAGGGGACTACCTCCAGGGGAGTGGGTACGGTTAAGGAAATGAATGAAGGATATTGAGGCACTCAGGGTCCGGCAGCAGCAGGAAGCCATTATTTCTCTTAGGGCCAAAGGGGAAGAAAAAGTGGCCTTGGAGTCTGGCCAGATTTGGAGCTCCCTGAGGGGAGCCATAGGTGTGGAACATCACAGTGATCAAGAGAGACACCGCTACTCAGGAGGGAGGGCAGAGACTAAAGCCTGACACCTTTCTCCTCCCGCCCTCTCATTGGAAGGGGTCGTCTCCTTGAGTGCAGAGCAGAGCTGGGAAGGACTTTGAATAGGTCTAGAAGGCAAGCAGAGGAATTAAGCCAGCACAGTCCATCTATGAGCTACAAGAGCTCTGTAATCAGCCATGGTTCAGACTTTTTCTAGAAAACGGACTCTTTGGGCAGTTCATTGAGGGAAAATTTCTTTAAGACTGAGAGCAGCTCTCAGAGCTCAGTATCCACTCGCTTCCTTACTCTGCTTTCAAAAATGACCCTGCTTCAGAAGTCTACAGGGCAGTGCAGTCCTGCAGTCCCTGGGTTCTTTTCCTCCTCGTGGCCTCTCTAGTGATTCTTTAGAACAGTCTCAGCCTGTACTGCTGTATTCCTTCATCCCACGGGAGGAGAAGCAGCTGGCAGAGTAAAGAGGTGAGTAGATGATGGTCAGACAAAAAGCTGCTTCAATGATTAAGATGTTTGTTAGTTGGGCCCAATTTTCTGAAAATCCATGGGAACCAAAAACTTGTTTTAAACTGCAGTAGACACCTCTTAAATGATAAGCAATGATGGGCTAAGGCCCCTACCACTATCAGTTGTGTGTATCTCATATTATTCACAAATTTTTTGTTAAAAGAAAGTAAGAGAGGTACAGGGAATCTGTGAGAAAATATTTTGTGTGAAATGCAGGATTCATGAATCTTTTGACTTCTGAAGAAGGAAAAATTCTAAACTTTGTAGCTTCTTAGAGGATATTTTGCAGGCACTAGCCAGGAAGAAAAAGTGGTATATAGAGAAAAGGAAAAGGCAAATTCTGGTCACTTAAGTCTCTGGAAAGCATGAGTAAGTGAGTTACACTGTCAGCCTACCATGCAATCTTGTTTTAATGAGAAACAGTCTGAAAAAACTTCAGCAGTCCACAAAGTCCAAACCAGGGTTTTTATAAGCAGATATTGCCAATTTTCCCTGGAGAAGGGAATGGCAATGCACTCTAGTATTCTTTCCTGGCGAATTCCATGACAGAGGAGCCTGGCAGGCTACAGTCCATGGGGTCACAAAAGTCGGACACACTGAGACACTTCACTTTCACTTTCATTGCCACTTTGGGGCCAGTTCAGTTCAGTTGCTCAGTCGTGTCCGACTCTTTGTGACCCCATAAATCGCAGCACGCCAGGCCTCCCTGTTCATCACCATCTCCCGGAGTTCACTCAGACTCACGTCCATCAAGTCCATGATGCCATCCAGCCATCTCATCCTCGGTCATCCCCTTCTCCTCCTGCCCCCAATCCGTCCCAGCATCAGAGTCTTTTCCAATGAGTCAACCCTTCGCATGAGGTGGCCAAAGTACTGGAGTTTCAGCTTTAGCATCATTCCTTCCAAAGAAATCCCAGGGCTGATCTGCTTCAGAATGGACCGGTTGGATCTCCTTGTAGTCTAAGGGACTCTCAAGAGTCTTCTCCAACACCACAGTTCAAAAGCATCAATTCTTCGGCGCTCAGCCTTCTTCACAGTCCAACTCTCACAACTAGGGTAAAAAACCTTTAGGCAAATTATAAAATGGTACCCTTAGGAATTATGAAAATTATGTCATTCTACTTTTCAAATACATGGTGATAAATCCACATTATATATCTGTTTTTGTGATTAAGTTTAATTTTTAAAGTATTTTTAAAATTATATTTTGGTAAATTGTTTTTCTAACTTTGTGTCCTTTCACAAAGCAATTTTGTCCTATTTTTCTGTTTGTGATGATCACTTAAGGACTTTTATTTATATTTATATAAAGTAATAATTCCAGTTCTGGCTTCAGTAGGCAAAAACCCCCAAATTAAGGAGAGAATATTTCTTTCTTGCTGAAAAAACATTTCTGGTCCTTATATTTTCACTTGGGCTTTTGCCATGCCACCAAAAAAAAAACATGAAGCCCTCTGAAAAATGGTGATGTAGATGGGGAATTTCTTTTAGTAAAGAGTGCTTAAGAGGAAAGTAGAATCACTCATCCCCCTAAAAAAGGGTCTGCAGAATTATTATCTTCAGAGATGCTACTCCCTCTCTCTCTGGGATTTAATTTAATATGTACATTAACATATTAAAGGCTCTGAGAATTTCTGCAAGAAAGTTACTGCTTAGCATTTGTTTTACTCCTCATTATTTTTCCTTCTACAAAGCTCTGAATTTCTATAACCATTGAAGTTATTAAGAAAAACCAAAAAGGATACTTTGGGGAATGCTATCTTGAGCTGAGGTTCCCCTAACTACAGTGTCTGTGTGTGTGAGTGTTAAGCACTTAATCACGTCTGACTCTGCAGCACCATGGAGGGTAACTCACCAGACTCCCCTCTCCATGGAATTTTCCAGCAAGGATACTGGAGTGGGTTGCCATTCCCTTCTCCAGGGGATCTTCCCGACCCAGGGACTGAACCCCAGTCCTTTGCTTTGTAGGCAGACTCTTTACTGTCTGAGCCACCAGGGAAGCCCCCAACTACAGTATAGCTCACTGTAAAGATTTTTTTGTCAAATTGTTCTGAAATTTTTAAGCTATGGCAGCAGGAGTCTGGTTTCAAGAAAGTTTCTATGAGGACCAAAACTCGACTTTAAACAGGAGAACTGGCCTGTGTAGCGTGTGCCCAGCACCACCACCAAGAACAACAACATCTGAGACCCTTGCTCTGTTCTTTACCCTCTTCACACCTGATTTCCTGAGAAGTTCCTGATGTCCTCTGCCTGAACTTTCCTCTTATCTCTTACTTTTGGCCTATTAAAAATCCCCCGGGAAGGGGTGGGGGTGGTGAGATGACATGAAACAAAAAACATTTGATACGCCTCTGGTGTTGGCTTCTGTCCCCCACTCTCATTCACATCTACCCTTTAAATTCTATCTCCTTCCAGTCACTCCAGAAATAATCCGGCCAGATTCAGTTTATCCTCAAGCCCTGGCACTGGACTGTGTCCACTCACTCAGTCATTGAAGACATATTTCTGTTCCCCTAAGTAAGGCAAGGCAGGCAGTGTGCCAGTCTGGTGAGTCTGCAGGGACCCAGGCAGACAGGGGCCTGAGCTCACAAAGCTCTTGATCTAATGACAAAGCTAATGAGGTGGGCTAGTGCCCGGGTCAGGAACCAGGCAGGTCCTGGGTGAGAAAACCAGGTGTTATGAACTATTAAAGAGCAGGGGGACTGGAACTTAGTCTTAGCAATTATATTTTATTAAAAATTATAAATCTTTTTTAAATAAAATGGTTTTTGTCTCTTTGGCTGTTTTAATTTTACATGACAAACAACATTGGCTAAAAAAGCATGGTGATTTCCCTCTAAATTAAGCTATCTTATAGGTAATATAACCATAACCAAATTTACTTTGTGGCTGCATATTCTAATTTCAGTAAAACAAGTAGAGACCAGTTAAAAGCTTCTTCAGGACTGGTGTAACTTTTAAATGCTAAGCGAATGGTAGGTACTCACCTGTGTAGAGACAATTTTCTTTTTTTTATGAACATTTTTAGCTACAAATTCTTTTGAACTGATGACTGTGATTTTTTTAAAAGGTGCTCCTCAGGATGGGTTTGGAGCAAACCCCTGGCCTTGGATATTTGGAGAAGAGTGAGGTTTCTGGGAATCAGATCAGGGAACCTGGCTTCAGGCAGACAATGGTCTCTTTCTCTTCCTTGCTCTCTGTGATTACGAAATTCTACCTACCCCCACTTCTCCTTTTCCAGACACAGGGACTGGCAGCTTTTTGGAAGCTTCAGCTGTTTCCCATGCCACCGCCCTGCCCGCCATGGGTGTTGGCCTTAGGGACGGGTGATGAGTGCTGCTCTGGGAGGGGAATAGTGGTCACTTTCACAGACCACTTCAGGTGAGAGATTTTATCCAGCTTTCTAGGTCAAGATGTAGTCAGTGGAGAAGGCAACCCACTCCAGTATTCTTGCCTGGAGAATCCCGTAGACAGAGGAGCCTGGCAGGCTACAGTCCATGGGGTCACAAGAGTTAGACACGACTTAGTGCACTGTCTCACCCCAGAGATCCTGCCACATATACCACACCAAACATCCCCCAATGACCTTGGCCCCACTGTTCCAATCACTGCCAGATGGGAATTCAGGCACATGTCCACAGAGATCACAGACAACATACATACAGTTCTGTTATGTCCCATATATTACCCTTTCATGTCCCAAGGAAGACATTTTCTCTTAGAGATTTTCATTTAGTGTATCTTTAAAAAATCTTGTGTTAAACTTGCCCCCATCTTTTTTTTGGGTAAGGACAACCCAGAAATGGCCTTTTTGTGTCTGTGATGTTGCCATTCACAGCTTTTCTTGATAGGCCTAGTACAATCTTGATAACAGGGTTGCTGTATGCTGAATGTCAGATGGTAGCTCTTAGCTTTGCCTATCTTAGGTAGTTATGCTGTGCATTTTTTATTGGTGTACCATGTGTGATTTGTCCCTAATACCTTTGAAGTTTTTCTGAGAAATGAAATAATGCAACATGAACTTATTAAAATACATTTTAAGCCTTAAAAAAAAAAAGATGTAGTCAGGAGCAACTCAGGGGAAATTCACCACCAAACTCCAGAGTCCTGGGGGTGTAATGTACAGCATAGTTACTATAGTTAATAATACTGTATTGCATATTTGAAACTTGCTAAGAAAATAGATCTCAAAAGTGCTTATCATAACAAAAAAAGCATAACTACGTATGGTGACAGATGTTAAATAGATGTGTGGTGATCATTTTGCAATAGATATAAATTTCAAATAATTCTATCATACACCTATATTATCTTTTAGGTATCTGAATTTTTAAAAAATCCCCCACATAAAACCAAACTGACAACAAACAATGCAACTACCCCCCCACCCCGGCCCGCCCCCGTTTACCTCACTAGCTTCACTCTTTTTGATTCTTGAGAGCTTTCTTTTTTAAAATCATATACCTCTTGGAGGAGTTACAGCTAAATTTAGGAGTTATGGTTTATCAGATAACACGTCCAAAACTGAGATGGTTTCCCATCTTGGTAAACGAGTACCAATGCCCATGCAGTTGCTTAAATTAAAACCACAGCCTTTCCTTATTTTCCTTATGCAGTCCATTGCCATTTCTTGTCTGTTTTTCCTCCAATGTATCTTAAGTCTGTCTACTTCACTCCCTTTCTCCTGCACCATCCTAGTCCATGCCTCCCTCACAGCTGGTTGGCAATACCCTCCTTTGAGCCTCTCAGCACCCTGTACCACCCCCTGGCCTTGAGCTGTAATTGCTGTTTACTCACCTGCCAACTCTCAAATGAGCTCAGGGCCTGGTATATTGAATAAAAGAGTGAATCTGAGTGACAGTATTTTCTAAGTCACTGCTGAAGACAGGAGGTTGGGAATTCTATCTGGCATACTCAATGAGAAAATTCTTTCCCTAGGTTTGACCTCTGGACACTAAAGAAAAGGCCAACAGATATATTTCAGAGGAGAACTTGACCTGAACTGAATCATGATGAGTTTAGACAGTAAAATATGACGAGCTAGAACCGAGAAACCTTTCTAAGGCTCACCTATCAAAGTATTGTCAGGGCTTTTTCCTCATGTTGTTGAAATCCTTGATGCAGTGCATTGCAAAGGGCTGAAGAGACCATTCTGGATAAACTAAGAAAGGGGGAAACTTTGGAATTAAGGTTATTGGAGAAGCCCAGGCAAAGTAGAGATCCCTTTTAACCTTTTGGACTTCAGGGTCAATTTTTCAAGTGAGGAAGGAAAACTACCTTTGTTTTTCTTCCATTCTGTTTCTTCTTGCTTCCATCATCTTTCATTATGTTTTCTTCATCCTTCCTCAGAAACATCTCATTTTCTAGGATCACAGCTCTTAGAACTGGGGGGAACTCAAGAGATTCTCTACTGTCTGGTTTAATAACCCCTGAGGGGAAAACTGAGGCTCAGCAAGTTGAAATGATTGTCCCACAGCAGTTGGAGACCAATTTTTGATTGATAACCCCTAATTCTTTCTACTGTGTACTGTTGCCTTGCTTCTTTCTCTAAGAGAATAGTAAGAAGGCTCCTGTGTTGGCAGGAAGAAGTTTATTTTTCTTTTATTTTAAGAAAAATAATACAACATGCATTTGTGCTTTCAAAATTTCCTGAGTTAAGAGCTAAACTTATGTAGTAAAATAAAAGAGAATTCCAATTAAATTAGAAAATAAAACTATTTTCTTTAAGTAGAAGTTTATTATGAGAGCTCCGATTTGTTTCTCCAGTTCACTAGTTAGTTGCCAGTGGAGCTTAAATTCAAAACTCTGATAATGTCCTTCTAATCACACTCTATGGAGCCATGGGGACCTTTAGCCTTAGACTAATGCAAGAGGCTTAGAACTCTCTCATATGCCTTACTTGTTTCTTTACTTTCTTTTCACAAATTTTGTTGACTACTTCCCTACTTTTAGATTCTCAGCTGTTTGAAAGGTACTCATTCAAGTGTCTCTTTATTCAGAAGTACCATAAAAAATTAAAGTTGAAACAAAAATGAAATATCAGATAGATTACCCTTAATAAAAATGTCCCAATTCATTAGGATCTATGGCTCATAGGGGTAGACAAAGAATGATTTAAAAGGCTCATAGTATAATGGGGTTTGTAGAGATCCAGACTGCCCCCTTTGTACCCTGCAGAGGAGCCAGTGTACACAAATGGACAGCTTTCACCAAATGGTCTATGAGAGAAGCTTGCAGTTAGCCCGGACCTCTCACTTTGCTAAGCCTGCATTATCTTCGTGAACTGACCCCTCCTGTTTCACTCAGGCTCATTGCTGACCACGCTCCCCTTGTTCACCAAGCTCCAGCCCAGCTGTTTTTCATTCTGTTCTTCAAATTGCATGTGCTGTTCCCCGCTTCCAGGCCCAGCCCACCCTCACATGTTACCTTGACCGAGAATGCTCTTCCTTCTAGAGCAGCTCCTCATCCCCAGGGAAGCCTTTCTGAGGCACTTTACCTGAAGCAGGCACCACCTGTATTCACTCAGTCCCCAGCCTCTCATCTTATCCATTTCCCTCATAGAAAATGAAAGCGTCAGTCTCTCAGTGTGTCTGCCACCTTGCGACCCCATGGTCTGTAACCCGCCAGGCTCCTCTGTCCATGGGATTCTCCAGGCAAGAATACTGGGGTGGGTTGCCATTTCCTTCTCCAGGGGATCTTCCCAACCTAGGGATCAAACCTGGGTCTCCTGCATTACAGGTGGATTCTTTACCATCTAAGCCATAAGGGAAGCCCTTTCCCTCAGAGTCCTGTGGGAAATCATTAAGTTTTCTTTAACTGTCTGTGCCTCTCCTCTCCCCCGAGAAGGTAAGTTATGTAAGAATTTACTTGTCTTATTCACCTCCAGGTCCCAGCATTTCAGATATCACCTGGCACAGTGTAGATGCTTGATTAACATTTGTTGAATATATGAACTAACAAATAAAACAAGATGGAGGATTGTGTATTATTGTTCAAGTAGTGGTGAGCTGTGCAACTATGATGTTAACTGGATTCAGAATTGCCTGCCAGGAGTGAAGTCTCCAAGAACATCGATATGGGCAGGAAAACACATAGACTCATTGGCCCAAGGCAGTTGCTTCTAACTGGAACTTTTCCTAAACTTGGGCTGCATTCTGTCTCTTGTAATGTTTCCCATCACATATCAGTTTAAATTTCTCAATGAGAGAATGTCCAAACAGTATTGTGAGGTTCCACATAGGTAAGGAAGTCTCCCCCTGTTTCCTGCAGCATCTTGTACTCTAATGGGTTGAAGACATAAGGAGTTTTATCTTTTGTAAGTTGCCCAGACCACAGGATTTTCATTAGTACATGAAGTAGTCTCAGGAGTGTTGTTCTACCATATGAGATTTTGAAATATTTCCTGAATCCTTCACCTTTGAAGCCTAAGATTCTTTGGACTCCACGAAATTGCCCAGTGTTTCAAAACCAATTTTGAATTAAAAAAAAAAAAAAAAGAACTGCCCATTACTGAGCTCTTGTTATGTGCTAGATCCTGGGCCTTTTTTACATTGTTTTTCCCTCAAGATAGTTTCAATTATATTAAACTCATTTTTACACATGATGATGCTGAGACTTGGGAAAATTCAGTAACTAGTTCAAGATTTCATGTCTAGTAAGTGACACCCATGAATCAAATCCAGGTGTTTCTAGTGCCAGAGCCCATGTTCCTTGCACTACATCACAGGCTCTTGTTTCAAATATTCCAGGACCCAATTTCTCCATTTTTCACCAACAATGGCTCTCTTCCTAACTTCCTTTCTCTACATATGTTAGAGAACATCTTATAGACACCAGGTAAAAGCCTTGTAGACCCAGGCAGTCTCCTTTACAAAGAGGGCGCCGTCCAGTGGCACACTGTACTAACAGAACTGTTAAATAATGCAAGAGCTCTAAAGATACCTGGAGGACACAGGGCAGAAACAACACTAAACTCTCAGTTACAGATATTTGACTGACGGTAGAGCGTTAATTGGCTCAGCTTCTGCTCCCACTTTTGTAACTGCCAGAGCCCTTCTGGGTGACACCATTTATCCCCTAGGTCTGTTCAAGTTTCCCTTAGTCACCTTAGCAAAGGCATTTTCAGTTCCTAACAGTCACCAAAAAAGTATTCACTGATGGCAAGAGGCTGAGTCTTCCCAGGGGTGTGACTTCCCCAAGGAAAGGCAAAACTAAGTCCTGGTTTTCCACTGGAGCCAAACTTTTTGTCCATTTCAGGAGAGTGATTCCATTCCTGTCAGCTCCTGTGGATATGGTTTTCCTTTTTCTTTTTTCTTTCAGATGTTACTACTTGAAAATTGTGGGTTTTTTCCAGCTCATTAAGCCTTATAAATATTATGATTTGACAGGTCACATCCCCCAGTCAATTTCCCCTTCATAAACTCTGGGCTGTTTGGACAGTCACAGAAACTAGGCAGGGAGGGCTTAGTTGGCAGGAATGAGGACATGCCCCCCTCCCTTCCTGCACATGCTGTCCAGCCCATGGCACAGCTCTGCTGGAAAAGTAGCTATGAGGGAGAAAAACTTTTAAGAGTAATTATTACTGTGCTGAGGAAATAAGATTGATTTTCCTTAAAATCACTTCTTTGGAGTATCAGGCAAATACCAAACATCTTTCAACCGCTTGAGTTTGAAATGGGTTTGTAGGTACACTTGACAACTGACTTTAAAACAAAAGCTTTTGGAACAAGTTGCTCTCTTCTCTAAATATGCTTTTTAAGAAGGCATATGCGCATAGGGGGAGGAGTGGGATGAGGAACTAGAGAAATAATGGAAAAGAAACAGAGGCGGTGGGTGGGGGATGGGGGAAGGGCCAGAGAGAGAGTCAGAGACAAAGGACACATGGGGTTTAAGTGTTCAGCTTCCTTTCCCCTTTTATTAGCACAAATGATGGGGCTACCCGTGGGTTTCAAATCCACTTAAGCTCTTCTTGGGAGCTGGTGGCGGCCTGAGGCACAGGCTGACTCTCAGAGGAGAACTTGGCAGCAACAGAGGCAGAAGTCAGACAGAAAGGCTCTGACATGTGAGCTGTCAGGTGATGTCAACAACAGCTGACTTATCATAAGGCCTTAGGAGGAAAACCAATGGGAATCTTGTTTCTGAGCGTCCAGTGCCGAGCTCGCTCCCTGCTAGGTGCTTGGAAACGGATCGAATAGCATAATGGAGTGATTTTGTAATCTGTCATAATACCATAAGCCACAGATCCACAGACTTTGACCCCTCACAGGTATAATAAGCTCCTTTGAATAAAGCTGCACATGTTTTCCCTATGGGGAGGGAGGGAGGGCGCCCTTCTTCTAATTACATATCCAAAGCAGATGTTTTGCCTGAGAACAAAGCATTATATTCATTAGCAGCAATCTTATAAACCAGGTTCTTTTTACTAGCCAGTTAACTAATTGACAGTTAAGAATTTGTATTAATAATATACTGCAGCTAGGCATTGCTTAATCTGACAGTTTTATTAAAAATGTAGGCAAGTTCTGCAAGCCAGCATGACTGCTAGCCTTTATGTAGGAATCCTGCTTACCCAGGATCTTCACTAGCCTGTAAAACAATATCACAGAGACAGAAAATTCCCAGGTCCAAGTCCAGGAGTCAGCAGAGTCACTCGCTTGGATGGTTTTTGTTCTTGTTCCCTTTGTGACGCATCTGAACAAGGGAGTGATTTTGTCCCTGTTTTCTTAAAGTCTTACTGATACGGTTCACTTCTCCAGATTATCCAGATAGTAAATTATCCTGACTCTTCCTTTCTGCTTTTTTGTGTTCCACACCCTCTTTTCCCACCCCCCAAATTTATTTATTTATTTGGCTGCCTTGGATCTAAGTTGCAGCATGTGGAATCTAGTTCCCTGATCAGGGACTGAACCTGGGCCCCCTGCATTGGGAGCACAGAGTCTTAGCTACTGGACGACCAGGAAAGTCCTCCACACCCTCTTTTGAAAAAATTTACTTTGTGATATGGACAGGACTGTTTCTCATTAGCAACTCCATCAAAGGTTGTGTAAGTGAAAATGGATAACCCACAAGGTCCGACTGTACAGCACAGGGAACTCTTCTCAATGTTATTGGGCAGCCTGGATAGGAGGGGTGTCTAGCGGAGGATGGTACATGTATATGTATGGCTGAGTCCATTTGCTGTCCACCTGGATCTATCATAACATTGTTAATCGGCTATACTCTAATATAAAATTTAAAAAAATTTTTAAAGTTATGTAAGTGGTGGTAGAGATGGTGAAAGGGAAAATCTATCATCTTACTTCCCTGTCCAGTCTTTGCCTTCAAAATTCTACCCAATTCTCAAGAACCAGCTTAAAGACTTCCTCCTCCACGACATCTTCTCTAACTGCCCTCACTGATGAAAATCAAATATTTCCCTTTTCCAGCATTTGCACCAAACCTCTCCTGTGCCCATGACTCACCTGATTCTAACCCCCTCAGGGCAGAATCTGTCCCATCTACATCCTCATTCTCTCTCCCAAGATTCCTTGTCTATAGCCAATACTGGCTAGATATGTGCTAGATCAGATAGAAATTCCTCTTGTAGCTCTAATCTCAGTCAATCTATAAACGCTCTTCTGGTCTCTGTTTTTTTTTTTTTTAACTATGTTTAGATTCTAGTCCTCTGTGGCAGGACCTTTAATACCTCTTGTCCGTCTTCCTGCTTCAGTCTCAGCCACTTTCAGAGGGATCTTTCTAAGATATAAATACAGACATGAGATTCCTCTGCTTAAAATCCTTCCACAGTTCTTCATTCAGTCATTCATTCATCCCCCAAATGTTTACAGAGGAGCTCAAACTGTGTGCTATGCACTGTGTTGGGGCTGGGAATTCAGCCGTGAAGAAAAACACTCCAAAATCCTGCACTTGTAGAGCTGACATTCTAGTGGCGGACACAAACAATACATAAACAAGAGAGTATTAATATATCGTATGTCAGATGGTGATAAGTGCTACGGGGAAAAGAAAATAAGTGGGTGGGGCATCTGGAGCGAGGGAGGAAGCCCAGCACTATCCTGGCTTGGTCAGGAAAGGCTTCTGTAGGAAGGCTACTGAGTAGGCACTGGGGGAAGTCAGGCAGTGGACCCAGGGGAAACCGGGCCCAGGAAAGCCCCCCACGCCCCAAAGGCAGAGGGAACAAAGTGTCAGGAAGGCCCTGGGGCTGAAAGGAGCATGCCAGGAGGGTGTGCCTCTTCCTCTAAATCCCTCTTCCTCCTCTCCTTTCCCTCCACAGAAATGTTTTGGGTTTTTTGGGTCCCCTTTCTTTGTAACCGCATAAGCACTCATGCTACCTCACAGGGCATGTGACAATTTTTTTTTTTTTTAACTATGTTTAGATTCTAGTCCTCTGTGGCAGGACCTTTAATACCTCTTGTCCGTCTTCCTGCTTCAGTCTCAGCCACTTTCAGAGGGATCTTTCTAAGATATAAATACAGACATGAGATTCCTCTGCTTAAAATCCTTCCACAGTTCTTCATTCAGTCATTCATTCATCCCCCAAATGTTTACAGAGGAGCTCAAACTGTGTGCTATGCACTGTGTTGGGGCTGGGAATTCAGCCGTGAAGAAAAACACTCCAAAATCCTGCACTTGTAGAGCTGACATTCTAGTGGCGGACACAAACAATACATAAACAAGTGAGTATTAATATATCGTATGTCAGATGGTGATAAGTGCTACGGGGAAAAGAAAATAAGTGGGTGGGGCATCTGGAGCGAGGGAGGAAGCCCAGCACTATCCTGGCTTGGTCAGGAAAGGCTTCTGTAGGAAGGCTACTGAGTAGGCACTGGGGGAAGTCAGGCAGTGGACCCAGGGGAAACCGGGCCCAGGAAAGCCCCCCACGCCCCAAAGGCAGAGGGAACAAAGTGTCAGGAAGGCCCTGGGGCTGAAAGGAGCATGCCAGGAGGGTGTGCCTCTTCCTCTAAATCCCTCTTCCTCCTCTCCTTTCCCTCCACAGAAATGTTTTGGGTTTTTTGGGTCCCCTTTCTTTGTAACCGCATAAGCACTCATGCTACCTCACAGGGCATGTGACAAAAGGATTTGATTGGATAAACACTGACTTGGCTTGGAAACTCAGGAATAAAATTTTATTTGCATTCTTGAATATGTTTTAAAATTTCAAATGAAGGAATTTCATGGAGGTGCAGTGGTTAGGATTCAGCTCTTTCATTGCCAGAATCCAGGTTCAATCCCTGGTAGAGGGACTAAGATCCTGCAAGCTGCATGCCATAGCCAAAATAAAATAAAATATCAAATGAATTTAAGACTGCTTTAACTATCCACCAAGTCAGGTTGTATGGTAAGGAATGATAGCCTCCAAGTTCAGACTCAGGGAAGCTTTCTTACAGGTCATGGAATAGAAAGATTCATGGACC
Source organism: Cephalophus harveyi (assembly GCA_006410635.1). Lineage (NCBI taxonomy): Eukaryota > Metazoa > Chordata > Mammalia > Artiodactyla > Bovidae > Cephalophus > Cephalophus harveyi. Next base: position 117,004 of record SJYT01069123.1, on the reverse strand, counting down.
AAATTAAATTTCCAGAATAACATCGTTTACTGAATCTATTTAAAACACAGAATGGGAAGTGGGGGGACATGGATGGGATGGGTTGCCTCATCCTAAGGACTGGGACAAGCAGCATGGAAGGAAGGTCACTCTTCTCCACTTGTGTTGTAGTTAGGAGCACCCAAGTTGAATCTGGACAAGGTAGTGGGGGTTAGTAGTAAGATGAGCTACCCTAGAGCTATCCCACGCTTGCTTTATTGGAAAGACACAGGGCAAGTACATAGGCATGGAGTCAAAGCATGCCAATCAGTTTACTGAAGCTATGAATTCCATCTGCATTGCTGGAGCAGAGCACACATGGGGCCATAAAGGATGATACTGAGGTGACTGAAAAGTCACCACTTTAGGGATGACGTATCTACCAGCCTAGAGATAGTATAAGCCAGAATGCATGTCTTTATGTCCTGTCTTTTTAAAATATATAGCATATTTTACAAGTTACCAATTACTCCCTAATACTTAGCACATCTTATGAATTCTATGTTTCATAGGCTGTTTACTTACTCATGCATACTTATCAGATCCTGAGTTTTCTTTTTTTTTTTTTCCTTTTTTTAAAATTTTTATTTTTACTTTATTTTACTTTACAATACCCTATTGGTTTTTTCATAAACTTACTCATTTACTTTCTATCTATGCTGAATCCTTATTATGGGTTTTATCCACCTATGGGTTTTTCTTTCTTCTATAGTACAATTGGATATACTTAAATAACACAGCAAACACATACACTATAGGCTGGAAAAGACAGATTCTAAAACACCACTTTAAGTGTATCTGTGCCCTAACGCGATGTCTAAGGGAGGTAATTACACCCAGCAATTTATGCCTCTCACCACCTGCAGCGCATTCCCATGATTGGCTTATTGAAGAGCGTGTTTAAAGGCAAAAGAAAAATGAAAGTCATAAAAACCTCTGGGATCATTAATTATGTAAACCCATGCTGGCTGGTTAATAATCATAATAATTCATTGGAAATTTTTGTTTCCAGTCATCTTAGTAACTCAGAATCTTTTTTTCTTTTCCTGCTTATACTCAAGAAGTTCTAAACTGTTTCCAAGATGGTATTGATCAGCTGAAAGAAAGGAATTTCAGGGGCAGTTATTTGTTTGTTTACTTATTTTGGAATCACTAATTTTTATGCAAATTGCTTTTTAAAAGTAAACTTTCTGAGAAGTATGCTTTGCATCCAATAAAACACACCCATTTTAAGTGTGACATTTGATGGGTTTTGACAAATATTTACACTTATATAAATACCACCACAATCAAGAAATAGAGCATTTCCATCATTCTCCCCAATTTCTTCATTTCCACAGCAGCAGTTTGACACAAAAAGGAAGTTTCCAAAGTACCCATTTTTAAAAGATTTCACTTTAAAAGCCTAATTCTTCCCTTCTTGGGCAAACAGAGATAATTTTGTAAAACATCACTTAGAAATTTCTTTCCAGTAGGTGCTAGACAGTGCTTTGGAGAAGGCAATGGCAACCCACTCCAGTACTCTTGCCTGGAAAATCCCATGAACAGAGAAGACTGGTAGGCTGCAGTTCATGGGGTTGTACAGAGTCAGACAAGCCTGAAGCAACTTAGCAGCAGCAGCAACAGACAGTGCTTATCCAACATATTGTTTTTAGTTATTGGTGTCAATTAGGAGTATCAGTTCAGTTCAGTTCAGTCACTCATGGCAATGGCAACCCACTCCAGTACTCTTGCCTGGAAAATCCCATGAACAGAGAAGACTGGTAGGCTGCAGTTCATGGGGTTGTACAGAGTCAGACAAGCCTGAAGCAACTTAGCAGCAGCAGCAACAGACAGTGCTTATCCAACATATTGTTTTTAGTTATTGGTGTCAATTAGGAGTATCAGTTCAGTTCAGTTCAGTCACTCAGTCTTGTCTGACTCTTTCTGACCCCATGGACTGCAGCACACCTGGCCTCCCTGTCCATCACCAACTCCTGGAGTTTACACAAACTTGTGTCCATTGAGTTGGTGATGCCATCCAACCATCTCATCCTCTGTCGTCCCCTTCTCCTCCTACTCTCAATCTTTCCCAGAGTCAGGGTCTTTTCAAGGAGTCAGTTCTTCACATCAGGTGGTCAAAGTACTGGAGTTTCAGCTTCAGCATCAGTCCTTCCAATGAATGGTCAGGACTGATTTCCTTTAGGATTGACTGGTTGGATCTCCTTGCAGTCCAAGGGACTCTCAAGAGNTTCCCAGCATCAGGGTCTTTTCCAGTGAGTCAGTTCTTTGCATCAGGTGGCAAAGGATTTGAGTTTCAGCTTCAGCATCAGTCCTTCCAATGAATGGTCAGGACTGATTTCCTTTAGGATTGACTGGTTGGATCTCCTTGCAGTCCAAGGGACTCTCAAGAGCCTTCTCCAACACCACAGTTCAAAAGCATCAATTATTTGGTGCTCAGCTTTCTTTATAGTCCAACTCTCACATCCATACATGACCATTGGAAAAACCATAGCTTTGACTAGACAGACCTTTGTTGGCAAGGTAATGTCTCTGCCTTTTAATATACTGTCTAGGTTGGTCATAACTTTTCTTCTAAGGAGTAAGAGTCTTTTAATTTCATGGCTGCAGTCACCATCTGCAGTGATTTTGGAGCCCCCTAAAATAAAGTCTGTCACTGTTTCCACTGTTTCTCCATCTATTTGCCATGAATTGATGGGACTAGATGCCATGATCTTAGTTTTTTGAATGTTGAGTTTTAAGCCAACTTTTTCACTCTCCTCTTTCACTTTCAGCAAGAGGCTCTTTAGTTCTTCTTCGCTTTCTGCCATAAGGGTGGTGACATCTGCATATCTGAGGTTATTGATATTTCTCCCAGCAATCTTGATTCCAGCTTGTGCTTCATTCAGCCCAGTGTTTCTCATGATGTACTCTGCATATAAGTTCAATAAACAGGGTGACAATATACAGCCTTGATGTACTCCTTTCCCTATTTGGAACCAGTCTGTTGTTCCATGTCGAGTTCTAACCGTTGCTTCTTGACCTGCATACAGATTCTCAAGAGGCAGGTCAGGTGGTCTGGTATTCCCATCTCTTTCAGAATTTTCCACAGTTTGTTGTGATTCATACAGTCAAAGGCTTTGGTGTCGTCAATAAAGCAGAAGCCAATGTTTTTCTGGAACTCTCTTGCTTTTACGATGATCCGACGGATGTTGGCAATTTGATCTCTGGTTCCTCTGTCTTTTCTAAATCCAGATTGAACACCTGGAAGTTCACGGTTCACATACTGTTGAAGCCTGGCTTGGAGAATTTTGAGCATTACTCTACTAGCGTGTGAGATGAGTGCAATTGTGTGGTAGTTTGAGCATTCTTTGGCATTGCCTTTCTTTGGGATTGGAATGAAAATTGACCTTTTCCAGTCCTGTGATCACTGCTGACTTTTCCAAATTTGCTGGCAGATTGAGTGCAGCACTTTCACAGCATCATCTTTCAGGATTTGAAATAGCTCAACTGGAATTCCATCACCTCCACTAGCTTTGTTCATAGTGATGCTTCCTAAGGTCCACTTGACTTAGCATTCCAGGATGTCTGGGAGTGGTGGCTGTGTGGTGCTGGACTAACTTTGAGGAGGATTTGGAGTATAGGTGTTTTTTGGAGTCAGCCTTGCCTTCTGCCCCTATCTTGAGAAATGGTCTGACTACATTTCCAGAGTTACTTGTTCCCACTTCCGGACCCTCAGTCATGGCCAGACAGGATGTGTGACTGCCCTTTAAATGCACCACATTCAACATGCAACACAATACAACCTTTGTGCACTTGTCCATGTGATGTTCCAGCTGTGAGAGCCCTTTTCCAGGGGCCAGTTCAGGCCCTGCTTCTTTGAGGAGCCTTTCCCAAGCCACCCAAACTGTTGGAAATCTCCACCAGAGATTGCCCTCTCTCCAGCACATCCACATTGTGCACACTCAGCACACACGGTTAGCATCACCCGTTTAGTGTCCCTTGTGTGTACCTGTCTCCTCCACAGCTGGATAGTAGACTGCTCAAAGGCAGGGATGACCCGCCTTGACCCCAGCGGTGTGCAGTGCCCAGTGAATAGTCACTGAATGACTGTGCCCATGAGACTTTTCTTGGAAGAATATATTCTATTTGAATAGGACCCAAAACACTCCTTGACTCACAACAGATAATTGGATGCCTATGCCATGCTCTAGCCAACCATCTCGGAGGGACACAATGGGTATGTTGGGTTCTGCGGTCTAAAAAAGAAGCCATACTGCCTTAGGGAAAACTGATGTGTGACAATCAAACTTACAGAGTATATAAATTATGCATTTTTTTGGAGAGCAGGAAAGAGCTTTCATAAAGGGGAAGGAAGAGGAGAGAAGAGAGAATGTCCATAATTACTTTCCTTACAAATTATTGTTTCACTGTACAGAAAGTAGTCGTCACAGGGTTCCTCCGGCAAGACTTCCTCCATGCATCTTCTTTCTCTCCAGTTCCAGACTTCTCCTTTCTACTGGGTCCTTCCCATGATGTCATGAACAACTCTAGTTTTCTTTAATTAAAAAGAAAAAAATTTATTCTTTCAAGGTCCTTGATCTCCTACAGCTGTGACTGTCTCTACCTCCTTCGCTTCTCATCCAGTTTTCTGAGTCACCTCCATTCACTGTCTTCACTTGCTCTGTGTCTTTTCACTTCTAAACCTGCCCCAGCCTGGCTTCATTCCAGATTACCTAACTGACATTGCTCTTGCAAAGACCACTGAACTTATAACTGCTAAGGCAAACAGTTCATTTTCAGCAGCATCTTTGCTTCATTCACAGAGCAGATCATTCTTTCTTCCTCCAGGTTTTCTTCCAATTCTCCCAAAGCTTTCTCAGTGTCTTTTTTTTGTACTTCTCTTTCTTTATCTTTTATCCTCCAAAATGTAGTCATTACTCAAGATCCTACTCTTGACCTACTTTTTTTTTCTTTATATTCCTTTATATTTCTCTTTCTAATAATATTTGTTACCAAGCTTGTACACCTGTACAATGAAAACACTGGAATCTATTTTTCCAGCCCAGGCCAGATCTCTTCTCCCAAGATTTAAGTGTCTTCTATAAATATTTCAATGTCAACATGCACAAAATTCTATTCATGCTATTTTAATAGCATCACCATCTCTTCAATACCCAAGTCAGAAACCTGGACATCATTCTGACTTCTTTCTCTGCTTTCCTTCTGCCCCTCTTTCATTCTGGCTCCGCTTTAGGTAAACATCCCTGCCCCCCCCCGCCCCCCACCAATTTCCCCTGTAATCTGGTCTGGAGTTGAGTTTTACTTGGTCAAGAGTGAATTCCAAAGACAGTGAGTGAGCACAGTAACATTTGCAAGAGTTAAAATTAACCTGAAAGATTTTTGCTTTAGACTATAAAGGATTAAATACTGCAGGAATTTCCCTTCAACCATAAACAACTAGAATACCAAGGTTGGTTTTTTTTTTCAGGCAAAATATTTGAAACAGTTTCCAGACACGGGACAATGGGTCATGAATTGTAATCCCTGAAAGAAGGGAAAGAAACAAAGAATGAAGAAGAAGAAATCTAAGCAACCTAACAAACTTGCCAAGTTAAAAGAGATCAGAGTTTGGGGAATTTGTGTTGGACAGTATCAGAGTAGAGGGAGGTAAACAGAAAGAGAGCTCTAGAGAGTTCTGTGCCCTGGGAACCTTTCAAGGCGGAAAGCTGGGGCAATCATAGGAGTTACCCCATTTGTTTCCTACCTCTCAAGGATCACTGTCCTTCGTTGCCTGATGACCAGCATTTCATACATTTAGTCTAGTTCCTTATTGTTTCAGGTGGGAGAGTAAATCCAGTTCCTGTTACTCCATCATGGCTGAAAGCAGAAGTCCTAAAGGCTACTCTAGATCTGTCCCAATGTTTAAAAGAAAACATTGAAAGGATCAAACTCAAATAACTTAGCTAAATGTCAGAACAAAGTCCAAGACCCTTTAACAATACAACAAAATCTAATGTCCAACAAAGTAAAATGCACATTGTCTGTCATTTGCTAAAAATTATCAGCCATACAAAGAAGCAAGAAAACACAACCGATACCCAAGAGAAAAATCAATAGTAGAGACATTCAGAAATGACAGAGGCAATTGAATTAGCAAAGAACTTAAAACATCTGTTGTAAACCATATAGGTGTTTTTGTTTGGTTTTTTTGACCTTGTGGCTTGTGGGATCTTAGTTCCATGACCAGGGAGCAAACCTGGGTCCCTCTCAATGGAACCACAGAGTCCTAACCACTGGACCACCGGGAAGTCCCTTGTATTTGACAATATAAAGGAAAACATAAGCATGATGAGGATAGATATGAAAGATCTCATTTTAAAAAGAACCAGAGATTTGGATTATAATATTGTTGCTTCCACATGTTTGTTGTTTGACCCAAGACAATGACCTCCCATCTCTGGGATAATGACATCCCTGCTAATACTCTTTTCCTCCAAATCGCTTTTTCATCCCATAAATTCTGTAGTCGAAATATTTACATGTCTCCAGCTCTATTTCCCAGTCATCTCTGCCTAGTTTATGGCAAGTCTCCTATCCTAATCGCCAATCTTTTTCTCCCATAATAACCAGAGAGATTTTTCTAAGATGAGAAATGAACCATACTTCTCTCCTGGCTTGCCCTATACAAACTCCAGGCCCTTCCTGGTCTGGTCCCATCCTTCTTGCTTCTGTGAGCCTTTCTAGAAACCATTCTTTCCTTTCCCTCAAGGCTCTGCTCCTACCCTTTCATCTTGAGACTTCCTGTCTAGAACATTTCCCCCAGTAATTTTTTCAGTCAATTTCTGATCCCTGATTAAATTGTCAGGTTAAACACCACTTCCTCAGGAAAGGGCTTCCCTGGTGGCTTAGAGGTTAAACCGTCTGCCTCCAATGCGGGAGACCCAGGTTCGATCCCTGGGTTGGGAAGATTCCCTGGAGAAGGAAATGGCAATCCACTCCAGTATTCTTGCCTGGAGAATCCCATGGACGGAGAAGCCTAGTAGGTTACAGTCCACGGGGTCGCAAAGAGTCGAACACGACTGAGCGACTTCACCTTCACCTTCACCTTCCTCAGGAAAGGCTTTCCTGCCACCTGCATCCCTCCCCATGACTCTCTTAAGTGCTGCTCCTGCTATGTACTCTTATATATTTCTGATTCTATAGTCACGGCACTTATCTCACCATATTACAATCGCCTAATTGTCTCTCTCCCTCCCAGCCTCTGTGCCTGTTTCCCCGTAGTAGCACAGCACCTAACCCAGTACTGGATTCTAAAAAGAATGAAAGAAAGTTTACCCTCCATAATATATTTCAGTTCTGCTCCTTCCAGAGCCCTGCTCTAGGCCATGCCCCTGTAACCCTGCATTCCCAAAATAGCCTCAGATCAGCCTCCCAGTCTGAGGGTCTCCTTCATCTAATCCACCCTGCTCACAGCAGCAGAATCATTGTCCTCAAGCATCATTTTGATCATATCACTCCCCTTCTTAGAAACCTACAATAGCTCCAATTGCCTCTTGAATTAAATTAAAACTCCTAATCATGGGTTTCAAGGGTCTCTACCAATTAGCTGCCTCCCTTCCCCCACACGTAACTGCTGGCATCTTTTCACAGGCTCTTAAGCATGGCTTCTGTGGCCGCAAATCTGCTCCACGTCCACCTACCTCCTAAGCCCACCCCTCTGGCACTCTCTCCTTCTTTCTTAGCTTCCCCCCCTCTTCTTTTTCCCTATTATCTTTCCCCAGTTTAAAAATATTGCTCAATAAACATTTTCTTCATGATAGTTTCCTAAACTAGTCAGCTCCGCATGACTTTGCCCTTTCTATTATAACTTGTCTTCACATATGTAGAATATTTGTCCTTACATGGATATCATTAGCATCCCATGCCCTGTGGCTTCCCATAACTTATTTTTTTATATTGTCTGTGCTATTAGGGTTCAGCAATGTCTTTTCATCCTTCATGACTTACTCACGCATGTTCTGTGCCTGAGGTCCTTGTTTATCTTTGCAGTAATGATGAAGGAGAGACTGGAAGGTGGAACTCCTAAAGGAAACCTAATTCCTTCAGGCTGATGACGCAGGTAGTCTGTGCTCAGGATCCCTGTCATGGGGGAAATCTTAGTGTTGTACAAGGGACAAAAACAAACATTTCTGAGTGCCCATTCTGTGCCAGACACTGTGCTAGGAGCTTTACACACGCAGTCTCATGTTTGCCTCCTAATAACTGGCTGAGTTAGGTTGACTTTTCTTGACTTAGAAGTACATTCGGAGTCAGAGAGCTATGTATAATCTGTGTTATCTCTGATAAAAGTCTTTCTGATCCGAAATTCATGCTTGCATTCTCATACAAGGAAGACATGTTTCTGGAAGAATAGACCTTCTGGTAGAATGCCCCAGAAGGGCACCCAAATCAGGACATGTGCTCTGACAATGCTGTGTCATACAACATGTATTGTGCAATGTGGCCTATCGCTTTATCTATGAAGAAGACGCTCACCAAGCCTGCATCGTATGGCTCTGTCATCCTGTTTGCTTGTCTAGGTCTAGTGAGAAAAGACTCCTCCTATAAATGATTACTTTTAAAATTTTAGTTAAAGGTTTCTTTAAGAACTTGATGAAAGCCAGGGACTCTTTCCCTCCAAAAGATAATAAACATATGACATTTACATACAAATGAGGGTGTTGGAGAAGGAAATGGCAACCCACTCCAGTGTTCTTGCCTGGAGAATCCCAGGGACGGCGGAGCCTGGTGGGCTGCCGTCTATGGGGTCGCACAGAGTTGGACACGACTGAAGCAACTTAGCAGCAGCAGAGGGTGTTTGCAGACACTTTCTTTCTTACTTTTGGTCTATGTTTATCAAGACCCCAGGTCTACACAGAAAATTACATTTTCTCCTTATGCCTTTCCTACTTTGCATAATCCGAATCTATTAATGATAAATGTTTGAGGACTCTGTGTTAATATCATTTATATACATATTTCAATATATACTGGAGGACTTCCCTCGTGCTCCAGTGGTTAAGACACCATGCTTCTGCTGCAGGGGGCTCAGGTTTGATCACTGGTCTGGGGAAGATCTTGCATGTCACGTGGTGTGGCCTCCCTGAAAAAAATTTCAAAAGATAAGCTGCATAAGTTTTTACTTACTTAACGAGGCAAAGGTTGATTTTAAAGTGGAGACCTAAGAGAAAACCTAGAGATTGAAAAGAAGTTAGAGAAGGAGCTTTGGGAAAAGTAAACAGGATCCTTCATTTTGGTTGTGCCTATATTAATCTGTGGTCTCCACTGTTCGTTTTAATCCTAACACTTTAATTTTCATATCAGATTCATTGTGATGGGAGATAACATCATCATTTGTTTCAACCTACTTTTTTGAAGCACTGTACCAGAGTCTGCTCTGTTTACAACGGGTAAACTCATTTTCCTAGGAAACTCTTCTCAACTCTTGTAGTTGAGGAGAAAGGAAAAAAATATAAAAACACTGGCATCTTTTGGAATGGCTTTTTGAGGCTGAAGAGTGACATCTTTTGGTGGAAAGATGGAAGGGACTTCTTATTAGGCCACTTTTAACTGAGACATGTAGAAGACCAAGTATCCATTTCTTCATAGTGTCTATGAACTCCCTAAAGCTGTATGTACCCCCTAAAGTTTTGGATGTAAACTGTACCTTTTTCTTAAAAAATGGTCCAGAGCTTTCACAAGGTCCTCAGAGGGTTCTTTGCTCATGAAAAGTCAGTCCACTGAATTGGGTCTGTGTTTTCTTAAAGTGTTTGGGGTCAGAAGATTACCTGCAGCAGAATCACTGGGGGAAGCTACTGAGCATTAAAAACTCAGATTCCTGGGCCCCAACTGCCATCTTCTGAATTAGAATTTCTATGGGAATAATCTGGAACTCTGATTCTTTGTTAAAGAATCACTTACCCAGGTGATTTGGTTAAACTTCTGAAATAGCTAGGTTTCAAATGTTTAACATCAACAACAGTTACTTCAGTTGTGTCTGATTCTTTGAGACCCCATGGACTGCAGCCCACCAAGCTCCTCTGTCCATGGGGATTCTCCAGGCAAGAATTCTGGAGTGGGTTGCCATGCCCTCCTTCAGGGGGTCTTCCTGATCCAGGGATCAAACCACATCTCTTGCGTCTCCTGCATTGGCAGGCAGGTTCTTTATCACGAGGGCCACCTGGGATCATCTGTTAGAATAAAACGAAAAATTACAATGTAGGGACGTGCTTACATTTACCTAAACAGGCCTGGGTTCAAATTGTCAGCTCAGCTACTCACTAGCTACATAACTTTGGCAGTTATGAGTCTCTCTGAACACTAGTTCCCTCATCTGTAAATATGTGGCTAAATAATTTATCTGTCTTGAGATAATATTGCCTAACATGTAGTAGGAGTCCCTAGAATATTATTTGTTGTTCATTGCTTCTCTCAAACATGGAATATTTCCCAAACTCTCCAGGTCTAATTTTTTTCAAGTGCTTTATGAGGCTCTTTTTCATAAAGATACTGTCAATAAACAAAAAGATTCATCATTTTCTATAATGATCCACATCATGTATAAAGAGGTTTTGTTATGCCATCAAATATGCCTGAACTGTAAACTATAAACTGAAATTTTGCCTCAATAGATAAATTAGCAATATTCATTTTCTGTAGATTCTACTGTACTGCAACTCTCTCTGTGGACTCATAGTGATTTTAGCAAAAGGAAAGCATAAATACCAGAATTTACCAACAAGAACAAAGTCTTTTATGCTTAATAGGCACATAATTGAGAATGCAAGATTTAATGAAATATCTACTCAGTAGAACATCTCCAGAAGCAAAAGAAGAAATTCCTATTTTGTAAAACCAGTTATAAAATTCTAAGTTTGGTAAGAACACCCTTACCAACCTTCCTCACTCCCATTCCCATGCATACACTGGATCGTTTTGAGCAGATTCCTTCCTTCTGGTGATTTTGCAGTTCTGATCTACTACAGCTGTATATTTTTCATCACTGGGAAATCATTTACACAAACGTTCATTTTTATATACCAGCGGACATTTACCCTGGCTTACATTTACCCTGTAAGCAGAAAGTCTACAGTAAATACAATGCCTAATAAAAGCAACAAACTCTCCTGATTCACTTTCTCATAGAGTTCCCACTTAATTAACTAAAATCATCTAGGAATTTATCCCTGGTGCTTTTTTTGAGGCTAGACATTTATTTCAGTTCCTGATGGAAAAAGACTTGTTTGTTTGGAGCAGAAGAAACTGTGGCTCCATGGAGAATCGGTATTCAAAAGGTGGAAAGCAGTGGTCTGCTTATCTTTAAATTTCTCATCTTATTTATCATTCTTCAACCTGTTTATCAAAAATCTTGAATAGACTCAAGTTTTGTATTCTTTGATTGCCATCTGCTGGTGGTCCTCTATACTAGAAAATAAAAATTCCCAGGAAAATTGCAACAACCTGGTTATTACTTGATTTAAGTAGTCCTCAAAACCCCAGTGGAGAAGGCAATGGCACCCCACTCCAGTACTCTTGCCTGGAAAATCCTATGAACGAAGGAGCCTGGTAGGCTGCAGTCCATGGGATCGCTAAGAGTCGGATATGACTGAGCGACTTCCCTTTCACTTTTCACTTTCATGCATTGGAGAAGGAAATGGCAACCCACTCCAATGTTCTTGCCTGGAGAATCCCAGAGATGGGGGAGCCTGGTGGGCTGCCGTCTATGGGGTCACACAGAGTCGGACACGACTGAAGTGACTTAGCAGCAGCAGCAGCAGCAGCAGCAAAACCCCAGTGGAGAAGGAAATGGCAACCCACTCCAGTACTCTTGCCTGGAGAATCCCGGGGACAGAGGAGCCTGGTGGGCTGCCGTCTATGGGGTCGCACAGAGTCAGACACGACTGAAGCGACTTAGCAGCAGCAACAAAACCCCAATGAGAAGGGTATTTTTAATGCCCACAGTGATACCAGAGAGTTGTGCGCAGGTTCCAGAGGACACGCCTCTCAGGAATCACGTCATGTAGTTGTTTCCTGGGAAGATGGTTACACAGCTACTCACTCTGCAGAGCCAGTGGCCTTAAAAGAAAGAAAGAAAAAAAAAAGAAAAATATAAAGACTTTATTGTTTAGAGCAGTTTTAGGTTCTCAGCAAAATTGAGTGGAGAATGCAGAATTCCCACGTACTCCCTGCCCCCACACATGCACAGCTTCCCCACTATCAACATCTGGCACCAGAGTGGTACATTTATTACAATCAGTGGACTTATATAGACACATCTTTATCTTCTGAAGTGATAAATAGTTTACAGTAGGGCTCACTTTTCGTATTGTACAATCTATGGATTTTGACAAACGTATAATAACGTGTATCCTTACCCACCATTGTAGAATCAAACAGAATCATTTCACTGCCTTAAAATATCCCCTGTGTTCCATTTGTTCATCCTTCCCTAACCCCTGGCAAACACTAGATCTGTTTACTCAATAGTTTTGCCTTTTCCAGAATGTCACTTAGTTGGAATCATACAGCAGGTAGCCTTTCCAGACTGGCATCTTTCACTTAGTAATATGCAACTGAATTTTCTCCTTGTGTTTTCATGGCTTGATAGCTCTTTTTTAGCATTAGATAATAATCCATTGTGTTGATGTAGAACAGTTTATTTATCCATTCATCTATTGAATCTTGGTTGCTTTCAAGTTTTGACAAGTTATGAATAAAGCTACTGCAAACATTCACATTCAGGTTTTTGTGTACATGTACGTGTTCAGCTTATTTGGGTAAATACCAAGGAGTGTCCCTGATGGATGATGGTGTGGTTTCTAGCTGCTTATTTTTAAAAGGATTATGTAGGTTGTACTGGTCATAAATATTTGTTAAAATCTACTTAACCTTTAGTCCCTAGAACCATGATGGGTTTCAGGTATTCAGAAATCCCACCAAAATAATACACAAACTAAAGGGTAATGTGCATTTTCTGGGGGTATGTTTCATTATTTTCCTTAGACACTCAAAGATGCATCAGGAAACAGCTCTCTGGAAACTTTGAAAGGAGTATAGCTGAGGTGCCCACACAGGTAGTATGACAGGCCTATCGTGGTTCTCTTTGCCACCAGACATCCATTACTGGGAATTTGCCATATTCCTGATACTGTTAGCTCTCATATTAAATAGAAAATAATAATAGTAATGCTAAAAACAATATCTGGGACTTACTAAGAATCTAATTAATAAGTTAAACTTATATAAAGTAATAAAGTTTAACTTATTGCTATATGTCAAATCTTACAATGACCCTATGTTTAGAAGTTATTTTCAGTTTATAAAAATGATGAAGGATCAGAAATATGACATTGCTCAAGTTTGTACAGCTAATTTTGAGGCTGAAATTCAAATGCAGGCCTATTCAGATTCCATTCCTGTATAATGAAGACAGTAAATCAAAATTCCCGCCTTTGATGACTTCCATGAGGGAAGACTGAATTGGTTCCCTCTGCTGGAAGGAGACCTAGGGATCCCCAAAGAGAAGGAGAACATGTCTGAACAAAATGTTAAGGGCAATACCTGGCTAGGCAAAGAAGATGGAGGCAGTGATGGAATTCCATGTAGGAGAGCAGCACTTGCCATTACACAGGACATGAGAAAGAGACTGAATTTAAGTCATTCTGACTCTACATCCCAGCAACGCCTGGCAAAAATAACTTGCCAGCTCTTGGGGCAATAGGACAAAGATCAATCATCTCTGGCCTTAAAGAGAAGAAATTTCAAAAGTGGATCAAATAGATAAACCAGACTTCACTAAAGTTATAAACCTTCGTGTTTCAAAGGACACCATCAAAAAAGTGAAAAGACAACACACAGAATGGGAGAAAATATTTGTTAATCCTATATGTAAAATGGGACTTGTACCAGAGTAGATAAAGAACTTTTATAACTTAATAAGACAACTCCATTTTAAAAAGGGCAAAAGATTTGGATACATTTGTCTCTAAAGACGACATACAGATGGCATATAAGCGTATGACAAGATGATCAACATCATTAGTCATTAGTTCAGTTCAGTTCAGTCACTCAGTTGTGTCTGACTCTTTGTGACCCCATGGATGGCAGCATGCCAGGCTTCTCTGTCCATAACCAACTCCTGGAGTTTACTCAAACTCATGTCCATTGAGTTGGTGATGCCATCTAGCCATCTAATCCCCTATCATCCCCTTCTCCTCCCGCCTTCACTCTTTCCCAGCATCAGGTCTTTTCCAATGAGTTACTTCTTCCCATCAGGAGGCCAAAGCATTGGAGTTTCAGCTTCAACATCAGTCCTTCCAATGAATATTCGGGATTGATTTCCTTTAGGATGGACTGGATGGATCTCCTTGCAGTCCAAGGGACTCTCAAGAGTCTTCTCCAACACCACATCTCAAAAGCATCAATTCTTCAGCACTCAGCTTTCTTTATAGTTCAACTTTCATATCCATACATGACTACTGGAAAAACCATAGCCTTACCTAGATGGGCCTTTGTTGTCAAAGTAATGTTTCTGCTTTTCGATATGTTGTCTAGGTTCAACCTATGACCTAGGTTGGTCATAACTTTTCTTCCAAGGAGTAAGCGTCTTTTAATCTCATGGCTGCAGTCACCATCTGCAGTGATTTTGGAGCCCAAGAAAACAAAGTCTGTCACTGTTTCCATTGTTTCCCCATCTATTTGCCATGAGATGCCATGATCTTAGTTTTCTGAATGCTGAGCTTTAAGCCAACTTTTTCACTCTCCTCTTTCACTTTCATCAAGAGGTTCTTTAGTTCTTCTTCGCTTTCTGCCATAAGGGTGATGTCATCTGCATATTTGAGGTTATTGATATTTTTCCTGGTAATCTTGATTCCAGCTTGTGCTTCATCCAGCCCATTTCTCATGATGTACTCTCACTGGGGACATGTAAATCAAAACCATAATCATTTTATGCCCACTAGGATGACTAAAGCAAAAAAAGATGATAACAAATGTGAAGAAATTGTAACCATTACATATTGCTGTGGGATTGTTTCCCGTCCAAACTCATATTGCTTGCCCCAAAACAGGCCAATAAATTGAGAGGTAAGGTGTTTGAGCAAGAAATACTCATCTTATTTGGAAAGCCAGGAGCCTGATAAGATTGTGGAATGGTTTCCTCAAAACCCATCTCACTGGAGTTAGAATTCAGACTTCTTTTATACTAAAAGGGGAGGAGGTGTGTGGCTGGTTGTTGCAAACTTGTTAGTGCTGGCCAGACCCCAGAGGGAAATGTGATGATCCTTTGTTCTTGCATATGTCCATGTAGGTCTGCTAACAAAGTTCCTGAAAACCAACAAGATACATGTTCTCTGTTCCACAACTTTTTATCTCTATGTGAATGAAAAGTGTTATACCTTTAAAGGCCTGGGAGGCAGAGCCTTGAGAATAGGCTATGATGTGTATTTCAGGCTATAGGCAACATTCCTTTACAGAAATGCAGGGCCAGCGTGACCAAGCACAGGCAGCAGAGCACAAGGGCTAGAGCTGAAGGACTAGATCCAGTATGGAGTCAGGTTTGTTTTTCTCCATTACAGAACTGTAAATGGGCAGACACTTTGGAAAACAGTTTGGCAGTTCTTCAAAATGTTAAATATAGAATTACTATGTGATCTAACAATTCCACTCCTAGGTATATACTCAGGTCAATTGAAAACATGCAACCACACAAAAACCTATACATGACTGCTAACAGCAGTATTATTCAGCCAAATGGTAGAAACAACCCAACTGTCAATCAACTGATTGGATAAATAAAATGTGGAATGTCCATATACTAGAATTTTATTCAGCCATAAAAATGAATGAAGTGCTGGTATAGGCTAAGCATGGGTGACACTTGGAAACATTCTATGCAAACTGAAAGAAGCCAGTCACAAAAGACCACATGGCACATGATTTTATTTATATGAAATATTCAGAATAGGCAAATTCACACAGACAGAAAGTAAATTAGTGGTTGCCACAGGCTGGATGGAGACGAGGGAGAATGAGGAGTGACTGCTACTAGTACACGGCTTCTTTTCAAGGTGGTGCAATTTTAATCCTGTCCACCACCTATGAAGGAAAAGGAAAGCATACTGGCAACCTACCCCAGTATTCTTGCCTGGAAAATCGCATGGACAGAGGAGCCTGGTGGGCTGCACCCCACGAGGTTGCAAAGAGTCGGATACAACTGAGCAACTAACATACCACCTATGAAGTAGAAACTGCTATTATCCCCATTTTTTTACTGATAAGAAAATTGAAATAGAGAGAGAGATGGAGCTGGTATTTAAACCCAAGTATTGTCCTTTTATAACAGTTTATAACTTTTCAAAGCTCTTTCATGTAGATAGAATAATATATGCAGAAGTACTTTGTGGATGATAAAGTACTATGCAAATGAAACTAATTAAACTATTTTAATGTAATCTGAGTTGACCTCCAAGGTATTCTAGTGAGAGAGATAAGGTGTGTAATACTAGATCATTCTGTATACAAAAACAAACACACACAATTGCGAAGTGCAAAGTAAAGTGACTTGGCCAAGGTCACAAAGTTAGTATTTTCAGAACTAGTACCCACATTTTTAAAGTTTTGTGTTTTATCTCTTAGGATGCTAAATTAAGTATTTTTCTTGCCAAGTGTATTTATAACTACATGAATTATTAGAATTAAAAGCATTTTAGTGCTCATAAATAAATCTTTGAATTATCCCTTCTGTATTTTCAATGCCAGTCACTCTATAGATATCTTCCTGCTCCTCCCCATTTTTCCCCTATTCTCTAATTCCTGGACACTGATAGACTTTCTCTTATCCACTCCAGGAATTGGGGAAGAGACATCCAGGCTTCAGATTCCTCAGCGCAGGGAAGACACATTCATCCTCTTAATAGAATGAGACCAGATCATTAGCTCTTAAGACAGAGTCAGAGTGCAGTCACTGGGAGAAAGATGGATGTCATCAGGTGACTACACAGCATTTGAAAATCACTCTTCAAAGTGATTAAATATACTTGAATTTAGATGCTAGGGACCAGAAGGAATTAGCTAAACTCCAAAAAAAAAAAAAAAGGTCGGATGAGTGAACCTAAATCTGGTGAAATCCTACACACTTGGGCTACATTTATAGAGTTGTAGCAACGATTTGGCTTCTCTGGTGGCTCAGCGGTAAAGAATCTGCCTGCAAAGCAGGAGACACAGGTTTGATCCCTCAGTTAAGATCCCCTGGAGGGGGGCATGGCAACCCACTCCGGTATTCTTGCCTGGAGAATCCCATGGACAGAGGAGCCTGGTGGGCTATGGTCTGCAGGGTCACACAAAGTGCAACATGACTGAGCACACACACACGTAACAACAATTTATTGAAGACCTACTGTTGCCAGGCATTGCGTTGGGCAACTTTCATTTACTAAGCACACACACACACGGAGTTCTTTTCATTTCACAGATGAAATTAAGCCATTTTCCTAAGGTCACATGGGTAGTAAGTGGAAGAGCCAGGGTTTAAATTTTAAGCTGATTTGGAAGGCCAAGCTCTTACCTTCTAGTCTCCCCTGCTTTTCTCCATCTACATTCTAGCTATCTTTTTCATTTGAACTTTTGACTATCTCAGTTCTGTCTCATCAGATTTGGTCTGCAATTGTTTTCACCTGTATTTCCTCAAATACTATTTTTTATGATGTTTAGTAAACTTTATTGTGTCCTGCTTACATGAGAGCCACAGTCACCTATCCCTTCTATCTTAGCTTATTTGGTATAGCTGTATTTTCTGCTGCTTTTATTTATTGACACTAGATTTGGGGGACGATCTATAGCTTTGCTACTCAAAGCATAGTTTGAGGTCCAGTAGCATAAGCACGGAGAAGGAAATGGCAACCCATTCCAATGTTCTTGCCTGGACATTCCCAGGGACGGGGGAGCCTGGTGGGCTGCCGTCCATGAGGTCGCACAGAGTCACAAACGACTGAAGCGACTTAGCAGCAGCAGGCCATAAGCATCCAGAGAAGGCAATGGCACCCCACTCCAGTCCTCTTGCCTGGAAAATCTCATGGATGGAGGAGCCTGGTAGGCTGTGGTCCATAGGGTTGCTAAGACTCGGACACGACTGAGCAACTTCACTTTCACTTTTCACTTTCATGTGTTGAGAAGGAAATGGCAACCCACTCCAGTATTCTTGCCTGGAGAATTTCAGGGACGGGGGAGCCTGGTGGGCTGCCGTCTATGGGGTCGCAGAGTCAGACACGACTGAAGCGACTTAGCAGCAGCAGCAGCAGTAGCATAAGCATCACCTGGGACTTGTTAGAAATCTGGACTCAAAGGTCACACCCTGGACTTACTGAATTAGGACTTTCAATTTATTAAGATTCCCCAAGGGAATGTCTGACCAACTCTTTGTGACCCCATGGACAGTAGCCTGCCAGGCTTCTCTGTTCATGGAATTCTCCAGGCAAGAATACTGGAGTGGGGAGCCATTCCCTTCTCCAAGGGATCTTCCCAACCCAGCCATCAAACCTGGGTTTCTCTCATTGCAGGCAGACTCTTTATCATCTGAGCCATATTTAAGTAAATGAATGAGTGGTTAAATGATTCTGAAAAGGAGCACTAGAGAGCTGGAGGAAGGAGCCAGCAAGCAGACTGTGTCCCTTATTCCTGGCTTTTGACCTCCTGCTCAGACACAAATTATAGTCAGACATCCAACTAGTAGAACATATTTTGTTTCAATAAACTTGGCATCTTGGAATGTGAAGTCAAGTGGGCTTTAGAAAGCATCACTACGAACAAAGTTAGTGGAGGTGATGGAATTCCAGTAGAGCTGTTTCAAATCCTGAAAGATGATGCTGTCAAAATGCTGCACTCTGCAATCTTGATTCCAGCTTGTGTTTCTTCCAGTCCAGCCTTTCTCATCCATAGCAACAGGAAAAGATCTGTGAACAGGCAGACAAAAGAGTTAATTTTAAGGATCAAATTAGTAATCCTTGCTAAGGGAGAACATTCCTCATGTTTTAAAAACGCTTTTTATTTCTGTGCGCCAGTCTCAGATTCAAGCAGCAAGTTTGATTTCTTAGGTTGGTCGGTTGGTTGTTTTTCCCTGAGTGTCTGGGTTTTAGTGAGATGAGATGAAGGCACCCAGTAAATTATTAAAATGCCTATGCTAGACTACTGTGAATACTATGTATGTCATACTATGGATACCTAACAACTATTAAAAGCAATTCATTTAGTATTTACATAATGTGGAAATAAGTGAAGATAATTCAAATGAGAACAAACAGTGGTTATTTATTCAGACCTTGCTAAACAGCAAGAGATTCTGCCATCACCACCTGAGTTTGGGAGAGACTCAAAGCCAGGCAGGAGGGTGGGGCAGCTTTAGAGGGAAAAAACGGAAAGGCTTCAGTGTGCTCTGATGGAGAAGCTGAAGGCAGGCTGGCTAGCAGTGGGGTATCACCCTAGTAAGGCAGCATATTTGACTTGTTGATTCTGATTTGCAAATGGGGGGCAAAACATTGGGAAGCTATTCCTGATGTTCTGGGCCAGTTGCTGAAGACATTGTGTTCTGGCTTTGTGGATTACTTGTTGTAAGGGGTTAGAGTTGTATTGTCAGATACATTTGGCCATTGCCTCACTATCCAAAAAGCAAAACAACTATTGAACCAGCAGGGCAAGTTTATTCTTTTATTCACTACTTACAGTCTCTTGCCAACCTGCCCAGTGAATCAAAGATTAAATGACGGTTGCATCTAGTCAGCCTATAGGTCAGTTTCCCGGTCAGTTTCCCTCCCTTGATCTGATTAGTTAACATTGGCAGGGATGGCACACACCAAGCTTCTGGTGAGCTGGAAATGCTTGCTGATGCTGAAACATCCTCACTGGCTATCAGTCAGCTCTAGGATGGCTACTCTGAGTCTGTGCTAACCTAAGTGAGCCATAAGAGCTAGGGACCCCACAGTGGCCACAACCACTCACCCCTCTGCAGCCCCACAACAAAGCAGGTCCCCAGTCGAGCTGCCTGCCCCGACTGATTTGGGTTGCCATATTGCTTTCACTTGCTACTGAAGTTACTCAGCCCGTCTCCACTGTGGGTGGGATTGTAACAACCTCAGCAACTCAAAAAAGTCAAACATCTAATACTGTCTCTTATACACATAGAGACATTACTTTGCCGACTAAGGTCCGTTTAGTCAAGGCTATGGTTTTTCCTGTGGTCATGTATGGATGTGAGAGTTGGACTGTGAAGAAGGCTGAGCGCCGAAGAATTGATGCTTTTGAACTGTGGTGTTGGAGAAGACTTTTGAGAGTCCCTTGGACTGCAAGGAGATCCAACCAGTCCATTCTGAAGGAGATCAGCCCTGGGATTTCTTTGGAAGGAATGATGCTAAAGCTGAAACTCCAGTACTTTGGCCACCTCATGCAAAGAGTTGACTCATTGGAAAAGACTCTGAAGCTGGGAGGGATTGGGGGCAGGAGGAGAAGGGGACGACCGAGGATGGGATGGCTGGATGGCATCACGGACTCGATGGATGTGAGTCTGAGTGAACTCCGAGAGATGGTGATGAACAGGGAGGCCTGGCGTGCTGCAATTCATGGGGTCGCAAAGAGTTGGACACAACTGAGCGACTGAACTAACTAACTGAAACTTGACATATGACAGACAAATTAGGAAGTGATTATTCATTGTACAAAAAGATGACCATTTACAAAAATGATTCTCTAAAACAGTGTGGCTTCCAGACTAGCAGTATCAGCCTCACCTGGGAATTTGTGAGAAATGCAAAATTTCAGACTGCCCTTTACTGCCTGATTCAGAAACTCTGGGGGTGGGGCCCTGCAATCTGCATTTTAATGAGCTTTCTAAGTGTTTCTCCTGCAATTGAAATTTGAGAGCTACTGTGCCAGAGAATTAAATGAGAAGCTCCCCAGCTGATAAAACAATGTTGAAGAATATACTTACTGTTGAAGGAGACCTTATTTGTATTCTATGATTGAGTTTTTCTATGGGGCTTCCCCGGAGAAGGCAATGGCACCCCACTCCAGTACTCTTGCCTGGAAAAACCCATGGACAGAGGAGCCTGATAGGCTGCAGTCCATGGGGTTGCGAAGAGTCGGACATGACTGACCGACTTCACTTTCACTTTTCACTTTCATGCATTGGAGAAGGAAATGGCAACCCACTCCAGTGTTCTTGCCTGGAGAATCCCAGGGATGGGAGAGCCTGGTGGGCTGCCGTCTATGGGGTTGCACAGAGTCAGACACGACTGAAGCGACTTAGCAGCAGCAGCAGCAGCAGCATGGGTCTTCCCAGGTGGCTCAAATGGTAAAAAATCTGCCTGTAATGCAGGAGACCCAGATTCGATCCCTGGATTGGGAAGATCCCCTGGAGAAGGGCATGGCAACCCACTCCAGTATTCCTGCCTGGAGAATTCCATGGACAGAGGAGCCTGGTGGGCTACAGTCCATGGGGTTGCACAGAATTGGACATGACAGAGTGACTAACAAATGGATCTTCAGAATCTTCCAGATTGTAGTTGTGTTTCTTTAATAAAGCATTTAACACATAAATAAATTACTACTTATATATTTACTATGAATAGATGTATAGGTACAATAGAAAAATATCACACCACACTGCACATGATGAGGGTTAAGTATTCTTTTATGACACTTCTATTGAGCCATAACATAAAATAAACCTCTTGCTATAAATAATGGTCAAAAGCAATGTGAAAAGCATGGCTGTATATGGCACAAGGTTTGGTAGTTCTTCTCATCCATCAGTTCAGTTCAGTTCAGTCGCTCAGTCGTGTCCGACTCTTTGCGACCCCATGAATCGCAGCACGCCAGGCCTGCAATCTTGATTCCAGCTTGTGTTTCTTCCAGTCCAGCCTTTCTCATCCATAGCAACAGGAAAAGATCTGTGAACAGGCAGACAAAAGAGTTAATTTTAAGGATCAAATTAGTAATCCTTGCTAAGGGAGAACATTCCTCATGTTTTAAAAACGCTTTTTATTTCTGTGCGCCAGTCTCAGATTCAAGCAGCAAGTTTGATTTCTTAGGTTGGTCGGTTGGTTGTTTTTCCCTGAGTGTCTGGGTTTTAGTGAGATGAGATGAAGGCACCCAGTAAATTATTAAAATGCCTATGCTAGACTACTGTGAATACTATGTATGTCATACTATGGATACCTAACAACTATTAAAAGCAATTCATTTAGTATTTACATAATGTGGAAATAAGTGAAGATAATTCAAATGAGAACAAACAGTGGTTATTTATTCAGACCTTGCTAAACAGCAAGAGATTCTGCCATCACCACCTGAGTTTGGGAGAGACTCAAAGCCAGGCAGGAGGGTGGGGCAGCTTTAGAGGGAAAAAACGGAAAGGCTTCAGTGTGCTCTGATGGAGAAGCTGAAGGCAGGCTGGCTAGCAGTGGGGTATCACCCTAGTAAGGCAGCATATTTGACTTGTTGATTCTGATTTGCAAATGGGGGGCAAAACATTGGGAAGCTATTCCTGATGTTCTGGGCCAGTTGCTGAAGACATTGTGTTCTGGCTTTGTGGATTACTTGTTGTAAGGGGTTAGAGTTGTATTGTCAGATACATTTGGCCATTGCCTCACTATCCAAAAAGCAAAACAACTATTGAACCAGCAGGGCAAGTTTATTCTTTTATTCACTACTTACAGTCTCTTGCCAACCTGCCCAGTGAATCAAAGATTAAATGACGGTTGCATCTAGTCAGCCTATAGGTCAGTTTCCCGGTCAGTTTCCCTCCCTTGATCTGATTAGTTAACATTGGCAGGGATGGCACACACCAAGCTTCTGGTGAGCTGGAAATGCTTGCTGATGCTGAAACATCCTCACTGGCTATCAGTCAGCTCTAGGATGGCTACTCTGAGTCTGTGCTAACCTAAGTGAGCCATAAGAGCTAGGGACCCCACAGTGGCCACAACCACTCACCCCTCTGCAGCCCCACAACAAAGCAGGTCCCCAGTCGAGCTGCCTGCCCCGACTGATTTGGGTTGCCATATTGCTTTCACTTGCTACTGAAGTTACTCAGCCCGTCTCCACTGTGGGTGGGATTGTAACAACCTCAGCAACTCAAAAAAGTCAAACATCTAATATTCTCCTTTTTCAACTAAAGATCTCAGCAAGATACCAGCTGTAGCACATGAAGTAACAGCTAGAGGAACTCACCATATAACTGCCCAGTTATCATGGGCCAATGACATTCTTAGAGACATGTTCACCCTTTCCAAAGTTTGGGATCTTCCAGCTTATGAGGCAGAAATTTTATCTTACCATAGAAGATAAAAACACTAAATATTCCCTTTTCCAGCCTCTCTTAAAACCAGGGGGCTGGCTGTGGCCTGGGCTCCACCAACTGGACAAACCCTAAACTTCTCTATGCCAATGCAAAAATCCCATAAGAAATCCCTATTTCTCATTATTATGTCTTCTGATATTTAATAGTGTGTATCAAAAAAATGAAGGAGAAACAAGGGAAGGAAGAAAAGGGAAGAAAGAGTCAATGAGATCTGCTTTAAATGGGAGATTTTTTGACCAGATTTTTCGAGTTTAAACAGAAAGTCCAGTTTCTGAGATTATAACAATTAACATGAATTTACCTAGCACCAAAAGACTAGAACATAGAATGTGACAGGCTTAAAAACGGTTAAAAATGGTGCATCAAAAATTTTAGTATGACAGTATAAATTGTATATTCATTCATTCAACAAACAAATAATTTAATGTGCACCTTCCATATGCCAGACATTATTTTCCAGGCACCTAGAGTATAAAAGCAAACAAAACAAGATTTTAATTTTATAGAGTTTACATTCTAGTGAAGGAATAAACTTTATAAATAGACAAATTAATATAGAATATATCATCTGGTGACAAAATCTCTGAAGAAAAGTAAAAGTAAATGAGATAGAAAATGAAAGAGATCAGGAAAGGCCTTTCTGAAGAAGCAATATTTGACTAGAGATCTGAAGGAAGAGGGGAAGGGCTCCACTGGGAGAAATGGGTGAAGAAAATGTGTAAAGGTCTGGAGAGCAACAAGGCCAGTGTGACTGGAGTGAAATAAGGAAGGGGCAGTGATGGCAGTGGACTCAGAGAAGGGGGGGCTTGCGTAGGTGACTCATGACCTCTGCGGACCCAAGTCCTCAGCTTTTACTCTGAGGTAGCATGGAGAAGGAAATGGCAACCCACTCCAGTGTTCTTGCCTGGAGAATCCCAGGGACAGGGGAGCCTGGTGGGCTGCCGTCTACGGGGTCACACAGAGTCGGACACAACTGAAGCGACTTAGCAGCAGCAGCAGTAGGAAGACTTTGGGCGATTTTGAACAAAGTTACATCAGCTTATAGGCTTTAGAAAAATCACACACACACACATACACACATGAGCTTGTTTGTATGTAAAATGTGAAATCTGAATAAGACCTATAGATTATGCCAAAGACAATTTTTTTGATTTTGATATTGTACTATAGTTATATAAGATGTTACCCCTGGAGGAGACTATCTTGTCTCTACTATTTTTGTAGCTTCTTGTGAATCTATCATTATTTCAAAATAGAAAGTTAAAAGAAGGAAAGGATCCCCGGCTGCTGTGTAGAGAACAGATGTGAGGCAGGACAGGGGTGGGGAAGCAGAACTGGAAGTAGGGAGTGAACAGGATGTGAAATATAGGAGCCAGCAGAGAGAGGTATGTCAAAGTCTTTTAGAGGACATAACTATTGATATTGAAGAGTGAACACTACATGGTGGGTAAAGGAAGAAATAAAAAATAGTAGAAATGGTGACATAGTTCACCCTCTGTATTCTGTAAGGCCATACTTAAACTACGTTAGTTAGAATCATTTATTTTTCTCTCTCTTTTTTAAGGTATCCAATGGAGATCACAATGTTTCCCACTTATGAAGTCCTTTAAGAAAGCTCATCAAATGGTAATATTGCTAACATGTTGCCTGTAACTTAGACTTAAAAATATTTTCCCATCTCTGTGATTCCCATTCACAGACCGACTGGACTTCATGGGACTCTCCAAATGTTCTCTGAACTGATTCTACCTGGATTTTTTCCTTCAATTCCTATTTCAGTTTCAAGGCCTAGTTCAATTGCCACCTCTTCTTTGAAGCCTTCTGAATCTCTCTGCCAAAGGAAAGAACTCTTTACTATGAACTCAGAAATAATTTTATTTGTATATTTCTTAAAGCATTTATCAATTCCTTCCTCTGGTTTTTGTTACTTATTGGAAAAGTATGTCCTTATCATTAGGCTGTAGACAAGTTTCCAGAGGTGAGAGTCCCTGTCTCATCTAGCTGCTAGAGAGTAATCCTTGCTGGCTCCAACTAAAGAAGCCCACACACACAGCAACGAAGGCCCAGCAAAGCCCCCACCAAATGTTTAAAAAAAACACAACATTCCTGTGCTCCCCACATTGACTCATAGTATATGTGAGCTCAATGAATTTTTTTAAAATTTATTTTTAATTGGGGAAAAATTGCTTTACAATGTTGCGGTAGTTTCTGCCATACAGCAACCCAAATCAGCCATTCAATGAATGTTAAATGTTGAATGACTGAATGATATCACTGGGTGATGTTTTCATGTAGTTTATAGTCACTTCTCTGTATAGCTATTAGCGCTTCCAGGAATACGTCTTCCACCTCCAACCCTGGGGCAAACTTCTTTAGCATTGCAATGTGAAAGAGTGATAGATCTTGATTCACGATATGAATATATTCCATTTGGCCTGGTACCTGAAGTATGTAGGTAATGGAGGAGAAATATTGTTTGAAATGTTCAGAGACAGAGACCACTCTGTGGAAAATTCTTCCATTCATGAGATTTTCAAATTGTACGCAGAGGATTTGGTTGTCATCGGAGCCTTTTCAAAAGGAAAAATCTTTCTTCAGTTCAGTTCAGTCACTCAGTCGTGTCCAACTCTGTTATCCCATGAACTGCAGCATGCCAGGCTTCCCTGTCCATCACCAACTCCTGGAGCTTGCTCAAACTCATGTCCATCGAGTTGGTGATGCCATCCATCCATCTCATCCTCTGTCACCCCCTTCTCCTCCTGCCCTCCATCTTCCCCAGCATCAGAGTCTTTTCCAAGGAGTTGGATCTTTGCATCAGGTGGCCAAAGTATTGGAGCTTCAGCTTCAGCATCAGTCCTTCCAATGAATGGTCAGGACTGATTTCCTTAAGGATTGACTGGTTTGATCTCCTTGCAGTCCAAGGGACTTCCAAGAGTCTTCTCCAGCACCACAGTTCAAAAGCATCAATTCTTTGGCATGCAGCTTTCCTTATGGTCCAACTCTCACATTCATACATGCTGCTGCTGCTGCTGCTAAGTCGCTTCAGTTGTGTCTGACTCTGTGTGACCCCAGAGACGGCAGCCCACCAGGATCCCCCATCCCTGGGATTCTCCAGGCAAGAACAATGGACTGGGTTGCCATTTCCTTCTCCAATGCATGAAAGTGAAAAGTGAAAGTGAAGTTGCTCAGTCGTGTCTGATTCTTAGCAACCCCATGGACTGCAGCATACCAAGCTCCCAGCTTTGACTAGATGGACCTTTGTTGGCAATGTAATGTCTCTGCTCTTTAATATGCTGTCTAAGTTGGTCATAGCTTTTCTTCCAAGCAGCAAGGGTCTCTTAATTTCATGGCTGCAATCACCATCTGCAGTGATTTTGGAACCCAAGAAAATTAAGTCTGTCACTGTTTCCATTGTTTCCCTATCTATTTGCCACAAAGTGATGGGACCAGATGCCATGATCTTCCTTTTTTGAATGTTGAGTTTTAAGCTTCTGAAGCGACTTAGCAGCAGCAGCAGTAGGAAGACTTTGGGCGATTTTGAACAAAGTTACATCAGCTTATAGGCTTTAGAAAAATCACACACACACACATACACACATGAGCTTGTTTGTATGTAAAATGTGAAATCTGAATAAGACCTATAGATTATGCCAAAGACAATTTTTTTGATTTTGATATTGTACTATAGTTATATAAGATGTTACCCCTGGAGGAGACTATCTTGTCTCTACTATTTTTGTAGCTTCTTGTGAATCTATCATTATTTCAAAATAGAAAGTTAAAAGAAGGAAAGGATCCCCGGCTGCTGTGTAGAGAACAGATGTGAGGCAGGACAGGGGTGGGGAAGCAGAACTGGAAGTAGGGAGTGAACAGGATGTGAAATATAGGAGCCAGCAGAGAGAGGTATGTCAAAGTCTTTTAGAGGACATAACTATTGATATTGAAGAGTGAACACTACATGGTGGGTAAAGGAAGAAATAAAAAATAGTAGAAATGGTGACATAGTTCACCCTCTGTATTCTGTAAGGCCATACTTAAACTACGTTAGTTAGAATCATTTATTTTTCTCTCTCTTTTTTAAGGTATCCAATGGAGATCACAATGTTTCCCACTTATGAAGTCCTTTAAGAAAGCTCATCAAATGGTAATATTGCTAACATGTTGCCTGTAACTTAGACTTAAAAATATTTTCCCATCTCTGTGATTCCCATTCACAGACCGACTGGACTTCATGGGACTCTCCAAATGTTCTCTGAACTGATTCTACCTGGATTTTTTCCTTCAATTCCTATTTCAGTTTCAAGGCCTAGTTCAATTGCCACCTCTTCTTTGAAGCCTTCTGAATCTCTCTGCCAAAGGAAAGAACTCTTTACTATGAACTCAGAAATAATTTTATTTGTATATTTCTTAAAGCATTTATCAATTCCTTCCTCTGGTTTTTGTTACTTATTGGAAAAGTATGTCCTTATCATTAGGCTGTAGACAAGTTTCCAGAGGTGAGAGTCCCTGTCTCATCTAGCTGCTAGAGAGTAATCCTTGCTGGCTCCAACTAAAGAAGCCCACACACACAGCAACGAAGGCCCAGCAAAGCCCCCACCAAATGTTTAAAAAAAACACAACATTCCTGTGCTCCCCACATTGACTCATAGTATATGTGAGCTCAATGAATTTTTTTAAAATTTATTTTTAATTGGGGAAAAATTGCTTTACAATGTTGCGGTAGTTTCTGCCATACAGCAACCCAAATCAGCCATTCAATGAATGTTAAATGTTGAATGACTGAATGATATCACTGGGTGATGTTTTCATGTAGTTTATAGTCACTTCTCTGTATAGCTATTAGCGCTTCCAGGAATACGTCTTCCACCTCCAACCCTGGGGCAAACTTCTTTAGCATTGCAATGTGAAAGAGTGATAGATCTTGATTCACGATATGAATATATTCCATTTGGCCTGGTACCTGAAGTATGTAGGTAATGGAGGAGAAATATTGTTTGAAATGTTCAGAGACAGAGACCACTCTGTGGAAAATTCTTCCATTCATGAGATTTTCAAATTGTACGCAGAGGATTTGGTTGTCATCGGAGCCTTTTCAAAAGGAAAAATCTTTCTTCAGTTCAGTTCAGTCACTCAGTCGTGTCCAACTCTGTTATCCCATGAACTGCAGCATGCCAGGCTTCCCTGTCCATCACCAACTCCTGGAGCTTGCTCAAACTCATGTCCATCGAGTTGGTGATGCCATCCATCCATCTCATCCTCTGTCACCCCCTTCTCCTCCTGCCCTCCATCTTCCCCAGCATCAGAGTCTTTTCCAAGGAGTTGGATCTTTGCATCAGGTGGCCAAAGTATTGGAGCTTCAGCTTCAGCATCAGTCCTTCCAATGAATGGTCAGGACTGATTTCCTTAAGGATTGACTGGTTTGATCTCCTTGCAGTCCAAGGGACTTCCAAGAGTCTTCTCCAGCACCACAGTTCAAAAGCATCAATTCTTTGGCATGCAGCTTTCCTTATGGTCCAACTCTCACATTCATACATGCTGCTGCTGCTGCTGCTAAGTCGCTTCAGTTGTGTCTGACTCTGTGTGACCCCAGAGACGGCAGCCCACCAGGATCCCCCATCCCTGGGATTCTCCAGGCAAGAACAATGGACTGGGTTGCCATTTCCTTCTCCAATGCATGAAAGTGAAAAGTGAAAGTGAAGTTGCTCAGTCGTGTCTGATTCTTAGCAACCCCATGGACTGCAGCCTACCAAGCTCCCAGCTTTGACTAGATGGACCTTTGTTGGCAATGTAATGTCTCTGCTCTTTAATATGCTGTCTAAGTTGGTCATAGCTTTTCTTCCAAGCAGCAAGGGTCTCTTAATTTCATGGCTGCAATCACCATCTGCAGTGATTTTGGAACCCAAGAAAATTAAGTCTGTCACTGTTTCCATTGTTTCCCTATCTATTTGCCACAAAGTGATGGGACCAGATGCCATGATCTTCCTTTTTTGAATGTTGAGTTTTAAGCTCGTTTTTTCACTCTCCTCTTTCACTTTTATCAAGAGGCTCTTTAATTTCTCTTTGCTTTATGCCATTAGGGTGGTATTCCACATATCTGAGGTTATTGATATTTCTCCCTGCATCTTGATTTCAGCTTGTGCTTCATCCAGCCTGGCATTTCACATGACTTACTCTGCATATAAGTTAAATAGGCAGGGTGAGAGTATACAACCTTGACGTACTCCTTTCCCTATTTGGAACCAGTCTGTTGTTCCATGTCCAGTTCTTAACTGTTGCTTCCTTACCTGCATACAGATTTCTCAGGAGGCAGGTAAGGTGGTCTAGTATTCCCATCTCTTTAAGAATTTTCCACAGTTTCTCTTTTAGTAGAAATATATACAATATGTAGCTTATACAATATGTAGCTTAAACTGAGCCATATTTTTAAAAATCCTGGTGAAAATCATGCAAAAATAGAATTTATCAGACTTCATTTGTAGAACACAAACCTATAGCAATTATAATTATTACAAATAATAGCTCTTTTTAGTAGACTTTATTTTTTTAGAGCAGATTTAGGTTCACAGCAAAACAGAGTGGAAGGTACAGAGATTTCTCGTGTATTTCCTACTCTCCCCCCCAACTCCACCTCCATGCTGTCATGCAAAGCCTCCTCCATTTTCAACATTCCTCACTAGAGCAGTACATTTGTTACAAGTAATGAACCTACCTTGACACATCATCACCATCAAAGTCCAGAGTAAATACGAACTTTCTGAGCTAGTGGTAAAGAACC
This sequence comes from Cephalophus harveyi, assembly GCA_006410635.1. Lineage (NCBI taxonomy): Eukaryota > Metazoa > Chordata > Mammalia > Artiodactyla > Bovidae > Cephalophus > Cephalophus harveyi. The sequence continues at coordinate 86,846 of SJYT01069123.1, read as the reverse complement.
TGCCTGCCAATACAGGAGATGAAAGTGATGCAGGTTTGATCCCTGTGTAAGGAAGATCCCCTGGAGGAGGAAATGGCAACCCACTGCAGTATTCTTCCCTGGAGAATCCCAAGGACAGAGAAGCCTGGAAGGTTACAGATAGGGTAGTGAAGAATCGAACATGACTGAAGAGACTTAGCATATTTATAATAATAATTTTACGTATTTTTCTTAATTAAGGCTTTCCAATTTTATAAATTTCAGGACCCACAAATATTTGCTTTTCAACAAGGTGATTAATGTTTCCTTTTAGGTTCTAGTCTCTATTGAGAATTATTCTTCTTATGCAAATATACAACCTTGAAATTGCCTGAAGTGATCTCTCCTGTTTATTTCTGGCCACTCTTCCAAATTATATTTCAATCTGGGTGGGAAATTTCATTAAGTGCTATTTTAAAGCTTACTGTGAGATGTCAATACTTTTTTTTTTCATTAAGCAATTTAGATATGTTGGTAATGCATACAATTAATTCATAGAAGAATACTCTAACTTTGTCAATACATCATTGACAACTGGCTTTAGTGCAATAAATTATCAGCTTTGTAATCATAAAAGTAGGGATAGAATAAGAACAATATTGACAAGTCCAACAAACTCATGCAAAGAGAGGAGCCAAAATGCAAACCTGCTCCCAACACTAAAGAAAACCACAGCCTTTAATTTCTTTTTTAACATTGTTTTCATGCTTTCAGAGTGCTGCTTCAGTTCAGTTCAGTTGCTCAGTTGTGTCTGACTCTTTGCCACCCTATGGACTGCAGCACTCCAGGCCTCCCTGTCCATCACCCATTCCTGGAGTTTACTCAGACTCATGTCCACTGAGTCGGTGATGCCATCCAACCATCTCATTCTCTGTTGTCCCCTTCTCCTCTTGCCTTCGATCTTTCCCAGCATCAGGGTCTTTTCCAAGGAGTCAGTTCTTCCCATCAGGTGGCCAAAGTATTGGAGCTTCAGCTTCAGCATCAGTCCTTCCAATGAATGCTCAGGACTGATTTCTTTTAGGATGGCCCGGTTGGATCTCTTTGCAGTTCAAGGGACTCTCAAGAGTCTTCTCCAACACCACTGTTCAAAAGCATTAATTCTTTGGCATTCAGCTTTCTTTATAGTCCAACTCTCATACCCATTCACGACTACTGGAAAAAACATAGCCTTGCCTAGACGGACCTTTGTTGGTAATGTTTCTGCTTTTTAATATGCTGTCTATGTTGGTCATAACTTTTCTTCCAAGGAGCAAGTGTCTTAAAAATTTCATGGCTGCAGTTACCATCTGCAGTGATTTTGGAGCCCCCCAAAATAAAGTCTCTCACTGTTTCCCCATCTATTTGCCATGGAGTGATGGGACTGGATGCCATGATCTTAGTTTTTTGAATGTTGAGTTTTAAGCCAGCTTTTTCACTCTCCTCTTTCACTTTCATCAAGAGGCTCTTTAGTTCTTCTTCACTTTCTGCCATAAGGATGGTGTCATCTGCATATCTGAGGTTATTGATATTTTTCCTGGCAATCTTGATTCCAGCTTGTGCTTCATCCAGTCCAGCATTTCTCATGATGTACTCTGCTTACAAGTTAAATAAGCAGGGTGACAATATACAGCCTTGACGTACTCCTTTCCTGATTTGGAACCAGTCTGTTGTTCCATGTCCAGTTTGAACTGTTGCTTCTTGACCTGCATACAGATTTCTCAGGAGGCAGGTCAGGTGGTCTGGTATCTTTTAAAGAATTTTCCACAGTTTGTTGTGATCCATACAGTCAAAAGCTTTGGCGTTGTCAATAAAGAGTGGAGCATAACCCACTCTAATGTCTTTTCAACTCATACGTCCCTTCACATTCTCTCCATGTGTAAGATTGAGGTTTCATTGTGCCCTAAGGGCCTTAGGAAGCTATGAAATGAAAGGACTGCAGTGGGTTAGTACGTTTTACCTCGTCAAAGTTCCAACATGTGGGTCATGCTTTCAAATTTCAACTTGAATAATGTTGAGGAAGCTTTTTGTAAATAATGTGTTGTACAGGGATATCCCCGGTGGTCCTGTGACTAAGATTCTGTGCTCCCATTGCAGGGGGCCCAGGTTCCCTCCCTGGTTAGGGAACTAGATCCTACAGGTGGCAACTAAAGATCCCTCATGCTGCAATGAAGATCAAAGATCCCACTGCTGCAACTAAGACCAGCACAGCCAAACAAATAAATATATATTTTTAAGTGTTGTACAAATGTTACTTTGTTGATATTATTGTTGTCATCATGATGGGGATAACTTTTCACCTCTCTGAGACCAAATAATATCCTTCAATTTATATTAGAGGAGATTCAGCTATTAATGGGAATCCTGACACTGAAACCAAGTAATGAGGTATAATGTTAAAAAAGATTTGCTAAGCTTTGATAGTGAAGGTTATCCTAGAGTAGAGAAGGGGGAAAAGACTGGAAATAATTGCATGTATCTTATTAATTTGGTTCTTTCCAGTCTCTTTGAGGCTAATTACATTAAGCAGAAAATCAAATCATGTTGACTATGACTACACAAATGTATTTTGGTATGTATAAATGTAAGTCAACACTAGTAAGCATGAATAAGTGAAAGATTCACTCTAGGGAAAAAGCAAATTATTAGGAGGAACCAAAGAATAGCCAGGCTTTTTACATTTGAGAGGAAATATCTACCTAGCAATTAAAATGAATTGGTGAAAATTCTCATTTACAGAATAAATTTACATATAGAGAAAACTTTAAAAATGTCTTTTAACATATCCTGTAGACTAAAGAAAATGTATTTGTAGCTCTAGTTCAACCATATTCACTGCTATTATATATTTCATTTAAAAGATATCTTGAAAGGAACAATTGTTTAAAAACAATTAAAAAAATTAGAGTCAGAAAATTGTGATTAATTAAAGGTATGATTCAGATTTGCCTTGGAGAATATTTGGGTGACCTGAGTTCATCTATGATGAATAACGTTAAGTTCTAAGACAAAGTGAATTTATACCTTTGAAAATAGAAGATACATTTTCAAATCTTTAATCTTTTAATTTGGTAAAAAAATTCATATTTTAGATTGGTCTAGAGTTTAGCAAATAAATGTGATTTGTTCAAAATTTTGTTTCATGGTTCAGTTCTGTTCAAACCACTCATATGCATAACCCAAAGCTGCAGCGAAAAGATTACTCCTGCAGAAAAAACATCAGAAGAGGAATATCTATCATGAATAATTTATATTGACACAAGGTTATAAAACTGATGTATTATCTTTATACAAATGCTCAGTAAAACCTATAATCAGAGTAATAAAAAACAACCACTTCAGCAGTATTAAAACCTGGGAAAATTTAATTACAAATTCAAGAGAAGAAACAAGAGGAACTTCAGGATCCTACCCACTGCAGTTGAGCCAATTTTATGACAAATTTGTCTCTGAAACAAGGCAAATTGTTTTGGGCATATCAGCATTTGGTTATCACAGTGCTGTGCTGACTTCATAGTCCAATTCTCTACCCCTCACTTCTGTTCTACTTCTTCCCCTTAAATAGTCTTTGAAAACTTTATACAGAAAAAAGTGAGGATGGGAATACAGAGAATTGATTTTTTGAAATTTCATTTCAAAATGGGTAGGTAGGACATTTAAAAGGGAAGAGAGAATGCATGTGCATATAGTCTTATGAAGGAAGTCATCCCTGATTATGATAAATACTATCTTTGAGGACATGAAATAGAAGATGATATGTGACCAGATTTTCTAACAATGGAAGGGATATTGAAAGGAACCTAGTAAATAGACTATATAATCTTAAAGTGAGTTTTTAAAATACAGTATAATATTTATCACATTGTTTTCCAATTTTTACTAACTGCCTTTAATCTTCACAAAAGCTCTGTGAGGTGAGTCGGGTGGGCCTTTCCTTTTGGTCCCCTGAGGGGCGATAGAGATGTTGGGATAGGCCCCCGTCAGGACTGCCCCGGGAAAACAGGCTCGTTCGCAGATGAGGGAGCAGTCTCGGCTCCCAGTTTGGCTGACACCAGCTTCTGGGATCTCACAGCCGGCGAACAAAGAGGCTGCAGAGGGCGTCTGCTCCCCCAGCGGTCCCTCCTCCTAGCGCGGATTCCTGCCCACGCTCTGCGCTGGAGTGCCAGTTGCTCTCAGGGAAATGCGAGGGTCGGCGACGAGTTGGTAGTCACGGGGCTCTGGCTTTGTGGCGTCAGCGTGATCTGAGTTTGAACCCCCAGACCTTCTCTTACTGTGCTTGACTGTAGGCAATCTCTCTGAGCCTCATTTTCCTTTATCTGGAGAGTGGGCATGCTTTGATTTATTCCAAGGAATTCGCCATCATTTAAAGCAATAAAAGTCTTTGCCTACCACGTGTGTCGAAAAAAATGTTATGAATATTTTAGCTCTGGGATAGGTCGGTCACCATCTCTACCAGCGTAGGAAATCTCCATCTGCAAAATGGGCGCAACGTAGATTGCGGTCTTTAAGAGCTAACATCGCTTTGCAAAAGGCCCCTAACAAACCCCTCACTGTCCCTCCTCGCAGCTCCCGCTTTGTCCCCACGCCGCCCTATCCTGAGAGACCCTAGTTTCCAAACTGTGGAGGAGCCGATCCGGTGGAAATCTCCATCTGCAAAATGGGCGCAACGTAGATTGCGGTCTTTAAGAGCTAACATCGCTTTGCAAAAGGCCCCTAACAAACCCCTCACTGTCCCTCCTCGCAGCTCCCGCTTTGTCCCCACGCCGCCCTATCCTGAGAGACCCTAGTTTCCAAACTGTGGAGGAGCCGATCCGGAACTTAAAGAAACATTCTTATCAAACCAGGGAAATAGAAAAGAGAGAGTGCAGAACAGGGTGACGTAGGGATGGAAGACAGGGGAGGCAAAAAGACTCAGCTCTGCTTCGAACGGGTGCGACCCCGCTCGCAGGCAGGTGAACCGCCCGAGCCCACTGCTTGGCCGGGAAGCCTCGGCTCGGACCCAATAAACAGACCTTCGCGACCTGGAGTGGGACCCTGGGCCAGGAAACGGAACTGGTTGGGGGGACGAGAAACTTTAGGGGTAGACCCGGGGCCTTAAAGGAGGGTCTACCAGAGCTCGAGGGGCGGAGCTGAGGCTAAGCGGGCAGGGCTAAGGGCGGGACCTCGCAGAGATCTTCGGCTGCGCGCGCCACGTCTCCTTCAGCGAGCTAGTCGGGGAGAAGCAAGGGGCGGGGTAGAGAAAAACCGAGCGGGGCGGGAGCTCTCTCTTCTCGCGAGAGCTGGAGACGGCAGCGGCAGTGGCGGCGGCGTGTCCCTGAGAGTAGCGTGGTCTACCAGAGCTCGAGGGGCGGAGCTGAGGCTAAGCGGGCAGGGCTAAGGGCGGGACCTCGCAGAGATCTTCGGCTGCGCGCGCCACGTCTCCTTCAGCGAGCTAGTCGGGGAGAAGCAAGGGGCGGGGTAGAGAAAAACCGAGCGGGGCGGGAGCTCTCTCTTCTCGCGAGAGCTGGAGACGGCAGCGGCAGTGGCGGCGGCGTGTCCCTGAGAGTAGCGTGGGGGCGGGGAGGAGAGGCGGCGGCGGCGGCGTAGGAGCTACGCCACACGGGGCCGGGGAGCTGGGCGCTGGGTTGCAGAGCGGGGTCGTGGCGGCGGCGGTGAGAAGAGGAAGGCGGAGGAGGGGGTGCCATGGCGGGGCAGCAGTTCCAGTACGATGACAGCGGGAACACCTTCTTCTACTTCCTCACCTCCTTCGTGGGGCTCATCGTGATTCCGGCCACATACTACCTCTGGCCCCGAGATCAGAATGCCGGTGAGTCCTGCCGGCAGCTGCCCGTGGACCCGCGCAGGCCCCACCGGCCCCTCAGGCCCCTCCGGGCCGCGCCGCTCCGGCCCAGCCCAGCCCAGCCCGCCGCGCACGGGGTGATACCGCCCGCGCGGCCGGGCCTCGCGTCCAAGCGTCCGCCGCCCGCGGGGCCCGGGCTCGGTGGTGTTTCCCTGGGTGTCTCTCTGGGTTCGTGATTCCGGCCACATACTACCTCTGGCCCCGAGATCAGAATGCCGGTGAGTCCCGCCGGCAGCTGCCCGTGGACCCGCGCAGGCCTTGCCGGCCCCTCCGGGCCGCGCCGCTCCGGCCCAGCCCAGCCCGCCGCGCTCGGGGTGATGCCGCCCGTGCGGCCGGGCCTCGCGTCCAGGCGCCCGCCGCCCGCGGGGCCCGGGCCCGGTGGGGGTTCCCTGGGTGTCTCTCTGGGCTCCTCCCACCCCCCTCATTGTCCTCAGGAGTTTCGCTATGCATCCTCTCCCCTATTGTTCTGGACGCTCCCTACAGCCGCGTCCTGCCCCTTTGTCTTCTCTGCCTCGGGTTTTATTGGTATTTTTCTTTATGGAGGGAGCAGGATGGGATCGCGAGGATGGGAATTGGAAGGTGAGAGAAGAGTTGGCAAAGGAAGAAGACAAGCGTGCAGGCTCCACTCTGAGCCGCCAAGCCGCGGTCCTCTTTCCCCGACACCCCCATTTCCTTGTTGCAGCTGTCGTTACAGATGTTTAGGGCACCATCTGAGTTGGGTGGCATGTATAGGACTCCAGCTGAGCTCCTCAACCGCCCCCCACCTCTCCGTGTCTTTCCCTCGTTGCCTTTTCATGTGTTCACTCACACTGTGGGGGTTGGAAGCAATGATGTTATTCTCCTTAGCAAGAATTAGGCATTTCTCTATTTCCTTCTCTTCGAAGTTTCCTGTTTATGGCGGAAAAAGCGCAAGTATGAAGGAAGGATTAAGTCTTGTAGGTAGATCGGTTGTGAGGTGGTTGGTCCATTTTCTTTCAATTCTAAAATTTTTCACTTTGAACGACATCGGTTTAGAACAAATAATTAAATAGATTCTTGTCAAGGCATTTTATGTTTGAGTAATGTTTGGATTCCATTTGTTGCACTCTTGTTAGGACATATGGCAGGTGATATTCTTAAGACTGATAGAACTGCAAGGCCTTTATGGTGAGTTAACAGTAACAGGATTTGAGTATGAACAATTAGGGAAGGCTTTCTGTTTCTCAAGAGCTCTGGTAACTTGAATAAATAGACTGTCTCAAGTTGGGTGTGTTGGGGGTCTACGTTGTCCAGGTGATATACTCTACTTTGGGAACATTGTTACCCAGTGAAGCATTGAATCAACCCAGATCTTATTAAGCTTTAAGACTGATTCAGTGCTTTTGGCTGCTTACTGTTTCACAGGAAAATAAAATAAGTTCAAATATTAAAATATCATGTTGTATTATTCAAAATTACTATTACAGACCCACACCCTTTATTCAAAATGCTTGAGAACAGATATACCACAGAATTTTTCAGATTTTAGAAAGATAATATCTGCCCTAACAAGCCATTAAGGGTCTAAAACATACTAATAATCAAGCAAATTATTCCAACAGCAGAATATGACTACTTTTTAAGTGAGATGAATAAAGTTTGTAAATAGCCTCCTATCAGTACAAGTCACCAAATTATTTTCCTGCAAACATATGTAGGCATATGATGATTTTGAATTTCAGAGTTCTTATGGCAGTCTTGACTTTTCAGAAGTATCTTCTATGTGAAAGCATAAAAAGATTTTCTTTGCCAGCAGTTATACAACCTTAAAGTTGAGTTTAATCTTTGTTTAGTTTTTTTTAAAAGATAACACTTTTGGGGGCTTTCAGTTTTCAGGTTGACGGCTGTTTCAGTGTTGCTCTTTTGGAATTGTTGGGCCCATGAGTCCATCAAGAAAGCATGGCGCCATTTCAGGTTTGCAAATCATGTATTTGAAAAATAGAAGTAGCTTGGTCTTTGCATTGGCATATTTGAGATGTTAATTGAAGTTACTCTGTTAACATTATTACTGGAATCCCTTTTCTGTTGTTGTTGTTTAGTCCCTAGAGTTGCTTCTGACTCTTTTGCTACCCCCATTGACTGTAGCCTGGTGGACTCCTCTGTCCATGGGATTTCACAGGCAAGAATACTGGAATGAGTTGCGATTTCCTTCTCCAGGGGATCTTCCTGACCTAGGGATTGAACCTGTGTCTCCTACATTGGTGGATGGATTCTTCACTGCTGAGCCACCTGGACAGCCCCATTTTGCCTTGACTTTTGTCTAATCTGTTGGGCTAAGTGCACTTACACTTAATACCCCTTTTAGTAGTTGAAGGGTCCTGCTTATCTTACTCTCTTGGTTGTTTGCAAATTGGCTGAATAAGATAATTAAATACTTTTTCTGACCATTACGAAAAAAGTTCTGTTTGAAGTAATAATATGGAGGGTTTGAATTTCCTTAGAATAGTGGTTCTTAGCCCTGACTTCTTGTTAGAATCATTTGGGGGAACGTCTAAAAACACTTAGACCCATCACCAGGTACTCTGATTTAATTGGTCTGGAGTGAGTGCTGTGTATTGGTTTTTACAAGGTTGTAAATTGTAGCTAGGTTGAGTTGCTAAGGTAGGTAGTCATCTTTAGTTGGAATTCTCATTTTGGGAGGTGGCATATTTCTTTTGATATGGGCACTTTGATAAAAACAAAAAAGTCTCTAATGTCTTAACCTTTTGGTTTTACCAAGCTAAGAAGCCCTTAGAGTAAAACAGTGCTATAAAATAATGTAGTTGAAAGCAGAATATTTTTGTTAAAGTAACTTTAATAGGTTTACAGTGATACTTAACAAGAGAAAATTAATACTGTAATTATTAGAAATTCAAATAACCCTGAGAGAACTTCTATTTTTTCCATAGGTTAAGGATTATAGATCATTTGAATTGAGATAAAATGTATCATTACTTTTTCCCAAATTTGGGTTTTTTTTTTTTTTGACTCCTTACTTTTCAAAACTAGTTTTGAAACCTGGGTCTGCCAGTTACTGTGTTAATCTGAGGCAAGTGATTTAACTTCTCTGTGTTTTAGTGTACTCATTTGTGAAATAGAGACAGTAGTTATGTTTCATAGATTAAATTAATAAAATAGGTATATATAAAGTGTTTAGAACAGTGTCTGGCACATATTGGGGCTGTTAGGGCCTGCTGTTTTTGCTGGTTACTTGGACTTTCTGGAACAATTTGATTTGGTACACTCATGTACTCAGATTGTTTGAAAGGATTAATGAAACTTTTTTTAAAAGTTGCATTTCTTTATTCTTTGTTCCTTGCCTTTCAGATATATGCAAGTGATTTAGCTCTCTGACTTAGGAATGTAAGAGTTCACTTTTAGTTCTTAGTAGTAAAGTGAAAAACTCGGAATTTGAAGTTAGAGGTTTTGTGTTTAAGTTCCAGCCTAGTCCCTGATTAGTTGTTTCTGAATTCTGATCCTCATTTTCTAGGGGGAGTAATAATAAACTGCCCTACCTACCAAGAAGTGATGATGAGAAGCAAAGAAATAAATGGATATAAACATGTTTGCTTTAAAACTAAATGCACTGTAGAAATTTGTTCATTTTGCAAGTTATTTATAGAGCATAATGGGCTTCCCTGGTAGCTCAGTGGTAAAGGATCCACCTGCATTGCGGGAGACCTGGGTTTGATCCATGGGTTGGGAAGATCCCCTGGAGGAGGAAATGGCACCCTGCTCCAGTATTCTTGCCAGGAAAATCCTATGGATAGAGGAGCCTGGTGGGCTACAGTCTGTAGGGTTGCAGAGTCGGACACGGCTAGAGTGACTGAGCACGCATATAGAGCATGTAAGACTTTGTGCTAGATGCTGCTTCTAGGTGATAGATCAGGTTTTTAAGGGCTTATAGCTTTTTTCTTAGTAAGTTACATACATTCAATGCAAAAAAGATCAAAGGGACAGAACAAAAATTGCTTGTAATTCTGTCACCCAAAAACAGTTAAAATATTTTGGTGTGGGCATCTCCTTTGAGATGACTTTAGATGTAGTCCCTTTTCTTATGGGGGAGATCCCACATCCCCTTCCAGTCTGAGATGGATGATTGTAATCCTCATGTCAGGCGCTGCAGCTGTTCATTGAATGTTTACTAGCCTCAAGGATGGGAAGTGCTGAATGCACTCACTGTATCACTTTGAGTTAGACTCAAGTGTTATCCCAATTTTATTAATGAGAAAATAGAGCCAAAGAAGAGCTAACCAACTTGCTTAAAGCCATATTGCTGCCAAGTGGGAGATTGGTTGTTGGACCCAAATTCATCTTATGCCACAGCTTCTCTTGCTAGCCACTACCTTGTACTTCCTCGGTAATTAGTATAACACATTATAATAAGTATTAAAATGAGAAGGGGAAAGCGCTGTGTGCAAGGGAGTATATTTTATGAATGTTTGTATTCTGCTTAGAACATACAGTCTTCCTAAAATTTTAGACTTTGAAAGGGATATTAGAGATCTGAAAAGTTTGACTCATTTTAAAATCAAGTCGTCTCTGTTCTGTCCAGACAGAAAGGGTACCAGACATGAGCACAGACACATTTAAGTTCCACACAGTAGAGGAAACCAGCTGAAAACTTGGCAGTACAAATTTAGGTTTTATAAATATGGTGATAAACATTGGGATTAGTAAATGCATTACATAAATTGTTTTTATTTAAAGGTCATCTTGCTTGATCTTGGAGAACCTGAAAGACAAAGATAGGTTTATTTTCATATCAAATAAAACTTTCAGATGTTCGTTCCCTTAATTATACTTTTTGTTCAGAAATTAAGAAGTCCAAACAAACGTATCCAGGCTTCCCAGATGGCTCAGTGGTAAAAAAATCTGCCTGCCATTGCAGGAGATGCAGGTTCAGTCTCTGCATGGGGAAGATCCCCTGGAAAAGGAAACGGTCACCCACTCCAGTATTCTTGCCTGGAAAATCTGATGGACAGAGAGGCCTGGCGGGCTACAGTCCATGGGGTTGCAAAAGAGATGGACACCACTCAGCAACTAAGCAATAACAACAACAAATGTATCCATATTGTACTTGTACTTATCCTTTTACCAGACTTTATTGATGATAAATATATTTACACCATCTCACCATCACATTGTTTGTTTGAAAGGCATTATTGTTCATTTTCTTAATAAGTGAAACTAAGTCTCCCTAGAGCCTGAGTTCCTCTGCAGAGTTTATGATTAACCTCTATCCAAAACTGTTCCCTTCCTTGTCCTGCACCTATTCTTTTCAAGAGTGAAGAGTATCAAAGGAATGGGGGATTGAAACCAAGCAGAACCCTGCAGGGCCCTCCCAGGTACAAAAGCCCCTTGGTGTTCCCCATTTCTTGTTTGTAGAAAAAGACTTCAGTCTCCTGGGCCTTCCTTGAGATCCATAGAGCAGGCATAGGTAGTTACTTAAGTAGGGAAGTGAGTGAATGCAGAAACAAAGGAGAAGAAATTAAACAAGAAAAGTAACGACAGTAGTTCGTGGGTAAAAAGAGTGCTAGTTCATCCTCAAGGAATATACAGAACAGTCTGAAGGATCTCTTGGAGTTGTTCTTTAGGAACTAAGATACGCATCCCTGAGGTGACATTGGAAGGTTGATAGTTGAGATTCCTGAAACCACTCTACCTCACTACCAGCCAATCAGAAGAAAGTCATGTATCCTGCAACCCCGAAGCCCCCAGAGGTTGCCTTTAAAAACCCGTGGAGTTTGGGTTGTGGAGTTTGGGTCTTTTGAGCATGAGCTGCCCCTACTCCTTGCCTGGCATCCACAGTAAACACTGTAGTGTCCTTCACCACAGCTAGCATCAGCAAATTGGCTTTGCTGTGGTAGGTAGGTGAACCCAAAGTTGGGTCTGGTAACATAAGGTGTTCCTTACATTTTGGAATTACATTTGTGTCAGTGTGGATGAAGAAATTTTCTCATGTGTATTCCAGATGTTTTTTGCTATAGATTTTTGCCTGTTTAGTTAAATCTAGTACTTATTGATTGAGCACTTATTGTTTACCTATATAAAAACAGCCGACAGTGCAAAGAGGCATGCAGTGTAAATATAGTCTTTTGTTAAGCTGAAACTCCAGTACTTTGGCCACCTCATGTGAAGAGTTGACTCATTGGAAAAGACTTTGATTCTGGGAGGGATTGGGGGCAGGAGAAGAAGGGGACGACAGAGGATGAGATGGCTGGATGGCATCGCTGACTCGATGGACGCGAGTCTGAGTGAACTCCGGGAGATGGTGATGGACAGGGAGGCCTGGCGTGCTGCGATTCATGGGGTCGCAGAGTCGGACACGACTGAGCAGCTGAACTGAACTGATAACCCGGATGGGGTGGGAGAATTAAAATTAGACAAATACAAATTATTATTAATATATCCAAAACACAACAAAGAAAATGTAAGAAAAGTGAAAATAAGTGCTATGGAAGTTAGCTGGATAAAGTATTTGCGTCTAATTGGTGGTAGTTGTCAGTGTCTAGAGGTGAGGAAAGTCTCTTTAGAGTTAGGTTGATTTTGACTGGACTATTAAAGGATGAGGGATTTCCCTGGTGGCTCAGTGGTAAAGAACCCTCCTGCCAGTGCAAGATGCGTGTTTGGATCCCTGCGCTAGGAAGAACCCATGGAGAAGGAAATGGCAGCCTACTTCAGTATCCTTGCCTGGGAAATCCCATGGACAGAGGAACCTGGCGGGCTACAGTCCATGGGGTCACAAAACAAAAGAGAAAATTTGTAGTTTTACTGTTTTAAGTGTACAGTTCAGTAGCATTGATTAGGTTCACAATGTGGCACAACCATCACCACTGTTTCCAAAATTTTTCATCACCCTAAATAAACTCTGCCTGTTGAGCAACAGCTTCTTATTGTCCCTTTCCTTCGGCCCCTGGTAAACTCCATATATATAGACAAAGCTATATAAATTTGCCTATTCTAGATACTTCATATAAGTGGAATCATACAGTATTTGCCTTTTCATGTTTGGCTTATTTCATTTAGCATAATTTTTCTAGATTCATCCATGTTGTAGCATATATCAGAACATATTCCTTTTTATGGCTGAACAATATTCTGTTGTATGGATATACACATTTTAACTCACTCATCTATTGATGAACACTTAGGTTATTTCTGTTCTTTGTTGTGAGTAATGCTGCAGTGAACATTGTATACAGATCTGTGAGTTCTTATTTTCAGTTCTTTTGAGTATATTCCTACGGATGGAAATCCAGTTGTCCAAGCAGTATTTGTTGAAGAGACTGTTCATTTTTCACTGAATGAACACAGTCTTTTCAAGAATCACTTGGCTGTAGATGTGAGGGTAGTATCTGTTTTTTCATGGGATGATTTATTGAGCATAGTTTACCAGTGAGGACCTCAGTATTAGAATACCTCTAGGCTGATTGATACCTTAACTTCTTTTCCATCTGTACTTCTTCCTTTGGTGATCTCACCCAGTCTCATGACTTTAGGTATCATCTATGTGACTCATAAAAATTACATTTCCCAGACTTATTCCAGTCTAGAACTCTTCTTGAACTCTCCACATTTCTATTTGTGTATCTAATAGAGATCTTACTATGCAAAAAATCAATGTGATTTCTGTCCATTCTCCCAACCTTCCTGACCTATAGTCTTTCCCATTTCAGTTAATCACAACTGTTTCTTCAACTGTTCTGGCCAGCAGCCTTGGAGTTTCTCTTGGCTTATCTCTGTCTTATGTGCCACTTCCAGATGTTAGTGTGTCCTGTTGGCTCTACTTTCAAATTACATCTAGTCTGACCATTTCTAATTGCTTTGCTACCATCACTGTCCTGTTTTATAGCCTGGATTATCGTTAGCCTCCAAACTGGTCTCCTTGTTTCCACCCTTGCTCCTTGCAGTCTGTTCTCGAAATAGTAGCACAGTGATCCTTTTTTAACCGAAGCTGGCTCGTGTCACTCTTGGACTCAGAACCCTTTAAGGCTCTCTCATCTCAATCTCAATAGAAAGTAAAGTCATAGAGTGGTCTGTGAAATCCCTCATGAACTTTTGGACTTCATTTCTTGTTCCTTTTTCTCTTGCTCCTTCCATTCCAGTCAGACCAGCTGCTCTGCCGTTCTTAGGGCACGTGAGGCATGCTTCTGTTGAACCTTTATGGTTATTGCTTCCTGTGCCTGGAGTGCTTTTTCTCTCGATATCCTGTTGTGATCTTCCCCATCTCTATTATGGCCTTGCTCAAACGCCATCTTCTCAGTGTTGCCTTCTTTGAGCACCTTATTTAAAATTGTTAAGTTTCTTTCTGCCCGCAAAAAAGCTCTTCCCTTTTTCTGTTTTATTTCTCTTCACAGCACTTATCATCTTCTAATATACTATAAAGTTTATTTAAGTTTTTTACTGCTGTCTCCTGAACTGGAATGTATGGTCTGTGAGAGCTTGGACTTTTATATTGTTTTTTGATGTGTCCTCAGTGTCCAGAAAGATCTGGGCACACAGTAGGTGCTTACCAATATGTACTTAATAAAGGACATTTAATAATGTTTTCTAGATAAAGGAATTCTGTACATTCTTTACAAATATTTATATAGTGCCTGTTATATTCTTGATAGCTGGAAAGGGGAGGGGTGATTATGTATAAGAAAACAATGTCTGCTTCCAGGAGTTGAGTGCAGATTAATAAAAATTGACTTTATCACTGGCTGCTGAAGAATGGGTGCTATTCATGCAAACTGCTGAAAAAGAATGTATAGTCCTACTTCTTTTTTTAGAAGAGCTATATAAATGTTAAAAACTTTAAATTTAGTAATTCTGCCTCTAGGACAGTGTTCTAAGGATATAGCTCTAAATACAGGACTAGAGAAAGATACTGTGATATTGTCGCTTAAATATATTTTGGTCATCTGAATGACCAAATATGTACTTCTTATATACATTTATGTATAAGCTCCTCGCCCTTTTCTCCAAACCCTGCTCTATGCATCTCTTCTATTTGTCTGTTAATGAGTTGTATCCTTTTATAATAAACTGGTAATACAGTAAGTAAAATGTTTCTCTGTATTCTGTGAGCTGCTTTAGTAAATTAAACCAAAGGAAGAGGTTGTTGGAACCCCCAGTCTATTATCTGGGCTAATGACTGGCATCTAAAGTAAGGGGGCTTGGCTGTACAGTCTTGGGGGACTGAACCCTTAACCCTACAGTCTGGGTAGATAGTGTCAGAGTTGAGTTGAATTCTTGGACACCCCAAGAATTGCTCATTGGAGGTATGGAGACTTTCCCCACCCTCACTTTGGAAATTGCGTCTCAAAGAACACCCTGTATGCCCATAATACCAAAAAATTAGAAATAGCTTATATGTCTAATTATATAGGATGGGAAGTATATTATGGTATCTTAATTCATTTGGTTATTAGTAGTCATTAAATATTGTTTACAAGTTTCTAAACATGGAGATATTTAGAAATTGAAAAATTAAAACTTCAGCTGTATGCGACTGTGTGTCTTCATTTGGACATTGGTACATTATACAGTGCTTTCCTTAAATTAACTTTTGTATGTCCTATTTGTTCTGCTGTCTGAGAAACCCCTTGGGCATCTGCTGCACTGGGAATAGTAGTAGATGTCATGTTTACTGCCGAAAAGAGGGTTTTGAGGGTCCTTGAGAGTCTTGATTGAGGCAGCCCCACAGCCCTTCAATTGAGGGAAGCATATTGTCCCTAGAAATTAGTTGCTGGAATTTCCTTGTTCACAGAAATCTTTCCTGAGTATGTACCATCCACTTTGCCAACTTTCCTTTCTTCCTGCTTCCCAGATGTTCTCCTAAAGAAGACTACAAAGGAAACATATTAAAATGTTATTAGTGATTATTATCTGGGTGTTGGAATGGTGAATGTTTTCTTCCTTCTGCTCTTATGTATATGTTGAGTTTACTATATGGATTTATATTAATGTCTAAAAGCTTATTTAAAGAATCTCTGGCCAGATTGGCTATGATCTTGAGGAAGACATTCTCAGTACCTCTTATGTCTACGGGCCCTTTTAGCTCAGTGAATTGTTTTTACTTGGGAGTATGTGGTGTTTAAGGTTCCAGTGGGATGTACATCCTTGTGTTATAAGTTGCCTTTTTTTTTTTTTTTAAAGCTATTATATCTTTAACAGTATTTGAGTTTCTCTATTTCTTTTTCTCTTGGTTTGTCTTAGAAGTAACCTTTGACTTGGGCTATGGATTATCACTTTAGATAAAGGTGAAAAGAAGATTAGAGTGCTAATAGAGGATTGGATGAAGAGTAAAGCCGCTAACAGGGGGACTGTGTTGTTGGCTGATGACATGGCAAGGCAGAGAGCACCCTTTGATAGGATCCTGGGGCATGCTAGGGAGACATAGCATCCTTCTCAGAGACACACTTGGAGCACACTATAGTTTGTTTAGATTTCTCCACTATCTTGCACCTCTAGTCCAGTTTAAGAAATGTAACTGAATCATTTCTGCAATTGAAACCTCCCATCTTTCCTTAGTATTATCTTCTGGTTTAGAGACAAATGGCTTATAAAAATGCCTGTGTCCTACAGATACAAAGGATAGATGTTTGTTTTTCCTTTGAATCTTGACACTTCTGTAGCAAATGGAACTAAAACAAAAAAAGAACTGGTTTACCATCCTCCCCTGCCTCTAATTTATGTGCTACCTTGCCTTGTCCCACACTCTCTAATACTGAAATCCTTGCAGTTATTTTATTTGTAGTACTTTTTTTGGTCTGTAAACTTCTGTTTCACCAGACTTTTTACTAGCGGATCACCTCATTGGTTGTTTTTAGCTACTCCTTGTTCTTAAATTTTTTGACATTTTCTGTTTAGGAAATATAATCAGTTCTGGTTAACTTAATGAGAATAGGGACACAGTATATTTTAGCTGCTTTTGAGAATTGTCAAGGCAATCTAACTATTCTTTGATTAGGAAAGACAGTTAAAATGATTAAGTGCACAGGACTGTGAGTTTAAACCTGGGCATAAGTCGTGTCTGTATTCTTCAGTGGTTATTTGCAGTTCCTTTGGTAACCATCTGTAACTTCAGGTAAGTTACTTAACCTCTCTGAAACCTCAGGTTTTTATTTTGTTTTGAAATAAAATCATACATATTGTTGTTGATTAGTCGCTAAGTCACATCCAATTCTTTGGGACCCTATGAACTGTAGGCCGCCAGACTCCTCTGTCCATGGGATTTCCCAAGCAAGAACACTAAAGTGGGTTGCCATTTCCTTTTCCGGGGGATCTTCCTGACCCAGGGATCCAAACCTGTGACTCTTGCATTGGCAGGCGAGTTCTTTGACACTGATCCACCAGGGAAGTCTCATGGGATATTTACAAGTTGCTTATAAGTGAAAGCATAATAGATATTTTAGTTTTAGTGATTTATCAATTTATAATATTTATGTTGCCTTGATAGCACACATAGACGTGCACACACATACAGATAAAAGTAGTGTCAGAAATTTTAACATGTAAAAAAAAACTTCTGGATGTGTTAAACTTTCCTAATGTTCTTTGGCCATGTGTGCCAAAGCATTAAGAGGTGAAGTGTCTTGATGTCTTCAGTTTACTCTTAAAAAATGGGGGAGAGAGAGGGAAAGAAGGAACTAGAGATAAAGCCAAGAGTTGGAAAATATTAATAGTTGGTGAATTTAGGTGAAGGGTATTGTTCATTGTAATATTCTTTCAACTTTTCTGAAGGCTTGAAAATTTTCAATAAAAAAATTTGGGAAAAATAGTCATAGAGAATAAAACATTAATTTTAAGAAGGATGTGTCAGTAGTATAAGAAATGACTTACTAGGATAAAAATATATTACAATTAGGATAAAATTATGTGGGGGCGGTAGGATGAAGAGTTTGTTCATGAATTTCTGTAAATGGATGATGGTGGGTATGAAATTGCTGTGGTTTTCAGATTTCATTGGTACATCTAAAAGCAACGAAACTTTTATTTTAAAATGTCAACTTATGTTGGAAATGACATCTTTTGCACCTCTTCAAACGTACAATGAAAATTTTAGATGCCAAATTAGAACTCTATAAGAAGGTACATGATTTTAAATTCTTTTGTAATAAGCAGGCACACAGATTTGAAGATCACGTCTGGCTAACATTCTTTTAGCTCTTCAGGTTCTAGGAGTATGGTGCTAAGGGTTCATTCTGTACTACAGACTGGCAGATCATTCTGCAGGACAGATGGATGTGACTGTTTTAGTGAAGGCATTGTATAGCTTATGAATCACAATCATAATAACCTATCCCCAAACCTGGACTATTTCTGTGAATATACAGACTTTATGATTGCTTAGAGCAATCATCATATGTTGCTCTGTTGTTGTCTAAATCACAGAATTGTGACCTTGTAATTTCCCTTTTCTATAAATTTGAATAATTTCTTTAAAAAGTATAAGTTAATGATATTACTTAGGTAGTTTTTCTTGGCCGTGAAATTAGTAATTCTATAAACTAGAAGCTTATAAATGAATTTCTTTTTATTCTAAGTGTCTTTAAAAGAAACTGCCTCGAAGGACTTCACTTTTTTTCCTTTTCCATTATGGTTACAGGGTATCGAATACAGTGCCCTGTGCTATTACAATAGGACCTTGTTGTTTATCCATTCTATATTTAATAGTTTGCGTCTGCTGGTCTCAAACTCCCAAGCCAACCCTCCTTGTGGAAAGATTTTACTTTTGATAGTTACTTTGACTTGAGGTCGTATAGAATTTTGGAATGTGTACTATGAATATTTAGTTGTGCTGGATGCCAGTGTGTTACTGTGTCAGCCAAACCTCATACTACTTATTGATTAAATATCCTAAAAGGTTAGGATGTGAATTTTGGATTGAGAGTAAGAAGACAAGGTTCATGGACACATTGTGCAAGAGTTTGGGGGCTGAAAACCATGTGTACTTTCTCTTGGACAGAAACATTGGGAGAATATCATTCCTTTGAATAGATCAAGCCATCTGGTTATTAAAGAGACTTCAGCATGTTCTTGTAACATGTTTCCTTGGTTTTATGCTTAAAATGGGAGACTGTGGAGGCTTAATTTAATGAAATACAGATTTAAAAATCTCCAGTGGTGTCTTCAAAAGTGTCTATAATTTAACTCTGAAAATCAGGAAATTAACATTATTACCAAATAATTTTCAGACTTATTCAAGTTTTGTCACTTGTCTCAGTGATGTGCTTTTCAGATGATTTGTTTTAGAATCACACATCACATTTAGTTGACATGTTTTTTTCATGTCCTTCAGGCTGGAACAGTTCTTCAGTTTTTCCTTGACTTAAGATCTTAGGCCAATTATTTTGTAGAATGGACCCAAAGTTCTGTTGTCTGATGTTTTCTCATGATTAGATTCAGGTTATATATCTTAGAGAAGAATTTAGCAAAACTAATTCTGTGTTCTTCTCTTTGCATTCTATCAGATGGCATATAATTTCATTTGTCTCATTGCTGGTGATGTTTACTGATCACCTGATTAAGATGATGCCCATCAGATATTTTGTATTAGTTTCCGATTGTTGCTGTAACAAACCACAACCTCAGTGGCTTAAAATGATACAGATTTATTCTTTTATAGTTCTGAAGGCCAGACTTGCCAGGCAGGTTTTACTTGGCTTGTCATGGTGTTGGCAGGGCAGGTTCTTTCTGGAGGATTTAGAATAGAATCTTAACTTTTCCAGCTTTTGGAGACAGCCTGTATTCTTTGGCTTGTGGCCCCTTCCTCAATCTTCAAAGGATGTCACTCCAACCTCTGCTCCCATTGTCACATCATCTTCTCTTTGACCCTCCTGCTTCCTTATTAGGACCCCTGTGATTATATTGGGACCACCCAAATAATACAGAATAATCTTCCCATCTCAAATGTTTAGTTTAGTCACATCTGTGAAGTCCTCTATTTGCCGTGTGAGATAATACATTCACTGGATCTGGAAACTAGGATGTGGTAGACATCTTCAGGGGGAGCAGTTATTCAGTATATCACTTTCCCACTGTAAAATCATTCTCTTCCTTTTGTAATATTTTGTGGGAAGATACTTGGATCTCTGGTTCCTGTTAGTGGAAAATGCTATTTGGAAATCAAGATCTGGGTGCTAGATGTGTTCACTGCTACTGAGATGTCATTGTTCCTAGGCTCACTTAGTCGAGTTAGGAAAGATGTATGTATGTATGTGTATAGGTCTACATCTGTATTTTTATGTTAAAAGATATTAGTTGGTTCATACTGATAGCTTCAGTTCCAGTCTTAATACCACAGAGGTCATTTCATGTTTTCTAGTCATACATGTAACTCACTTCTCTGACATGAAAAACTGACTCCAGTTGTCCTTACTATATTAACTTACTTGATAAATCTCCTTGCATATTACCACTCTCCCTTCCTGAATCCCTCTTCCTCTTACCTGATTCTGATAACTCTTGCCACATAGCGCTCTCATGGGGATTCTTTCCTCAAAGCATGGTGGTAACAGGGTAGGCGGACTTCTTAGATGACAGCTTTGGAGCATTCTGTTATATGCAGGGTTCTTTTTTTTACTTATCTGGTATCTCGTTTAAGGACTTTGGTTTTGTAGGTGTTTTTTTATTTTTCTTGCCATGCCACGTGGCCTTTGGGGATCTTAGGTCCCTGACCAGAGTTCAGACCTGCGCACCCAACAGTGGAAGTGCAGTCTTAACTACTGGACCACTAGGGAAGTCTTGTCATTTTTTAAAATATTATGAAAATTTTTTTTTATATTAAACAGCTATTGATCTCAGTTTTGTTGGCAACATCCAAAGCATTGTAGTGAGGAGCCTTTTGAACATATACCTTCCCTCCATCCGCCCTAATCAGGGTGTTGACCTGGGCCATATCAGTGTTGTAGAGCTTCTTCGTATTTGTGATATTTCGTCTTTGATATCCATCATGAACACAAGTATGTTGCTGTCTTCTGTTGTCTTCATGACCAACTCCCTGCTCAGGGGGAACTTGATGATGACATAATGATTAGGCTTATTGCTCTTCCAAGGATAGTTGGGCTGCCTTTGGAGTGTCGTGGGCCAGAAGGTGGGTAATGTGATCTCTCTCTCTGTGGCTGTGGATGCCTTTTAGCACTGCCTTCCTGCCCTTTCAAGCTTTCGTCTTTGGCCTTGGTGTGACATGGGCTTCTTTCTTTGCGTTTTGTATGCCGTCTTCATGAAAAGGTAGATTTTTATTTTAAAACTTAATCTACAACTTTTTTAAACTTGGGAGACTTATTTAAACCAAGTGATTGTGGTGAGCTTAGTAAAACAGTATATGGTATGTTGTCTTTGGTTTAATTCCTTTTAAAATTGAATTCCAGATTTTTCCTGGGGACTAGAATAATGCCTTTTGTTCCAGCTTTTAAATCTGTTTTAATTTCTTCTGAGTTTGTGTGACTTTTCTCATTTAACTTAATTATTTTTATGTTTGAAGAGTATCATTTCTGCTTGGCTTCCTTAATAAAGTGTGTGTTTCAACTATTTTGCACTTTTTGTTACTTTCTATAGCAGAAGGAGAAGGAGGAGAGAATTTTCTTAGAAACTACTATGTAATTAAATATTTTGGGTTCAAGTCAGGTTTTAAGTTTTTCAATTAAAAGTTATAACTCACATGAAAAATGATTGCCTGGTAGTTGAACAAAATTTTCCAGATAGATCACTTCTTATAAGTGGTGGAAAATTGAACCTTATCTTGTGAATTTTTCTTAAAACGTTAAGTAGAGAGTACTTTGAGGAGGGCATGGCAACCCACTCAGTAATCTTGCCTGGAGAATCCCCATGGACAGAGGAGCTTGGCGGGCTGCAGTCCATGGGGTTGCATAGAGTCGGACACGACTGAGCAACTAAGCACAGCACAGCACAGAGAGTACTTTCATGTTCCAGTGAAGTATTAGCATGATAATGAAGGTTAGTATGGTTTTAACTCTGATTTTGCCTTCACTGTGAAAATGGTTTAACTTATCCCCTTATTTTTCTTTTTGTTTTTTGACAGAGCAAAATCGATTAAAGAATATCAGAAAAGTATATGGAAGATGTATGTGGTACCGTTTACGGTTATTAAAGCCCCAGCCAAATATTATTCCTACAGTAAAGTAAGTAATTGGTTTCAATTAAAAGCAAAACAAAACATGATTTGTGTTTACTCTTTGCTAGGTATCATATGAAATAAGGGTATAATGATGAATGGGCTTCCCAGGTGGCACTGTGGTGAGGAATCCTACCAATGCCAGAGACACAAGGGAGCCAGGTTCAGTCCTCGGTTGGAAATTGCCTGGTGGGCTACAGTCCATAGGGTCGCAAAGAGTCGGACACGACTGAGCACATGATGATGAATAAAATCTGTGTCTGTAAAGAAAGTGTAACCTTAGTAGGAGTAAGATGTGATTAGTAAATTTGAGAACAGTCTGAACTGAGTGTTTAGAAGTTCAAAAGAGAGAGAGAGTACTTCTGACTAGACGGGGTGGGGGCGGGAAGAGAAGTCAAATTTTGAAGGAAGATCTTATATATCTTGTGTCAGGATTTGAATTTTGTCTCAAAGACTATGGAGGAATCTTTATTTTTTTTAAATTTTATTTTTACTTTATTTTACTTTACAATACCATATTGGTTTTGCCATACATCGACATGAATCCGCCACGGGTGTATACGAGCTCCCAATCCTGAATCCCCCTCCTACCTCCCACCCCATATCANTTTAGATCTTTAATCCATTTTGAGTTTATTTTTGTGTGTGGTGTTAGAAAGTGATCTAGTTTCATTCTTTTACAAGTGGTTGACCAGTTTTCCCAGCACCACTTGTTAAAGAGATTGTCTTTAATCCATTGTATATTCTTGCTTCCTTTGTCAAAGATAAGGTGTCCATAGGTGTGTGGATTTATCTCTGGGCTTTCTGTTTTGTTCCATTGATCTATATTTCTGTCTTTGTGCCAGTACCATACTGTCTTGATGACTGTGGCTTTGTAGTAGAGCCTGAAGTCAGGCAAGTTGCGGAGGAATCTTTAAAAGATTATCAAAAGCATGGAGGTGACATAGTCAAGTTTGCATTTCATAGTGATTGAAGTTTGTTGGTGCATACTGTATGCCAGGTGCTGTACTAGGATTTTGTACGTTACTCATTAGTTTTATATTAACTTTTAGGTAGATGTTTTTGCTTTTTCTCAAATGAGGAAACTGAGACTAAGAAGATGAGGAAACTTGACTAGTGGTAGACTAAGGATCTGGTTACCCTTTATTTTTGCAAGCCCATCTAAATAGGCCATTAGCATGTTTAACCAGAGTAGATGTCTTTGATTTTTCAAGGCTTTGTTGGTTAGCACCTAGGCTTTGGATCTTCACCCTAAGTCATCAGTTTAGAGGTAACATGAAACTGAGGGGAAGTGAAAGAGCTGCCATTAGTGAAGGACTGCTGCTGCTGCTGCTGCTAAGTCACTTCAGTCGTGTCCGAGTCTATGCGACCCCATAGACGGCAGCCCACCAGGCTCCTCCGTCCCTGGGATTCTCCAGGCAAGAATACTGGAGTGTGTTGCATTTCCTTCTCCAATACATGAAAGTGAAAAGTGAAAGTGAAGTTGCTCAGTCGTGTCCGACTCAGCGACCCCATGGACTGCAGCCTACCAGGCTCTTCCATCCATGGGATTTTCCAGGCAAGAGTACTGGAGTGGGCTGCCATTGCCTTCTCTGTTACTTTATCTAGTAGATAGGAGGGCAAGACCTGGCAGAGGAAATTAGTAAAAGTAGAACCAGTTATTTTTAAATCTTGGTTTAAATGATGATAGTTTTCAACATATGTGTATTACTTAAGGAGACTTGAATAGTTTTCTTTGCAAGATTTTACTTTGCCTGGTTTAGTTCCTTTGTAGAGGGAGGGATTTCTAAGCTTTAATGGTGTGAAACTAAAAGGCAAAATTAGTGTTTACGAGAGTAGTTTCATGTTTGCTATGTATTTCTTGCAATTGCTTCTCTTTTTAAATTAAACTTAAGAGGCAGCAAGGCAGATATATTTGACTTTCCAGTTTCTTCTCTTTTGGACTTTGGTCAACACATTGTGGTTATCTGAACCTCAATTTCAAGGGGAAAAAACCTAACTTTGTGATGTTCTCTTCAATAATTAGTAAAGAGATTTACTTAAATTGAACTTCAGATTATTGGATGTTTAAGTAAGAAATAATACTGGTAAAAATACAAATAAGGTCAGGAGCCATCAAAACTTTTTTGCTACTTAACCCTGAAGCATTCTTTCAAAATTAAGCAGTCATTATCTATTACTTTAATTTCTGGAAGTTGCTTCCAAAATGACTTTTAAGGTATGCTTAAAGAAAAAACACAGGACACTAATTATTGAAGCCACATGTAGGGAAAATGCTTGTCTTTTCAGGGAAACCAAACATGCTTTTAAAAAATTGGACCCAGAGCATGCTGTAATCTGTTATGTTTCTTCCTTTGGTCTGGCTCTCAGGAAGTCAGAGGATGGTTTTTATCGATTGTGGTAGTTTTCATCAGTTCGGGAATTCTCTTGTCAACCTCTGCTCGTCCCTTTATCCTTTGGCTCAGAGGGCCAGATGCTGCACATAGAGCAGTCTAACACGGGGTGTAGTGTATTTTAGGTATTTTGTTCCCTTTCTCTTCTAACCTTGTTTGCTTTAAAAATTTTACTTCAGTGGTTTTCAGTTTCTCTTTTATCTTTGTGTTTTGAGCTTTGTAGCCTTTTGGGAAAGTTGGCAAAACAAGATGTGGAGTTACTAAGTTTGTATGGAAATAAAATATAATTTAAAATGTTCTTTAGCATATTGAGGGTATTAGCAAACTTTGGCTTTGAGTCACAAGTTCCTATTTTAAATTATTTTCATTATTCAGTCAATAAGTAGTTACTGTGTGCTGTGTATGTGTCAAATATTATACTAGGTGCTGATATACTGTGAGTAACAAAATACTGGCGAGTAAACAAATGATAATAGAGTTTAGTAAGGGTTGTAAAAGGAGGGGTTGGGTGCCATGAAAGAACAGAGGGAGAGGGAGGGCTCTTAACTGGCTTGAGACAGTGAAGGCATTCTTGAGTAAGTGAGGGGTCTTAGTTAAGAGCTGAGACATGGGCAAGAGTTAGGGGTAACAGCCAAGAGCTGCCATGAATTGTCTGTTTATAATCTGTGAAGCGCCTTTTAGATGCTTTACATACCTTTGTTGTTGTTCCTAAGTCAGGTCCGGCTCTTTGCAACCCCACCAACTGTAGCACGCCAGGCTTCCCTGTCCTTCACTATCTCCTGGAGTTTGCTCAAATTCATGTCCATTGAGTCAGTGATGCCATCCAACCGTCTCATTCTCTGTTGCCCCCTTCTCCTCCTGCCCTCAATCTTTCCCAGCAACAGGTCTTTTCCAGTGAATCGGCTCTTTGAATCAGATAGCCAAAGTATTGAAACTTCAGCTTCAGCAGCAGTCCTTCTAATTCAGGGTTGATTTCCTTTAGGATTGACTGGTTTGATCTCCTTGCTGTCCAAAGGATGCTCAAGAGTCTTCTCCAGCACCACAATTTGAAAGCATCAGTTCTTCAGCACTCAGCCTTCTTTATTGTCCAACTTTCATATTCATACATGACTACTGGAAAAACCATAGCTCTGACTATACAGACCTTTGTCAGCAAAATGATGTCTCTGCTGTTTAATATGCTGTCTAGGTTTGTGATAGCTTTCCTTACAAGGGGCAAGCGTCTTTTAATTTCATGGCTGCAGTTGCTGTCTGCAGTGATTTTGGAGCCCAAGAAAATAAAATATGCCACTGTTTCCACTCCCCCCCCGCCCCCCCCCCCCATTAAAGTGATGGAACCAGTTGCCATGATGTTAGTTGTTTGAGTGTTGAATTTTAAGCCAGTGTTTTGACCTCTCCTGTTTCACCTCTCCTCTTTAATTCCTCTTCGCTTTCTGACATTAGAGTGGTATCATCTGCATATCTGAGGTTGTTGATATTTCTTCTGGCTATCTTGATTCCAACTTGTGCTTCATCCAGTCTGGCATTTCCCATGATGTACTCTGCATTTAGGTTAAATAAGGAGGGTGACAATATACAGACTTGACATACTCCTTTTTTGACATACTCCAGTTTTGAACCAGTCTGTTGTTCCATGTTTGGTTCTTTTGCTTCCTGGCCTGAATCTAGGTTTCTTAGGAGGCTAGTAAGGTGGTCTAGTATTCCATCTCTTTAAGAATTTTCCACAGTTTGTTGTGATCCAGACAGTCAAAGGCTTTTAGCTTAGTCAGTGAAGCGTAAGCAGGTGTTTTTCTGGAATTCCCTGACTTTCTCTATGATCCAGCAAAAGTTGGCAGTTTGATCTCTGGTTCCTCTGCCTTTTCTAAATCCAGCTTGTACATCTGGAAGTTCTTGGTTCACATACTATTGAAGCCTAGCTTGAAGGATTTTGAGCATTACCTTGCTAGCATGTGAACGGAGCACAGTTGTGCGGTAGTTTGAACATTCTTTGCCATTGTTTGTCTTTGGGATTGAAATGAAAATTGACCTTTTCCAGTCCTATGGCCTTTGTTGAGTTTTCCAAATTTGCTGACATATTGAGTCCAGCACTTTAACAGCATCATCTTTTAGTATGTTAAAAAGCTCAGCTGGAATTCCATCGCCTCCACTAGCTTTGTTTGTAGTAATGCTTCCTAAGGCCCACTTGACTTCACACTCCAGGATGTCTGACTCTAGGTGAGTGACCACACCATCATGGTTATTCCAGGTCATTAAGACTTTTTTTGTACAGTTCTGTGTATTCTTGCCACCTCTTCTGCTTCTTTTAGGTCCTTGCTGTTTCTGTCTTTTATTGTGCCCATCTTTGCATGAAATGTTCCTTTGGTATCTCCAGTTTTCTTGAAGAAATTTTTAGTCTTTCCCATTCTATTGTTTCCTCTATTTTTTGCATTGTTCACTTAAGAAGGCTTTCTTATTTCTTCTTGCTATTCTCTGGAACTCTGCATTCAATTGGGTGTATCTTTCCCTTTCTTCTTTACATACCTAATCTTATTTAATTCTCAGACCCAGTCTAGAAATTGGAAACTGAGCTAAGCAACTTGCCAAGATCTCTTAGGTAATAAGGGGTAAAACTGGGGTTTGACTTAAGGTAGTTTTGTTCCAGAGCCTATCACTGGATAGGAAGGTAAAACTGGAAGTATTCTAGATATTCTTTGTCTTTGGGCATGTGGAAAGCAGCTTCCAGTATTATGCCTTTTAATAAGGTTTATTGATTTGGCCAGGTAGAACGAAATTTGCGTCTGAGTGCCATCTGTGTTTGTTACTCTGAGGTTAGTCAGAACTGAGTATAAAATCCTGTCCACGTGCTCAAGGAGTTTGCAGTGAGCCAGAGGAAGAGGGTCATGGTTTATGTTTCTTTGTGACTGTAATCATGATCTTCCTGTTGATCATCGTGATAGTGGTTATGAATTGGGTAGATAATTTGAGTTGAGTCTTGAAGGATGAATACAGTTTGGATATGCAGAAATGAAGAATGGGAATTCTAGGTAGAAAGACCCAGGAGAGCAAAAGCATGATGGTGGAAAAACTTAGGAAACTTCTGGAAGTGGTGATTTATTTTGTTTGAAAAACTAGGATGATGAAAATAAAGAGGTAGGTTGGAATTGGGCCCGAGAAACTCAATCCAAATAAACACGTTTTAAGCTATGTTTCTATCAAGAGAGCTTAAATGCATGAAATGTTTTCTTTTTGTGTTTGAAAACAGATCACTTCGATTTGTTTGATTAGGATTCCTGTGATTCATTTATGTCTTTGTTTAACAGTTCCTATCTAATACAACAGATTGTGATACAAAACGTATAAAAAATAAAAATTATTCCATTTCATCACTTAAACACCATTAAGATGATTTACCTTCTGTATTTTTATTTATAATAAATTTCTTTATTTACAAAAAATAGGATCACATTGTACATACAGCTTTGAAATCTGTTTTTCTATTTTAACACTGCAAAGTAGAGAATCTTCCACAGCAAGTATTTTTAGTGTCTAGATAGCATTTCTCTATTGATGTACTGTTACTAATCTATTCAGTACTCTACTAATGGACATTTATTTGGGTTTTCAGGTATTAATTATATCTGTTACCACCCTTACACTTTATAAACTTAGTTTTAGTTTATTTGCTTCTTAATTTCTTGAAGTGTAGATTGATAGTTTAAAAGGTATATAGTTCTTTAGGGCTTTTGATAACCTTATTGCCAGATATTCTGTCAGAGTGTATATTGTATGAGAGTTCCTTTTTTCCTTAGCTTCTCCAACACTGGTAATATCAATTTTTAAAATATTTTTATTAAATAGAACATACTGAAGTAGAAAGAAATTATTTCCCCCCCAAACCTATATGTTCTTTTATGTCTTTTAACCTGTAGTGTACTTCTTTCTATCGTGTTCAGTTGCATCTGACTCTTTGTGACCCTTTTGACTGTAGCCCACCAGGCTCTTCTATCCATGGGATTTTTCAGGCAAGAATACTGGAGTGGCTTGCCATTTCCTTCTCCAGGGGATCTTCCCAACCCAGGGAGGGAACCCGAGTCTCCAGTGTCTTCTGAATTGCAGGCGAATTCTTTACACATTGAACCATCTGGGAAGCCCACATGTCTCTGTGTTTGTTAGCTAAAAATGTTCCATTTTGTGGCTTTATCTTGGTTTATTTAATTAGTCTCCTATGAATGATTTAATTAGTTCCCAATAAATGGACATTAAGTTTGTTTCCAACTTTTTACTGTTATGGTAAACAAGACTACTTGAGGCTACTTATCTTTGCACAATTGACCAATTATTTTTTGTAGTTTGCCTTACTAAAAGTGAAATTGTGAGGTCAAGAGCAATTTTTTTTTACATTAAATGGTTAACTGAATAGTAAGTATTAATATATTTGATCTAATTTAATGGGTCCAGTAAATGAGAGTTGAATTAACTTCACTTAAAATTCTGCAAATAGGAACTGAGAGAATATTACATGCCAGGCACTGCTAGATTCTAGAGAATTCAAAGGGGCCATAAAGACACTGTCATTATTGTATCTTACAACCCAGTGATTATAGAATTTAAGTCAATAGCACTAAGTTAAGTCAGTGAGACTACTTTAGATTATTCTATGTCTTGGTCTTGCCAAAATGTCTTTAGAATCTAAAGGAAACCCAAAGAGTTGTATTTACTTATATTTCACTTATCTTTTTTCTCAACAGGAAAATAGTTCTTCTTGCCGGATGGGCATTGTTCTTATTCCTTGCATACAAAGTTTCCAAAACAGACCGAGAATATCAAGAATACAATCCTTATGAAGTATTAAATTTAGATCCCGTAAGTAATATTTTTATATAATGTACATTAGTTTAATGATCTCTTGAAAATACTTAGGCCCACAGCCTAAAAGAAATTGAGTTGTGCCTAAAGAAATCAGACACTGATCAGTTAAAAAAGATACCTAATCTATTTTTATTCTATTTTATTGTTTTTGAAGCTACAGAGGTCAATTACCATCCTATTAAGAGTTGGTTTGTAATTGCTAAAATGTAAAAATATTTGGAGGTGAGAAGTTAGTATATTTTTAAAAGACATTTCTAAGATTGGTTTGATGCAAAGTTTGAACCAGGAGGTTTATTTATGTTAGTTGGATAGGACCCTGTTTTAGTTGACACTAAGGCAGTATGTTAAGTCTTTATGTCTTGTAAAGAACTGGTAGCTCTGTCATAGAAATTCAGATTAACCTAGAATGTATCTGTTAGGTGACTTTTTTTTTTTCTTTAATGTTTTTTAAAAATTAATTTTTATTGGAGTATAGTTGCTTTACAGTGTTGTGTGTTAGGTGACTCTCTTAATTGAACTTGATTGATGGGTCTAAGTGGAAAATTAGTCTTTTAAATTTATCTGTGGCAAGTTAGAACTGAAATGTATGCTAGAGATCATCTAGCATTTTCTTCTGATAGAGGAAATGAGGCCCAGAAAATCTGTATTTTGTCTGGGGTCTCATAACTTCCTAGTAAACAAGCTGAACCTAGTGCTCTTTCCATTTCTCCCCCATCCTGCTTTCTTTTATTTCTTGTCTCTGCTCAGTAGATGGCTTGATCCAGAGATTCACATAACGCTAAGTAAGGAGTGTATTTATCTTCTGGTTTTCTGCTTGTAGAGGAAAAGTTTGCATACCATCTGAATTTTCTTACTGTGATGATCATGGTCATCAAGAGAGATATTTTAAGTTTTAAAGGTTTGGGGACAATTTAATGCCATAAAAAAATCAATTTGAAAAATTGATGAATAGAAATTGAATCTAATTAGGAAGCAACTAAGGTAAACTTACTAAGTTACTTAATATTAAAATGTTGTCAAACAGATGAAAC
Organism: Cephalophus harveyi; assembly: GCA_006410635.1. NCBI lineage: Eukaryota > Metazoa > Chordata > Mammalia > Artiodactyla > Bovidae > Cephalophus > Cephalophus harveyi. Next base: position 56,618 of record SJYT01069123.1, on the reverse strand, counting down.
CAGATAATCTTCAGATTATTTCTTAGAAAAGAGGTTAACCTTTGATTTTTTTTT